>JAPSGF010000059.1:2194041-2215598 GCA_035772895.1 Perdix hodgsoniae | reverse complement strand
TTTCTTTCTTTCTTTCTTTCTTTCTTTCTTTCTTTCTTTCTTTCTTTCTTTCTTTCTTTCTTTCTTTCTTTCTTTCTTTCTCTCTTTCTCTCTTTCTCTCTTTCTCTCTTTCTTTCTCTCTTTCTCTCTTTCTCTCTTTCTCTTTTTCTCTCTTTCTCTCTTCTCTCTTTCTCTCTTTCTCTCTTTCTCTCTTTTCCCTTTTTAAAGCAAGCTATAGAGAAAATGTATTATCTCACTGTGTGGGTCTAAGGAAAACATTAAAGATAAAGATAAAACTCATAATAAACCGTCAGCAATGATAGCTGTATCAGAGTGGTAGCAGAGAAAGTGAGGCCTATGTTACATTGTTGCAAATACAGATCATCAATCAACATAATTTCCTGAGCCAAAACATGTCTTACTCTGCAGAAGAAAGATTCATAGTCTTACAGCCACTGAAGGTATTGCTGAATAATCTTTTTTCCATCACTTTGGGGCAGCACTGAGTTTTGGAAGAAGTTCCAATGTGTGCATGGATGGAGATATGTCAGACTTCTCAAGGGAAAAGTTCATGCCTTCCTGCATCTTTCAAGGCCTTTGAGATAAATCAAGTTGAAGAATGACTGCATTATGACTTTACAACAGAAGCTACTACACTAGCATTTTAGGTAGGCTGCACAGTATGCCTTTAAAGGAGGTGTTCCCATCATCCCACCTTTAAATGTTATTATTACTAACATGGAAATAGTGTGGAATGGAGATATTGAAGGCTTTGGGAATGAACAAGAAGAAAGATTCGTGCCCGCAAATCTCTTGTGCATCACAAGAATGAACAAGAAGGAATCTGTAGTAAAATAATAAATCTCCCAAACTCAGCAGAAAATTCTTTGTTCCACAGATCCCTGCAGTTGTGGTGCACTGCTTGCTAATGTAAAAATGACTCGTGATGTAAGTGCAGAGATAAAGCCAGTAACTGATAGGCTTTGTTGTTCAAATCCAGGAAGAACATTTTGTATTGGAAAGCCTCATTTATCTATCTATCTATTTATTTATTTATTTATTTATTTATTTATTTATTTATTTATTTATTTATTTATTTATTTATTTTAGGCGAGGATGTACTGGTATGATGCATTATTTGTAGGAACAACTTATTTGTAGCTGAATCAATGCAAAGTTTTTAGATGAGGTTTTTCAAGTTAAGATTTAAGCCTACAGCAGAGCTAGCTTCAAGTTTCTGAGCAGATGTTTGGTTTTCTTCAGGATATGTGAGGATAAAATTTGCACACATTGACATTGTTAAACTAATGATCTGAGCAAAAGCATCATAGCATGTTTTCCTGTAATTGTATACACGTACACAGATGTATTAACACAGACACACCAAGTGGACTGAAGAGTTTGTAAAGTCTGTACTCTGTTTTCCTTCCAAAAACTTCTCAAAGTTAGTTATTGTTAAAGGAACTTTTGCAAGCACTTGTGAAAAAAAAATATGGTGTAGTCTCAAACAGCTGTTCCTATGTAAAATACATTAATGCAGTTAATTAGTGATGACCTTTTAGAATATTCATCATGCCATTGCTTTATTATCCTGAAAGTTCACTTTAAAGGAACTATAGTCGGTCCTGCAGGGAAAGGCTGAAAGTAAACTCAGTTGGGTTTAATATTTATGCTAATGTTAGAAAAGAGTAAATGGCTTCTGCTGGGTAGCCTTAATTTGTAACTCCATCACACATACTGTATTTATTTAGTGTCATTGTAAACTTTCTTAGATGATAGTATTCGTCAGATGATTACTTGGGTGGAACATGAAAGTTATTTGTACCAAAATTTCTTAACAGTCATGCTTTAGTGTATTTTTGTGCAGAAAATATCTTAATAAGTGAAGTAACGATGCTCCTCCAAATACCATCGCAAATCTATTGAAGACTGATAATAAGGAGAAGTATTATGGGTGCTTTAATACAGTATATGAATAATTTCTTTTTCATAATTCTTCAGAATATTTGTGTGAGGATACATGCAATTATTAATGTTCACTTGAATTTCCAAGTTTTCTGATAGCAGTTTTCTGGAGATCTACTGTGCAGACTTTATATGCTGTTCTATGAAAAAACTCAAAAGCCTGTGAAAATGAGCTGGTGCAAGTTGTAGTCACAGTTCATAATTTTTGTTCTTATTTATTTCATTTCCCAAAATGATGGGAAAAAAATCTCTTGAAATGTAGTTTCCCAGTCTACAGAATCTAAGTTGCAAACACAAGTGTGAAAAATAGACTTAAAATCTGCATGACTTCTTATCAACACACTCTTCATTTTCAAAGTGCTAAGACAAGCTTCTCCTTCATTGCAGGTTTGCACCCTGTCTAGATTTCTTCACTTTAGAATTTCTTTCAGATTCCTGCCACAAACGTGGACCTGTTCTGGTGCTTCTTGCCTAACTAGATGATGGCACTGTTATAGTTTTTAGTTTATAAGCTATTGCCTTAGCCCAAAGTCAGATTTAGGAGACAGTCACTCGGGAACATTTGTCATCACAGCGGAGTTAGTATAAGTATTTGGTATTTGTCTATCAGGTCACATAACAAGCTAAATATATTCACCCTGTTTTCATATCTGTTCCAAGTATATATGGTAATCCCCAGATTAGCATAATAATATACCTCTTTTAATAAATGTCAGTGGGATCACTGAAATTTCCACTTTAAGTTTTTTACACAGACTCAAAAACAAATTGTTCATAAACCAGAGAGTAGTTGATCAGTCAAGTACAGGATGCAACACTGTTCTGCCAAATCAATGCTTGCATCTCTAATGCAGCAGAAGGACAACTGTTCTTTGCATGGGAGGATTACCTAAATAATTTCCCAAATAAGTCATAAATATAGGTATATAAATTTGGGAATTGGACAGAGTTGAACATGTGTGTAGGTCACAGGGAGCAGTCTTAACAGTCTTAAATATCCACTGTTTTTCAGTAGGAACAGATTCATGAGAAGACTGAAGACTGTGCAACATGAATGCAGGACAGCAAGATCCCTCAGGCTGTATTGCGGAACTGCATAAGGAAGGAAGTCTTCCATATAGGAAGTCTTAGATTTGGTGTTCATACATTTAGTTTAAGTATAGTTTATTATAAACATTTGCAAATATTTTCAATTTTACATTTGACTTTCAGGGCTTTTTATCCTAGGCTAACTCAGGGGAAATGAGGTACATAAAAAGCCTCATCCAGTTAGGAGGAGGGATAAATACAAAACCTGGAGTTGCAGAGACGCTTTTACAATTGCCTAGCTGTGCAACAAGTTGTATTCAGTTTGGATGCATACAAGTAATTTGGCCCAGTCTTCATGTTAGCATTACAGAAGCCAAGAAAGGAACTTTTCCTCTAAGATACGAGTGAAATTTATTGTGATAAAATAAATTAATGGAAAGTTCACATGTGTTGTCCAGAGTCTCCATGTGCTGCTCACTATTCTGCTGGATAACGCAGCTGTGAATGTAGGCAATTTAGTCAGATCAAGGCCGATAAATACAAGGATGCATCAAAGTACTTCCATTCCTTAACCTGAACTGGAACTAATTTGTTCTTCACTGTCTGCTCTAGTTTCCAGGAGCAGGCATCCCATAAAGCATAATTAAAACTCCTAATCTGATTTTGCCTCTACTGTTGTTCCTGCTGTTGCCATTCACACTGTCAAAGGACAATTACTCTCATTAACAAAAAAAAGTACTGTTTAGGGGAATGCAAATTCCAGAAATCTTACTCAGCACTTAGAGTGTACTAAAGGTGAGCAGTCTTTGACTGTCTGCTAAAACTTTACACATCCCACAGGCAGTGAAGCAGTGAATTTTTAGCTAGTGTCATGCTTTTTTCTGTACCCAATGATTAATGTGCTGATAAAAACTTTATGCATACTTAATCACTCATAACCAAACACATCTGATTCCATGCTGTGAAAAACTTCAGTATAATAATTAAATGACATCAGCAGAAAGAATCTAGCTAAATCTGGAGCTGAATTGTTTCCAAGCTAAATGATGATGTTTAAATCATATACTGTTACACTGTCTTTTAAGGAACATTCTTGTGATTCCTTATCATAAGAGAGGGAAGGATAATAGAGTTCTTTTGCAGTGTTTTCTTGGGTGGGAAAGAAAAAAAAAAAGAGACAGTGCAAAAGGAGGATAAACCTTTCAATTAGAATACATATTACATGGCATGTATGAAGCCACAGGCATGAATTTCCAGCTGGCAAGTTTGAGAAAAAATCTCAGGATGGCAAATTTAGATTGTGAAAATTGTTAAAATTAGGGGTGGATGTAGAGAAGGTACCAGATTTTGGTTTCTAGCTTCTCATCCAGATACCCTCTTTTACAGTGTATATATGTATTATGCGTATATAAATGTAATGTAATAAATGAAATTAGAAAATACGACATACTCCCATCCACTCTTCCTTAACTTATCATCCCCTATAGGAACAGATATGCCAGCGCTCAGATCACAGCCTGAATGTGAACTCAACTTATTTCGCAAATTTTGCTAAATGTGCACTCAACTTTTTGTCTTATGCATTCATTAATATATTGCTTCATCATTTTTCATTCATCATTTGTTTCTTCATATAATTTTTATGCTTCAACATAAATACTATTTTCTAAAAACATATATGAATGTTTAAGACAAATTACCTTCAGAATGGATATGCTTTCTATGAATATTTCGAAATTAATTTTTACCTTTTCACACATTCACATATTAGAAAAAATAACCAACCAACCAAAAAAAAAAAAAAATTAATAGTCCTTTTTTGTTGTTGTTTTCTTTTATCCTGATGAAAGGATGTTGGGCAATTATAAAGCAGAATAAATCACGAGATGAAATGTTTCCACCCTGATTTTATTTCTTTTCTGAGGTCCCCTGAAGCAGGTGTAATAGATGGATCAGTGGTCTAATTTGTTAATTCCCTGAAGCTTGAAAGAGATATCTTGGGACTAAAGAACATGGAAGCTCTCTGAAGAAATGCAGTATTCAATTATTGATTTGCCTCTGTCCTTAAAGTCTTCTTTAGTTCCAAATCTTCCCATTTCTCCTATATAATTAATGAGAAGTATAAAACACAGATAAATTTGTCCAGATTTGAAAGCATGTATATATTTTATTTCTTTCATTTGTCATAATAAATATATATGCATATGAATAGGAACTTCTGCTTATTTTTTCATCACGTACATAGCATATGCCATGTGTTTTGTTATGTCTTGAAAATGAAGACAAGTCTTTCACTAGATAAAAAGTTTTGTCATAAATACAGTTTGCAGGAAAACATATTACTCACTTTACAGAATGGATTTACAAATTTATACACAGAGCCATTTGTAATTGGATGGGGCAGTGTTAGATCTTTGTTTTCAGTTAGTAATATTGAGATGGACATCAAGAACCTATGTAGTGTATTTTGTTTACTCAACACAGACAATGTTTTACAGCTGAAACAGAAATCTTACCTCTAAATTATAGAAGGTATTAGTGCATATACTAGAAAGATAGAAGTTTTAGATATATTTTCAAGGCTGTGTAAAATATTGAATCCACATATTTCACTTAAATGTAGACTCTAAGATAACAGCCACTATTGAGTTCTGCAGCTGTATCTTCTCTCCTGTTTCTTGGGAAAAAAATTGTTCAAGAAATCAACCAATTGCCTCAAATGTAATGTGAAAAATCTTTCCTACACCACTGAGGAAATTCCAAGTTGTCCATCCGTGTGCTTGACAGATTCTAGATCCCATAGATCCCAAGTAGATTCCAAATCTCATCCCATTTCTACATTATTATTATTATTATTATTATTATTATTATTATTATTATTATTATTATTATTATTATTATTATTTTGTAACGTTGGCAGAATCAAGCAATCAACAAATGCCTTTTCTTCTCCAACGGAAAGGCCCAGGTGAAAAGAGACTGCTCCAAGCTCACACTGTTTGTGCTCTGAACTAGCCTGGCAACAAACTTGTGAAAGTAAAACTTCCAAAAATCAGACTTTTAGTAGTATTCGTGTACTGGAAGCATTGTAAATATCAGCTCAGGAGCTGAAGTTTGACAATTTCATGCCCATGGAAACTTGCCTCCTTAACACACATAAGGGACTGAAACCTGTTGACATGTGTACCCATTCTTTACTGTAATTTCTAGTTGTTAGATTATAAATATATATATATATAAATAATTCTAGGTGCCAAGTGAGATTTTCAAAATCCAGTAAATAATGATTTTCTTTTACAGATAAATGTGATAAGGATTATTTAGATCATGTAATTATTTAGATCATTGTAACTAAATACTTTTCTCCTGTCTATCACAAGCATTACTAAGCGTACAGAGGAAAAGTGTGCATGTGTGTGAAATTAACTTATTTCTTGACTCAGAATTCTGCAAGAAATATAAAAAACTAAGTTTGAATACAAGTTATTCTTTGCATATGGATCCCTTATATGGTTTCTCTGTAAATAAAATCCAATAAACATAACATTTAAATAGTGATAAAGTCTTAGGATTCTAGAAATTATGCATTTCCTGTAAATGAAGACTGGTCTTGTCTGAGGCACTTCTGTGAATTGTTTTCCACAGCAATAAAGCCCATAATTTTTTGCTTTTATCTGCAAACTTCTGACCTATAAAACTGTTTAAGGACAAATGTGCTTTCTTTCAGTACAATTTTCTCCCACTTTTTTTTCAGACAGATCTCCATAACTCATGAGCTTTTTATAGGGGAACTTATTCCCAGTTGTTTTAGCAAGCATACCATTTCCTTAAAATTTGTATCCTTTATTAATTACTGATTTATTAAACTGAGATTTTTAACAGGATAATACAGATACAAAAAGCATGTTTTTAAGTGTAGAAAATATAGTGATTTATAGAACTCAGTCATTGCAAAGATTTTATAAAGATTTTAACAGAATTATTTATTTTTCTGTCTGGAATCAATTAGCACCAGAAAGCCAAAGTAAGTACAATTTACCCTTGAAGAGTATTAAAGTTTAGGAATATAAAGCAGTATCTTTATACTGGAAAGTATATGAGCTGTGCTGATAACAAAGTTCTTAATTTGCACATGTTAAGAATGCCTTTCATGTTATTTTTTTTAATGTTTACAGTCACTCAGGTCATGATGTGTGACACTGGATATAGGGTGAATGAAAGCACAGTCCTCCCTGTGCATTTGTGCGAAAAGAGTGGCGAGGAGAATAAATATCTTAACAGCTATCATTGGCAAAGATTACTTAAAAGATGTAAAAGCCTTCATTTGCCTTCAGGAGCTGTGACATATGGTCAGAAATGGTTTGAAGATTTACTGTCATCTTTGTTGGATGAGATTCAAAGTGTTTTTAACAAGGATCTTACCCCCTCATCATCCTTGGAAAAAATCCTTCAGAATCTGTAAAGCATACAGAATGCAGACAGAGATTAACAGGTCTCACATTTTCATGTATTTATTTATTATATAAGGCAATTAGCAGGGTTGCCAGATGAAATAAAATATATATTACTTGTGAAAGTGCACCTTAAGTTTTACCCTACAGTCCAGCTTGTTACTGGATATTTTGTCACATGTATCAATGACAGATTCTCCCTTTCCTAGTTAATTCATAGCTCAGGTGTAATCTTGCACACTGCTTGCAGTGTGATTTAGAGGCATGAAACTACTCAGTCCAATTACAGCTATCCATTTGGTCTGGATCTTCCTCCCCCACCAGTTACCAGTTGTGGATTTAACATTTTGAACACATCACAGGACCTTTCCACTGATAAAATCCCATTAAAACTTGTGAGGCTGTGAAAGCAACAGGAAGGTGCTGAATGACAGGCCACATAATCAAGTAAAGCAAAGGCTAATGGTTAAAGGGCCTTGAGACAACTGCCTTGCCATAGAAGTGCTTGCAACTGAAAATGTTCCCAACTGTGCATCCTAAAATCTTAATGGACAAATCTTCTCTAACATCATTTTTCAGTCTGAAGTTATGGGGAACAGTACTATTCTTATTTTCACTCCCAGTGAATTTTGCACCTGTGGGAATTTAGAATAAAGCCCTTAACAATGAATATCAAAAGATCCTTTATCTCAACATATGCTAGGTATCAGTGAGATATGGCAAAGGGCACCTTTCTTATACCTCTAAATTTTGCGTAAGCCAGACTGATTTAAGCTCTGGTTGAATAAAATTCTTCCAATTTTAGCAAACTTGACAAGAATTTATTGTGTTCCAGTAAGAAAATGACAGAGAAACATGATATTCCAATCATATTTTTAAAGGTATCTTCAGAATATAATGTTATGGCATTTGCACAGTAGAATTATAGTGATATTCAGATTCAGCGTCCTTGGTTGTTTCCTGAATAACAATAATATATAACACATAAGTAAGAAATTAGTCATCTACATATGTAAAGCTTCTCAGTGTCTCCTAGCTAGGATGGGAGCAAAGCCATCACAAGCAGGGGGGATGGCCATCATGTTAGCGCTTCACTGGATTCCGGGGAAGGAGACAAATGCACAGTGCCAACCTTGCATGTTTTCGTGGTGCCAAATGAAGGCTGTTGGGATGATGAACCAGAAGTAGTTGTGGGCAAAGAAGAATATAAACTGGGTATTTCAGAGAATAGAGAGACAACAAAAAGTGATAAAGTGGAAGATAGACTTATCCAGGCAGTTCTGTCACTCTTCCTTTCGTTGCTGTTGTCACTGAAATCTTCTCAAGGAAAAATGTCCAGAAACTGTTTAGGCTGTTGCTTTCCATATTTCCAGGTTAGATGAAAGCTCAGCCAATATTGCATAAAAATAAAACTCCTTCTTCCTGCATGTGGGACAAAGAAAATTTTATGTTTGAGCAAAAACATGCTTCATCAAATTTACAGGAAGATTCTGGCTACACAGATGTTGTCATATTAAATCTGTCTGTAGCCATTCTTGGGCACTGCTGTTTGCCTCAAGGCACTGCTGCATGGAACATGCCCACGTATGCAGTCACTGTGAGCAGTCGCTGCTATGTGCTACTCCTAACTCCATTTTGATATAATTGCCACTTCAGGGAGGAAAATAAGCTATAATTCCCCTCCTTCAGGGTTCCTTATCTGATGAAGTTTTTACCTGCTTTATTGTTGCTTCAAATGCACTACACTTTCTACAGAGCATCATTCCTTCTGTCTGGAACTTTGCTTTCCTGACAGCAAAACCTTCCTAACCCTGAGACTTACATAAATTTGCATAAATACACCAGTACTGCGCCACCCATGTGCTTGTACTATTCTCGTTATGTGGCAGGAACACAAATGTTCAAAACAGAACTGCCAGTCCTGCCTGAGAAACACTTATCTCCTGAAAGCAGGCTAACTTGGAAACAGTATTCCAGAGGAGAACACCATCTACTGAAGTAAAAAATGTCCCCCTACTGTCTGCCAAGGGTGCAGACCATCAAATGCTATTGCTAGAGGAACTCAAAGGAGAGGAATACTACCTGCAAGGAGATGCTGAGTGGAATATGTCTTCACAGATTGCCCCTGGTGCCCCCGGATATGATGACAGGAAAGGGACAAAGAGATGCATGTCTTCTTCACACACAGATCCAAGGTGGGACCTGGGCATGGAAATAAAATAAGAAAAAGTAAAAACATAGGTTTCTGCTATAAACAACATTAGTTATCCAAGAGTACAGTGAAGCAGACTCGGCCCTTTCTGAGAGATGAATCACAGAATCAGAGAATTACAGAATGGCCAGGGATGGAAGGGACCTCAAGGATCATGAATCTCCAACCCCCCCGCCACATGCAGGGCCACCAGCCTTCCCATTTTTCATTGTATCTGAGATGTAGAACTAAGCTCTAGTAGTTTTCTGAATAACTTGAGTTTTGCTCCTTATTAGTGCTAATGTTAGTCTTCTAGAGGGATTAAACAGCATATCTTAAATAGGCAGAAAGTGTACCTTTTAATTTCTTTTTCTTTTCCTTTTTTTTTTTTTTTTTAAAGTATGTTTATACTTGGAAGCAAATCTTAATCATTGTCATTTGATTGTTTTATGTAACTCACTGAGCTACACCATGTCTTACGTTAACATCGTAGAATCTCTGTGAATTTTAATTCTTTTTTTATGTTGTTTTTGTTTTTGTTTTTCTGTGTTTTGAGCAGAGACAAGGCATATAAATGACATACACCAGCACAAACATATTGCTAAGAATGTCAAATACAGTGTCATTGTTTCATTAAATAACTTCCAAAAATGAGTTTGTAGTATCCACTGTAAATAATAGCTAAGAAACCCATGTAATGAAATTATAAATTTATCCTAATCAAATGTTGGTTTTCAGATGTAATTTCTTGACTGAGCCTGGGGCCTAAGGACAGCTCAGTAGGGGGATAATTGTAGTAGTGCTACTAGTATGAAAAGTGGAATCATAAAATCGTACTGTCATTTGAGTTGGAAGGGACCCTTAAAGGTCATCTAGTCCAACCGCCTTGCAATGAGCAGGGACACCTACAGCTAGTTTGGGTTGCTCAGAGCCCCATCCAGACTGACGCTGAATGTCTTCAGGGATGGGGCATCCACCACCTCTCTGGGCAACCTGTTCCAGTTCTTCACCACCATTACTGTAAAAAATGTATTCCTTACATCCAATCTGTTAATTTGAAACCATTTTCCCTTGTCCTATCACCCCAGATCCTGCTAAAGAGTCTGTCTCCTTCTTTCCTGTGGCTCCCCTTTAGTTTTTGAAAGGCTGCTATCAGGTCACCCTGCAGCCTTCTCTTCTCCAGGCTGAACAGCCCCAGCTTTCTAAGGATGTCCTCGTAGGGAAAATATTCCATCATTGGATCACTTCTGTGGTACTCCTCTGGATGCTCTCCAACAGGGAGATGCCTCTCTTGTAGTGAGGATTCCACATCTGGACAGAGTTCTCCAGGTGAGGTTCTCACCACCACAGAGTGGAGGAGCAGGATCACCTCCCTTGACATCCTGACTGCATTTCTTCTGTTGCAACACAGGATATGGTCAGTCTTCTAGGTTGCAAGGGAACATGGTTGGTTCATGTTCAAATTCCCATCCACTGGTATCCCCAAGTCCTTTTCAGCAGTGTTGTGCTCCATCCTTACACCCCCCAGCATATATTGACAGTGGGAGTTGCCACGACCTGGGTGCAAGACCTTGCGCTTGCCATAAAGGTCTCCCTTGATGTACTTCAGTCATGTTGACTGCACCTTGTATCTTGGTTTCATCTGCAAACTTGCTAATGGCATGCTTGATCCCACTGTTGATGCAATTGATGAAGATATCAAAGAACACCAGTCCCAATACTGACCCCTAATGGACACCCTTCATCATTGATCTCCATCTGGACATTGAGCCACTGACCATCACTCACTGGGTATGATCTCACAACCAGTTCCTCATCCATCAAACAGCCCATACAACAAATCCATATATTTCCACTTTGGAGAGAAGGATGTTATGGGGATTTGTGTCAAAATTCAGATAGATTACATCAGTGGTTCTTCCCTTGTCCACTGATGCAGTTATATAAAAAACAAACAAACAAAAAACCTACAAGGTTGGACAGGTAGGACTTGGTCTTGATGAAGTAGTTGAAAGTGTCTGTAGACTATTAAGTCAAGACAGTGAAGCAGTGTTTGGCATTTTGGAAAACAAACAAAGAACTGATAAATGTTTTTCTTAGAAATTGATGTAGATGATTCTGATGAAATTTTTTGAAAGATCTGTGAAATATTTGCATCTCTTAAAGTGAGTATTCCAGTGAATAGGACAAATGGAATACTAAATTAAGATACTGCATTATAAGTGTCAATGTGCAGAAGACTAAGATAGAATGTGGGTGAAAGAACGATTGCTTCTATAAGGAAACCAGTATATAATAATTATTAATATTAAACTTTGATTCAGTACTGGAGGACATCACTTCTGAGCTTCCTGCAATCGGCTTCAATGTGCATTCACATTACTAAAATAGGTACTACAACTAAACTTACCATTCAAGTAACACAATACCAATTTTACCTTTTTCAACTAGGGGGGGCCAACACAGTGAGCTTTAACTCTGTAGATGTATAGAGAAGTGTAATGTTCTTTGCAGTTGTACAAAAATGAACAGTGATTTAACTTTTCTGCCTACATTACTTCTAAGAGGGTACTATTTGTACTTCCTGATTAGCAGAATATATTGGAACATCTCTATCTAGGGTAGTAAGCAGGTTGAAGAAAACTGAATTGTATATGGATTCGAGTATTAAGATTAACAGGTTTTTGGCTTAACATAGCTTAACAGCTATGCTTAATTGCTATTAGTATTTTGCATAGCAAGGACAGAAAAGTTTTTCTTCACTTCTGCAGTGAAGATGTATATTTATGTGGTCTCAGAGGAACAACAGGCAAGCAGGTCTGTGTTTGAATTCTTAGCTATTGATTAAAATCTCTGAGGCTGGGTTCTGAAATCATTTTGCATGATTTTGTTGTCAATTCATTTAGTCTGTTTTAGTTTTAATTTAGGGAATAGCTAGATATTGTGCTCTCAATTAAGCATTTGTTTCCCCTTAAACACTGCAAGAAGTCTCAGCACGTAGTGTAAAGCTAATGAAAAAATACCGTTATGTGGCTTTTTAATATCAACTGTAAGTTCACTGGTGTCCTACAGTATGGTGTCTACATGGTGCATGAATGAATGGACGTGGTTTAGAATGGGATTAAGACATATAGATCTAACATTCTTTATGCCAAACTTCCAGTTGTATTTCTAAGTTTAGTAAGTAAGAAAATTTTGGGGAAAAAAATCACATTATCTTCACAATATGCAAGTAATCTTGCTTCATATTCTTTGTTCCTATTCGTTTAGTTTTGATGCAGACATCCATACTTTTCTGTCTTATATTTTATCACATCTTTAATTATTAAGAACTATATCTTAGACCAAATTCTCTAACTTTACTTTTCCAACTTTTATAGCTGGTTGGAGAAATTTTGACTTTATTTTGTCTTGTAAAGCATTGCTAAATTAGGCTGTTGAGATATATGTCTAGAGCTGTCTTTTGCTTCTTACTGGAGAGTTTAAAGAGAAAAAGGCTGATAAAATACTGAACCACTCACAGACTGGAATGAAAGGCTAATTTTCAGAAAAAAATATGTAATTCAAAGTTAATATAAAGAGAAAAGAAATGTGCTAAAAATGGGAAATCATAAAAATGCAGTGTACAATATTTTATTCTAATCCTAAAATTCCAATTTTACCTTCAAAATATTATCAGTAGTCATTTTTGATTCGTTTTGTAAGCAATAAATGTGACATTCTCACTAGGAACATATAAAATAGTTGGAAAATAATAAATTGCCAAAGTACATAAGTACTTATTTTATTGTGATATAAGCCCAGATAATGAAGCTGTTTGAGATAGTATTTATTAAAGAATAACCATACTGTTTTTTATTTTACTCTTGTTGAATTTTTTTCTTCAACTTCCCCACAAAGCACTGAGGATTCATTTCTGAAAAGTTTAGTCCATCTGTAATTCTGAAGAATTAGTATGGTTTTCTCATCACTGGATTTAGACGCCAGTAAAGCCAGTAGTGATTCAGCACTTGACTGTCTAGCTTAAAGAAATTTTAAGGTAACAAGTACATGCTTTTCTCGTCAGTGTCCAGACATAAATGTGCTTTGGAGATACTGATTTTTGAAGGAAACCCATTTCCTTTCAAAAGTATGGAAAACAAACTGATTTGCAGGTCTCTACAGTATAGACAAGGTATGAGTAACCCTGTCAGATTTACTTTTTCGTCATTCAGCAGACTACTTAAGGAAAGATATATTAATTCATTTTTAATGTTAGGAAAATAGAGTCATTAAAAAGCAGATAACATAAAATGCCAGAAATGCTTTTAACATTACACGAAGTGCTCTACTTGCCTAAATTGCTTGCTACTTTTGGAGATCTAGATATGTGGAGGTATTAAATATTAAAATAGAGGTTGCTTTCTAAAATGTAGTGTTTCTTATCAGAGAAAAAAAAACAGTATGAACAAGTAGTGCTGCTGTATAATGCATGATGTTGATAATAAGAGAGTCTAGCAAAATCATTTTTCACGCTGTAACAGTGACTAGTGTTTTGAATAAGAAATATCCTCTGTTCATGTTCTCTTAACATATATATATATAACAGTGCCGTCAAGATGCATGTGATTATAAGTTTACAATACATTCTAAGTCACATAAGTTCTGTGGTGGGCTTTTACTCTCTTTTTATATATTAGCTGATTATGAGCCCTTTTAACAGGCTGTAAACTTGATTGGAAATTCATTCTCAAAGAGTAGTTATCATTGTTTCAGTGTCAGTTTAAATGAATGCATTGAAGAATAGTTATGCAGGGCCAATTTTATGTCCAGTGTTATTTAATATGCATCATACTGATTTGGAGGAAAAGTAGGAATTCTTTCAATTCAATTTTCAAATTACATTAACTTGCCTGCAGTTAAATATACAACATTAAACAAATTATAATAAGTGTTCTAATTATTCTGATATGTTGAAGAAAACTGGGAGTTTTCTGGGTAGAAAATACTGTATTATTAAGCAAATGTAAATAAAAAAAAAAAAAAGGAATTTCAGAGAAATCATGTTTTAAGTATAGGCTAGGAAGTGGTAGACTATGTAATGTTTTACATAAATAGGTTTCTACGGTCACAATGAGTTTAAAAGTGAGCAGAGGTAAAATACGACATAATATGGCCAAAAAAAAAAAAAAAAAAAAAAAGAGTATATAGTAGGATTCATAGCTAGGAAAATTTTCTGAAAGACATATGAAGAAATTATTCTGTAATAGGAGTATTTTGTACAGTTTTGAACACAACAGCTAAGGAAGAGCAATTGCAAGCAGTCCATCCAGTGTAAAAAGAATTATGTGATGATATGTCTTGCATGAAAAGGTGAAGGAAACAAGCTTTTGAGTTAAGAAAACATTTTTAAACTTGAAAAAAAAATCTGTTAAAAAGAAATACTTGTTGCCCAGGCTTATTTAAAAAATAAATCAGTATTAGAAGTAATAAACCTTCTAACATTAAGGCTATTGAAGAACCAGAGTAGACTGTCTAGAGAAAATTCAAGAGCCGCTTAAATCAAAAGTGGCAAACATTGAGTTTTGGATTTGGGAGACAGACAAAAGCTGTGCATTCTGTTCTGAGTTAGATTTTATTGGAAAAGAGAGAAGTTGAAATTCTAGCCCAACACAGGTACCAGTCTCCATCGTGCATGCAGAAGACAATAAATCAAGGTCTTTCTTCAGGATGGAGTTGAGATTGATTAGAGTTGCCAAACCAATCATTCCAATGCATGATAGCATTTAATTTTTCTTTTTTTTTTCTTTTTTTTCTTTTTTTTTCCTTCAGGATATAAGTTATGGTTTGGTAAAAACTACATAGTATATCCGAGGGTACCTGTGATGTGTGACTTTTAATTTGAATTTGTATGGATGGAGTAACACACTTTTTATCTATGCAAACATTTATTTTAAGAAAATTTCCAAGGCACTGGAATGTTTTCACATGAAATAATTAGAGAGATGAAGCAGATAGGAGTAACGTATTCATTATTGTTCATTTAAGAGTATATAAGAATTATAGAATCATAGAATTATAGAATCAAAGAATGGCCTTTGTTGAAAAGGACCACAATGATCATCTAGTTTCAACCCCCCACTCCCTCCCCCTCCTCCTCCCCCCGCTGTGTGTAGGGCTGCCAACCACCAGACCAGGTTGCCCAGAGCCACATCCAGCCTTGAATGCCTCCAGGGATGCAGCATCCACAATCTCCTTGCGCAATCTGTTCCAGTGTGTCACCACCCTCTGTGTGAAAAACTTCCTCCCAATATCTAACCTAAACCTTCCCTGCCTCTGTTTAAAACCATTCCCCCTTGTCCTATCACTATCCATCCTCATAAACAGTCGTTCCCCCTCCTGTTTATTTGCTCCCTTAAAGTACAGGAAGGCCGCAATGAGGTCTCCCTGGAGCCTCCTCTTCTCTAAGCTAACCAAAGCCCAGTTCCCTCAACCTTTCTTCATAGGAGAGGTGCTCCAGCCCTCTGATCATCTTAGTAGCCCTCCTCTGGACCTGTTCCAAGAGCTCTGCATCTCTCTTGTACTGGATGCCCCAGGACTGAACTCAGTACTCCAGATGAGGCCTCACGAGAGCTGAGTAGAGAGAGACAACCATCTCCCTCTCCCTGCTGGCCACTACTCTTTTAATGCAGTCCAGGTTATAGTTGGCCTTCCAGACTGCAAGCGTACACTGCTGGCTCATGTCCAGCTTCTTGTCTACCAGGACCCCCAAGTCCTTCTCCATTCGGATGATCTCAAGGGGTTCTGTGCCTAGTCTGTATAAACACCCGGGATTGCCCCAACCCATGTGCAATACCTTGCACTTGAAGATCTGTTTCTTGTTGATTTTTTGTTGTCGTTGTTTGCTTTTGTCTTGGTGATAACGTGCAGTGATGTGATTTAAGAGCAAAAACAATAATGTTTCCACTCAACATTAGATATTAAGTGGTGTCTCTTAAGGGAAAGTGAGAGGCTTAAAAAATGTCCTTATAATAACATGGAGCTTAAGGGATTGAGCTGAAGGGACATCAGCTCGGAAGGATGTGAGTTCAGTTTTTGATCTTGATTTTGAGCAAATTACTTTGTCCCTTCCTTATGTTCCCCTTGGACCCACTTGTTTCATATAAACTAGCACTTTGAAAAGCTATGCAATATATGCCGCTCACTGTGTTTAACAACATGGCCGGCCCTGTTCCATCAGGAACTTCAGGTGGGATTATTATTTAGTAATAACAACTACATGAAACAGAAAATAAGAGGTTGTGAATAAGGTAGATATGCAAAGCTGACATCTAGTCTGGTTAGATGCATTAGACATTTCAGTGAGATATTAGTACTATTCAGCCAGAATATGTTCAGCCATTTGAAATATTAATATTCATCTCTTACTGTGTTATCCACAGCAACAGCAAGAAAAGGAACCAAGTAAAAAAAAAAATCATAATCGCTGTAGTCATCTACACTGTTTCGTGCATATTGCAAATCCTTTTGTCTTGTATTCTAATATAATCAAACTCCTATAAGTATTTTCATTGAGATATGCTTACTGTTATAAGGTTTAGGATTTTTTACTGTAGTTTATGCTTGACATCTTGAAGAAGATAGACATCCCAGGACCATTTTACAAATACAGAATCATGTTAATTCTACTTCCATGCATTTTGTTCTGAGTATGAAGTGTTGATATGGTAATTTTATAACTAGTTGATTTTAGAGTCTACATTTCATTCTGATATTGCATTTTATAGAACAAGATCAATGTCTAGTTATTAACAATAATTTAAATTATTCTAAAACATTTTAACATATTTTTAGTTTTCAGAAATATTTCTCAGTTATATTTCTAAAGACTAGTTTCTAGTCTCTATGTTGGCCACACAATCATAGACCTTCAACTTACTCCTTTCACATTTACAACAAATACCAGTTTTTTTTGAGCAATCTCCTGCATTTTGTAATCATGATAGGTAGCTTAGACCATAATTTAAGTAATGTAAGAATCTGAAGCATCAGTGACTGAACTTGAATACTCAAGGTCTCTTTTATAGTCAATGACACAAAATAACTGCTTTCCAGAAAGCAGTTCATCTCATCTTGAGATATGTATCTTCACGAGTCAAACAAATTACCTTCTTGTGAAATCTAGTTTACTCTATCATTGTAGGTATCTTAACACTGATGATTAATTTTTAGATATCTGAAACTGGAGGACATAAATCTTACTGCATTAGATAATCAGTACTGCATATACAAAAATATTTATTTAACAGAGAAGAATTTCCTGGAATTTCAGATGTAGCTCTTGATAAATTTTATAACTCATCTGTTGATAATACTTGTTTATGCTTGTCACATATCTTGCACTGAGAGCAGTCTACAATTTTCAACATTTGGAAAATGTTTTCAATTCCTGCTTTAAAGAATCTGAAGCCACTTATTGTAGGGATGCTTTGGTATTCCTGTGTTAGTAAAAATGATACAGATAATTTTCTCAGTGAGTTTCTGAAGATGAGAAAATCATACTTTCTTTCTTATAAACAGAGAAAGTAGAATTTGATTTTGCACTGTCTTACAATTGGTAGTGATTTACACATATGCCAAGAAGAAAACTTTAGCAAATCAAAATAGTTGCCTCCATATAATTCAAATTTCACATTAAAACATAGAATCATAGAATGGTTTAGATCTGAAGGAAATTTCAGTTTGAATCACACAGCTGATATTCTGTAGAGTTACACGGTCTTTTTCCTAATCCATGAATCTCTGAGCAAGAAGTGCTGAACTGCCTGATCTGAGATCTGCTGACCATATGTGTATGCAATATGAAGGAAGAAATAAAAAAAAACAACAGTGCTGTGATGCTACCAGGGCATTTATTGAAGCCTGGTCTTGCTCTGAAAACACCATTAGAAGGCATGCTCCCTTTCTGTTACCCTCTATAGAGTCATGATTGCACATGTAATGTTTCCTATAATAGTATAGCAGAAAGATATTAAAAATATATGCCAGGCCTGGAGCACTCTGTCCTGTTTTGGGCCCCCACTACATGAGAGATGTGGAGCTACTGGAGAGAGTCCAATGAAAGACCACAAAAATGTTGAAGGGGCTGAAGCGCCTCTCCTCTTTGGAGAGGATGAGAGCAGAGACTGTTCAACCTCAAGAAGAGAATGTTTATGGAGGATCTCATCAACGTATGCAAATACCTGAACTAGGGGTTCTGAGAGGAGAAAGCCTGGCTCTTTTCAAGAGTGCCTAATAACAGTACAAGAAGCAGTGGCAGAAAATGGAATGCACAAGTTTTCTCTGAACATCAGAAAGCCGTGCATGTTGACCTAACTGGTCCCTTTTTGGAGAGATTCAGAAGCCATCTGGACATGGTAGTGGGCAGCCTGCTGTAAGTGTCTCCGCTTGAGCAGAGGTTGGACCAGATGACCTTCAGATGTTCCTTCAAACCTCAACCACTCTGATTTTCTGGTGTTATAGTTTGTCTTTATTCCAGTCACAAGTGGTGGCTGAAGCTGTAAGATTCTTTTCACTCCGATCCAAAGAATTTTCAGAGGTTTCACAACAACAGAGTTATAAACAAAATTATTGTATTCTCCAGGAAATATCACATTCAATATATTATATCATATGTAAATAGAAATATATGGCTAAAAAAAGTAATGTGAAGTATGACAAAAGGATCAAAAATCACTTGAGGAAAGAAAGAGAAGTGATTCTTTAATCAAAAGTGAAACTACTGCATAATCATACAAAAAACAAAACCATAAGACAAATCGGTGAAGACACTACCTAACCCTTTCAGGAAATTAAATCTATACACAAGAAGCATTTATTTTCCTGTATGCATTCAGCTCAGAAAAAGAAATAAATGAGACATTCAAATAATATAAGAATCTGCATATTCATCAGTTGGATGGAAATTAAATTTTCTATGTGGACATGATAAGAGTTGCATTTCGGTAGCATTGATAAGTGAACGTCAAAGCATACATTTTTAGGAGACAATCTGGTTACTTTGGCAACTCAGGCATTATTAGTCACTTCTGATAAGTCATCTTTCTTTCATTACCACCTGTGGCCTTTATCACTGTTTCCTAGTAACGTCAAATTGTTTTCATAAAAAGTAATTAATATATTCAGTTTTAACAAGGCTATACATAAATATGATCACTCTTTATTGTTTATTCTCAAGGTGGCATAACACAATTTAATAGTAAGCTCTGTTTTCTTTTCTTTATTCCTAACCAAACTTGAGAAAATTATGCTGAATTACTGAAGCATCCGTATACCCAAACCCATTAAAATAATACTATCAGGCTTTAAAATGCCAGATAGGATAGCTGCTGTTTGATTAACAAGAGAAATAATAGCTGTGAGTTAGAATAAAGAAATGATTGTTGTGAGAGATCTGAGAAAATTAAAACAATTCAGAGATGCAGAGATCATTTAAAGCCACCTCAAAATATAACTGTCAGTGATTTCTGTAATTAATTACCTTGATATTATTCAACCACATTTTAAAGTCCTTCTAAGCCTAAGTAAGGAAAAATAGAAACTTTTAGCTTTTGTTTAAATGATTACTCATGTTAACTATTCAGAAAATACATGCTCATATGTGTGTATGTGCTACAGACTGTGTTTTTCATCATATAAGATGCTTTTGTCGCTGCTGCATCTAGTATGTCAAATAACTCAGTAGGGAAACTATGCTGCTTTTTTTCCAGGCTGAACAGTCCGTGCTCTTTCAGCTTCTCTATGTATAACAGATTTTCTATTTCCTCAGTCATTTTCATACCCTTTGCTGGACTCTCTCCAGCATTTTCATGTTTCTCCTGGACACAGTACTCCAGGTGCAGCCTCACCAATAGGCTGAATATAGAGGAAAAATCATCTCCCTTGATTTTCTGTCAGCACTATTTCTAGGGCAGACCAGAAGGCCATTGGTTTTATTTACTGTAAGAAATATATTCAACTTTTTTTAATTGGGCATGTAGGTCCTTCCCTGCAAAGCTTCTTTCCATCCTGTTATCTTCTAGATTGTACCAATACATGTATGCATTGATCTTTCCCAGATGCAGGACTTTTTATCTACCTTTTCTGAATTTCCTCTTAGTCCATTTCTGAAGTCCATTGAGGTCCCTATGGATGGCAGCACTATACTCTTTGCTTTGCATAACCCGCAGATCTGCTGCTAGTGAGCACTGTCCCATCATCCAGTTTATCTGCTTAAGTGAAGATAAAATACATTCACTGCTCTCATCTTATTCCACTCACTGGTCATTTCACTGTAGAATGCATGATTTCCCCTTCATAAATCTGACTACATCCAGTCAACTTCTTGCCCTTAATATGTTTGGAAATGGCTTCTGGGATAATTTACTTCACCACCACTGAGGCTGACAAGCTTGTAGTTCCCTGGATTTTCCATCTTGTCATGTCTGAAGATAGAAATGATGTTTGCTTTCTTACAGGCTTCAGAAACTTCACTGTCTAACCATGACCATAAATTTCAGTTCGTTAGCACTAATTTTTTTTCCAATTCATTTTGGAAACAGATTTTTCCGTGTTCTTTGGAAGCTAGGTAGACAAACAAACCATCTTATGTTGCGGTGTAGGTATGAGGTAATTTTTTAATATTTAAAATTTTTATTTCAGATTGATTATGACTACTAATATATTAACATTATATTTTAAATATTTATTCCATTTTAATAATAATAATAATAATAATGATGATGATGATAATAATAATAATAATAATAAACCCTGCAATTAAATATTCCTCATACTGAAATATTTCTGCAACTTGACGAGGATTGTGAGTTTATATGCAACTGTCACAAAGTGTTTGCTGGGAACAAAAGCAGTCCAATTCTATTCTATTCTATTCTATTCTATTCTATTCTATTCTATTCTAT
>JAPSGF010000059.1:2182804-2194031 GCA_035772895.1 Perdix hodgsoniae | reverse complement strand
TTCTATTCTATTCTATTCTATTCTATTCTATTCTATTCTATTCTATTTATTTATTTATTTATTTATTTATTTATTTATTTATTTATTTAGAAACGATTCTACTCATAAAGTATAATGTATAATATTATAAATAATATATATTATAATCATATATTTATATAATTATATAATTCCAATATAATTATAAATTCAAACTTTGTTCAAGCTGGAAATAAGAAGTTATCGAATAATTCACAAATCAATCTCGACTATTGCCTTTGAGAAGAATATGAAGTCTTAATGACCAGAGAAAAGGGCAAAATTCATCAAATAAATTATTCATGAAAAATGATTGCCCATCTTTAAGTGACATTATGGAGAGTAATGGTCTCCTTTTACATTATGACTATTCAGGCCAAACTTAATCCAGAAGTGCATTAATATTTGAATTTGATATTCTGAACTAATTGAGTCAGCATTAGGAAGTTTAATTGAAATAACAAGACCTTGATCTTGCTATCTTGTTTTTAGAAATATGCTCTCATACTGCATGTACTAGATTTTTCCCACTTTGATTCACTAAAAGAAGGACTGGGAGAAATTCAGAGAGTGATCTTGAAGATCTGATCAACATGGGAATAAGTTTGATGCAACAATTCAATCAAAATTATTGCATAATACTACACAGTAAAAATCTTTGCCTCAAATATCAGTAAGATCAACAGAGGTCCTTACTGCTTTCACAGTATTGAATTTGTGCCTGGAGATGTTGAGAATGATTCAATCATACACAAATCTGTTCAAAAAGATACTTCTTTTCAGCTTGAGATTAAGTGAACACTACAATTCACCTCATCTAATTTGAAAGCCACTTAAATTAGTATTTTTGTCTAAGTTGTCAGCTAGAATGTATTTGTAGTGAAGAATCACCAGAAGAAAGTTAAATTAGCTCCATTAATTACAGAAAAATGGCATTGGTAAATGTACATGTTTACATACATGAGAATCTGGTATAAGAAAAATGAGAGGTGGGATCACAGTTCCCTAGCTGCCTAGTAAAAGGTATTTGATGGGAAATTTATATGAATGTCTGCCACTGATTTTTCAGTTTCATTAAATGGTAAGAGACATTTTCTTATGCCTTTGACTTTTTAAAAGATATCTATTATTACGTTCTAGGGAAAAGATTGTCATCTTATGGACAAGTCAAAACCAGAATGCATTTTAGCTTAATTCTTGATTTGTTTGCATCTCTTCCAGTTTTGCATAATGTAGAAGATGAATATACTATTTGCTAAAACACTGCAGCTGTGTGGAATGAAAAAAAAAAAAAAAAAAAAAAAAAAGGATCCTCCAAAACAAAAACAACAACAAACAAAACCCATATTTGTGAATTTTCATGTGTATTTCTACCAGAATCTGAAAATCACATAGCTAAATCTAAATCCTAAATATAAATTATATGTACTGTAACTGTACTCTCAAATGGTAATTGAAATTAAAGGGCTATAAGCATAGTGCCATTTTAGGGATATAATTATAGATCCAGACTTATAAATAGAAGCAGAAATGAAACCTGTCAAGCTTAAGCCAATCAGTCTCAGTATTCAGAATGTGTTCCAAAAGAAATTCCTTCTCCTTAGACTGAGGGATTTTTGTGTGTGGGGGGGGAAATAAAAAAATCCAGCCTAATATTTATTTATTTATTTGTTTATTTATCAATACATTCAAGTGCAATAGTAGTCAGGAAAATACATTACATGAATAAAGTAGTAACTGCAGTACATTCCTTTCAAAGGGATAGAGAGATAGCACAGAATTGAATGTTTATGTGTATGAAGGAGATGGTTATAAATATTTCATAATTAAAATTTGTTCTCAGTAATCTGAAACCTGAATTTGGAATTACGTCGGTGTTAATAACTCTTACGTTTAGCCATTTAAAAATGATAATTTCTACAATTTCTACTGATGTTTCTGCAGGGATCTAATTTACTTACCTTGAATGTCTTTCTGCCTTCTTTAATGGGAATCTATTCAAATGACACAGTACATTAATGTGATTTAATGGCTGCCTCTACTGTACCTATTCTTCAACATGAAAAACAAGTTATTGGAAAGACTACTTATGCTTTTACTTTTTTCTCTACAGATAGAGTATCTATTTTCAGTTAATAAATTTGTCTAAGCAAGCTTGAGTGTTTTTCATTTTTGTTTAAAACTAGTTTAACTAAGTGAAAGTAGTTCAGATACAGTATTTCTGTGAAACTGCTGTAGACTGTTGTAAAATCGATATTGCAAGAAAGCAACAGCATAGTTAATGCAGCAATATCACCTTCAGGTTGGGAAGCTGAGCTATGACTACAAAAGATTGCTTAGAAAGAATGAACACTGTAGTAGGAATAAAAGATATTCAACTATATCCTCCTATGTGCCTGGGAGTTCATGCAGTGGAAAACTCTGCTTGAATCAAGGAGTGATGACATGGCAATCTTCAGTAATATAAGACCTCACTCAAGAAATTCTCTTTGCAAATAAATCAGAATTTCAGATAAAGAATGGGAAAATAATTTTACTAATAGAATCATAGAGACTTGGAATCCTTGGAGTTGGAGGTGACCTCTTAAGGTCAACATGTCCAACTCCACAGCTGGACATCCACAGCTAGATCATGTTTCCAGAGCCTGATCCAGCCTGGTCTTGAATGTTTCCAGGACAGGGCATCTACCACATCTCTGGACAACCTGTACCAGTGCCTCACCACCCTCACTGTAAAAGACTTTTTTTAAAAATAACATAGCACTGCTGGAACACAAACTTCTGTCCTATCTATGGGAAAGGTTAAACTCTGATAAGTCCACTTAGCTTTGCTGACTGTATAAACATGTAGTAGCTACTTCAAAATGAGGCTCAGTAGCAGAAAAAAAGTGAGAAAATTAGAAGAAAAAATTAAATAAGTATATATTTATCACAGTATGTGTATGATTTTCCTACTTCCAGTTTAGGCTCTGTTGTGGAGTATTCCTTTACATTCTTTTTAAAAACTCCTGTTTGAAAATATCCTGTGTTCTTTGAATATGTGTAGTGAATACACCAGATTACAGAACAAATTTAGTGGAAAGAGAGAGTACGAAGGAGAATATAACTTTTCCTATTGATGTTGCTCTTCTCACATTGCCATGTTCTGCTCTATTCTGCTGCTTCCTCATAAAAACTGAGCAATGTGGGACATCACAGTATAATAACATTGTTAAAGAGTGTTCAGAGGAGGGATATGTAGATGGTGAAGGGTCAAGACACACATGGAATATCTGAAGTCCCTTGATTTGTTCAGCCTGGAGAAGAGGAGGTTGAAGGGAGGCCTCATGGTGGCCTACAGCTTCATCTTAAGGGGAGCAGAGGGACAGACACAGATTTCTCTTCTGTGACAGCAACAGGACCTGAGAGAATGGCATGGGTTTGTGTCAGTGAAGAGTCAGGTTGGGGGTTAGGAAAAGGTTCTTCACCAGAGGGTGGTGGTCATGGAACAGGTCACTATATAAAAAATGTGTGGTTGGGTATCTCTCTCATTCTCATCACAAGCAATTTAACATGATTTGGATTCACACTTTGCTGAACTAGCTGCAATATTTTCCATCCTATATATAACATGGTGGTAATACCTAATACCACGGTACAGATCCAGATGCAGCAATAATATTTATCCTATGTTAAATCAGTAGGAGCTTTACCACTGAATTTAGCAAATAAAACACAGGTGATTTTTTAAAAAAATTACCTGACATTCCAATACCAATTTTTTCATTTTCTGGAATCATTACAATATAATGATATAAAATGATATAAAAAATAAATGTGATAACTTCATTGACTGCCCTTCCTACACATCTTTAGTAATCTTCACTCATGAATAAAACAAACAAACAAAAAATCAAAATATTTCCTTGTGAGTAAAAGTGTGTTATCTTTCTTTCCTTTCAGAAAAAAAAAAATAGTTTATAGCATTCACATTTAAACAGTGTTCAGATTGATGAAGTGGGTGTAAAAGCAACAGGGTTTGTTGGGTTATTTTATAATTATGTGAAAGGAGAAAACACATCACTCTATGAACAGTGACTTTTTAGTCATTCAGAGGCAATCCACGAAATAAAGAATAACATAGTGAAGATATCAGTAAAATAGTAGAATCAGCATTTCCAACTCTATTTGTCTGGAAGAGGTGAGGCTTGTGTTGGGAACTAATGCTTCTTAACAGTGTTTGGGCAGAAAGCCAGACGGAAAATGCATTTCAGAAAGACAAAGAAGGGCTAGTAGTCAGTAGGATATCTTGAAGTTTAGACATTCACTCACTGTCCAATCCAGAATTGAATTTATGTAAATAACATGAACGAGTTATATAAAAATATTTTCATAAAAGTACTGAAGATTATATTCAGTTAGACCTATGTGAGTTTTGCAAGATAAAGCAGAAATACGTATTATCCTAAAGATGTATCTATTATTGAATAGTTCATGTGGAGTTCACAAAACCTAGTTTGTCAGTTTGTTACTGTTTTAGTTCATTGCATATTATTTTACTTAAATTTATTATAAAGGCAATCAATTCTAATAGACTACATATAAATATGGATTATTTTTCTCTTCATCTATTTTCTTCATTTATTTTTAACCGTAACACAAGATAGTAAGCACTTTCACAATAAGCAAAGAACACACTAGGGATTTTTATTATTTTTTTTTTCTTTCAAAAATAGTCATTTTTCAAATTCAAACAAGTATGAAGAGCTGGAACAGAAATTTGTTTTCATGCTGATGAAAATCTTAACATCATAGCAGCAAGTGCTCATATCAAATAGCAAAAGTAAGTGAACAACACTAAGCCAAGTCATGTAGTTGATACAGCAGAAGAGATGTCATCCAGAGTGACCTGGACAAGCTCAAAAAGTAAGCCCTGGTGTACCTAATATGGATCAACAAGGCTAAGTGCAAGATGTTGCATATGGGTCAGGGAAATCCCAGGTACGTATGGATACTGGAAGAAGACCTCCTTGAAAGCAATCCTTTCAACAAGGACTTGGGGATCCTGGTAGATGAAAAACTTAACATGAGCGAGCAGTGTGCACTTGCAGCCCTAAATGCCAACTGTATCCTGTATCCATATATAACTATATGACCAGAGGGTGAAGGAAGTGATTTTCCCTCTCTGTCTGCCCTTGTGAAGTCCCATCTGAAGTACTGCACACAGGTTTAGGGCTCCCAAAACAAGAAAGATATGAAGATGATGGAGAATGTCCAGACAAGGACCACAAAGATGGAATCAACTTTTTAGGTGGCTACAACATGAACTGTTCTTTGTTTTAGGAAAAGTATCAAAATGCTGTAAATCCAGATCTTAAGTAAAGTTCTTAAGGGATAAATGTACTTATCGCTTCTTGTTTATATCACAGATACACAATAACCTTTCTAATGAGATCAGTTCTCCTACAGGTTCATCATTTATTTTCCTCCAGAGTAAACCAGCCACAAAATAATTATGAGTGTCTGCATGAACATAGTAAAATCTTCTACTTATTTACCACCACTTCATATGAACTGCATGTGTAAAGCTGCCAGAACAATAGTGAAAAAGAATAAGGTTTAACAGCATTTTTCCCACCTTTCAGCTAATGGCAACATCAAAATCAGTAATGTGGCTAAATTTCCAGCGTCTCTTTGCTTTTAAGTTATTGCAAAGGATTTTCAGTAGGCACAGCAATAGCATGCAAAAATGCAGTTACATGTAAAAAGTAAACATGGATTTCACAGCAGTTTTTTGTATGCACCATTTGAAGAAATAAAACAATTCAAAGTAACAGTCCATAAACACCTGTTTCAGCAAAAGCTCTAATTTTCTAAAATTATCTATAGAATTTAAAATCAGTAGACTTTACTCCATAGGATTACCGATGTATTAAAAATATGAAGTTGCTGATGCAGTACGAGTGCCTGTATGCTGATCTTCTAAATTATAGAATTATACTGTCTATATCTGTCTTGCATAAGATGTTTAGCATTTCTTACACGCGTTACATATGTCAAGCTATTCTACAGAAAACCGAATAGTTTCAGGAGTAGAGACTGAAGGAGAAACAACCTTCAGCATTAAGTACCCTGGCTGGAATTCATCTCATAAATCTTCAGGCACTAAAGAGCTATTAAAGATTTTATTCCGAAGAAGAAATGTAGTTAATAGAAAGAGCTAGATAATGGGAACAAAATAGAAGTAGACATAAGTTGAACTCTATCCAAAGACAGTCACCTAGAATAGACTGCTATTGTAGGTAATGACACTGACAACTAGTGACATTCATACAGCTAAATATAGATGATATGTATCCAACCAGACCAGAATGAATAATTTGAGTTCCATAAAAATTTGCATCAGGTTTCCCCAGAAAGATGTACAGAGCTGAATTGGTTTTCATTTATCTGGAGTAAACTTACCATCTGGTGAAATACTGGAAGACAAGACTGCCAGGCACAACAGCTCTTGCTCTTCTGAATTGTCTCTGTGCCATGTAATGCCCTAATGGAAGATAAGTGGTGAAATCTCATTTTGGGAGACCAATAATAGAAGTATGCAAGAAATATTCTTTTTTACTTCAGTATGCCTCCATTGCCTAAATGTTCTTAAAAACTGAGACTTTGGTGCTGAAAATACACACATAAAACTTTAGGTATCCAAGAAAGTCATGTACTACCAATGTTCGGCAACAGTAGTGCATGGGCTTTGAGGAGCTTAAGTTTTGAATTAGGCATCAAAAAATGGCAAATGAATGTTTATGTCCCTTTTGGGAATTTATTATGAATGAACTAATTCTGTTCTATCTCTTTCATAAGTCAAATGAGAATACAAAATCTTTCTTTTTCATATTAATTCTGAATTATCTAGGGTGGATACTTGTCAGACCTTGTTGTCTTCCCAGAAGATGATAATAAGAAGTTGTGTGCTTTAGTGTCCAGGGAAAAATAAAAAGAAGGAAAAAAAAAGTTTGATTTATTTGTTCAAAGGAAGTATGTACAGAGACTGTTATTGTATTTATATGGATCCTTGGGGAAAAATAATAAAATTAAAAACAAACAAACAAACAAACCAAAAACAGGGGAGTTCTTTGCTTCGTCAAAGCTGTATTTTACACATTGATATTGTGCTTCTTGACTTCATATTCTACATACTCCCTCATACTTTATGTAATTACCTTGATCATCTGGGTTATATGTCTCCATGCATGGTACTGGAAGACTGGGAATCTAATTTTGTATGGTATTAGTCATCTGAAAATTGGAATATACCGGCTTAACGCTTAACATTGCATCTCTTTCTCTATAGTTCTCAGTCATAGCTTTGGAAAAGGCAAACTGGGAACTGATATCAGAGATATTCCATCCTCAAACTTACAGAATTTTATAACAACCTCATTAATAATCCATATCTTTTATTTTTCTTTTCACTTAAAATTATTTCATACTGAGTGTTCAGAGAGCTAGGAATTTTGCAGCTGATTCTGATCTCTGACAGGTTACTTTTTGTGTCTGTTGCCTTGCCTCATGTGACTATTTTACTTGGCTACATTTTCTTTAGTTCCAGTCTCTAGTAGCCAATAATAATAACAATAAAGTATATATTGGAGGGCGGATGTTAAAGAACAAAATAGCATACAGAAAACTAATATCTAATGGAACAGTTCAGATGTCAATATTTGATGCCATTATCTTCTCTCTCAGATCATTAAACAGCTGATGATACTGAAATGAAGCAGAGAACTGTTTTGGCAGTATTTTCTGTGTAACTATTATGCTTTTCATCCTAGACTAACTGTTTCTAGAAACATTAGCTTACTTGCCCCAAGGAAAACTTCCCTTTCAATTTCAAATGGATGCTGAATTAAATACCCAATCATTTTCAAACTTTCTGGATATTTATGGGCTAAGTAGTTCTCCTTAAAACTTTACAAGTTTCTAAGTTCACAGAAAGACATTAGAATAAAATATTGCTAGTCTCCTTTTTTTTTTTTTTTTTAGTTTTCTTCTTCATAAGCATTCTATTTGTCTTTCCCACTTTTATTGAGTAAGATCAATTCCATCAAATTTTTCTCATCTCTTGCTTTGTCTTCTAAGACACTACAGAAAATATCAGCTGCTTTGTATCAAGGAAATCTTTAACCTGAATGCAAGACACAGGCAATGCACTAAACATTCTAAGATGATAGTTACAGCATTCTGCTGTGCCAAACTGATACCTGCAAGAGGAAACTACAATAATAGACAAAACTACCAGATGAAATTGTGAATGAATAAAAAAAAAGTATTTTTAAAAAATTAAATAAGCAACTAACATTTTAAAAGTACAGATCATTTTTTTCTTCCCCTTTTTCCTTTTCTTTTTTCTTTTTTTTTTTTTTTACAACTGTTGAGGTGAAGAGATAAAGATCAAAAGAGTAATTCAAAAAAAAAGGTCTAGAAGAAATTAAGATTTATGATTTCCATTTCAATTTTGACAAAATCCTACACTTACCCACTGCAGAGAAAACATCTTACTAACAATGAATATTTCAAATTTTCACAGAAAATCTATTCTATTATTTAATTAGATTTACTGTTAGAAAATGCTCATATTTCTTAAACAAATTTTCCTTGCTGGAATGCAGTGCTGTGTTTTTTCATATTTTATATATTCTAGGCATGGAGAGTAGCTTATTTCCTTTCTCTTTACAACAGCTTTTTAATATTTGAGACTTCAGTCATTTTTCTTCTATGAACAATAAATCTGTCTGTTTCTGTAGACTACGATTATTAGACATCTGGTTATTGTCCCCTGTAGAATCTCTGTAATTGACACATTTTTCTTTGAAATGCAAGGTGCAAAAATAGCCTCAGTAGACTATGGAGGCCTTGCCAACCTCAAACAATTATTTTAAATAGCTCAGAAAACATATTTCTCTATATACATATCACTATAATAGCTTCTTTCCAGTTATGTGACACTGGCAGTTTAGAATGTGACTTTTCCCTTCACAACTGCCTCCTTGTTTGTTGTTTCCATCTAGTTTTTTGTGTTTCTTTTTTTTATTGTTATTATTCCATCTAAATGAAGAACATGTTTGTTTGTTTGTTTGTTTTTCGTTTCTAAATTGAACTCCATCTTGTTTCTTTCAGACCACATTTTTGTTGGTCCTGTTTTCAAAACAATTTTTTATTTTGTTGTCCATTAATTCTATAGATACATTCTCTGTTTTGTCATCCAAGTTGTCAAGGAAGCATGAACAGCACTGTTGCATTACTGGGTCTACATCTGTAGATCATCATACATCGTTTTAGACTTATAATGAGCTATTGATAACTACTCCCTGAATATAGTTCTTAAACCAATTTTGCATGTATCTTAAAATAGTTTTGTCTGTCACTTCCTCATGAAAATATCTTACAAGGGAATGTCAAAATAATTTTTTAAGTTATTATATTATAGAGTGCTCTGTTTTTCATAAGGCTTCTTTCTTAGAAGGAAATTGAACTGGATATGTTCTTGACAGATATGTCCTGTCTGTTACTCATCTTCATGTTCTCTTTTGTGTTTCTAAAATTCTTAATTTCTTCCCAAACTGTTTCAGGAACTGAAAATAAGCTAGGTAGTTTATAATTCCCTGTGTTTTCCTTCTCCCACCTGCAGGAGATAAAGGTTGTGTTTGACCTTTTCAAATCCTCTGAAATGTCAGCATCCTCTCCAAACTCTGAAAGATAGCCACTAATGTTTCTGACATTGTTGCAGCCAGCGCTTCTTGTACTACAAGCCAAATTTCCGGAGACTCAGTTGATTTGACAACATCTAATTAAGCCAAATTTTCCCTTTTCTCTTCTTTCTCTGTTCTTATCTGATTTCTTGCCAGTGTTAGCCTCTTGGATAGAAACTTGTTCGTAGCTCCTAATATGAAGTGTTGTTTGGTTTGTTTGTTTTTATTTTTTTACTTAATTTCCACCACAGACTTAACACATCTCTAAATTGTCAATAGAAATAGGAGTCAGGCTGTGATTCAGACACCTCATTTAAGGCGCTCAGTGGCATGCTTAAATGGAAATGCTTCTGATTTATGTCTAGAACATCTCTGCATTACAAGGACAGAACAGTGGGGACAGTTCACATATTTTGTACAATTTTCAAATGCCCTACACCATCCTGGTTTGTTGTTGTTGTTTTCAGCAAATTCAGAATTCTGAATACTCATGTTGATATCCTATGTAAACCAGAATGTTTTAGGAGCTTGACAACTGTTTAGGTGACCAATTCTCTCTCACCTTTTCACAGACTCTCATGTACTATTAAATAGACAGACATTTATAAAGGATGGACACCTATAAAGTTGTCTCATTTAGATCCCATCCCTGATTTCAGAATAATAATGTTATTACTGGTTTGAAATATTCCTGCTTCTTGTGAAAAGTATTCACTTTTCCTTTCCTTCAGAAACTGTTCCGTATTCTTAGATATTTGATTACATTCCTTTATTCTTTTGTACTATGGAAGTTAAATTTGTAAACCTCTCTTCCAGGATTTTATAACATTTAATCTTCTTGCCACATTTTTTGTATACTAAAATCACAATCCCCTATTTGTGACACCAAAACTGGTTGCTATTGAAATAATTGCAGTGTTATCCAGCCTGACTAAGAGTTCAAATAGAGAAGAAACTAGAGAAACAAACAAATTCTTAGAAATAAATTAAAAAAAATACTTTAATGTTAATTTATTTTGTAATACCAAAATACCAATACCATTTGGTAATAAATGCAGTTTTAAAGCAGAATTGTGTCTAAATATGTATATCAATGTATGACCGTTATGTTCAGCCAGCATATTTCTTTTTTTCTCCCTCATCTTTCTATATAATTCAATTTAAGAAGAGATAAAGAGAAAAGCAAAATAGGGAATATATATGATACAGTGAACAAAAATATTTCTAATGTACATTTTGAAGTGGCAGAAAGTATTCTGTGACCTACGGTCACTGCTGGCATGCATTATTCCTACTTTTATTGATGCAGATTATTGAATCCAGAATTATTCTACAAAGCTATCTTTTTTGTTAGAGGTTTTGTCTGTTTGTTCGTTTTTGCAAATACAATATGTAATTATAATATTTTCACTCATGTATGGCAAATCTGAAAAAAAAAAAGAAAGAAAGAAAGAAAGAAAGAAAGAAAGAAAGAAAGAAAG
>JAPSGF010000059.1:2172115-2182794 GCA_035772895.1 Perdix hodgsoniae | reverse complement strand
GAAAGAAAGAAAGAAAGAAAGAAAGAAAGAAAGAAAGAAAGAAAGAAGAACCAACAAAGTAGAAGTAATTGACTTGAATAGCAAACTGCAATGGATAAAAAACATTTGTTAGATAGCATCCCAGAAGAGCTGCTTACTTTAGGGTAAAAAGAGTAATGTTGTCCATTTATCATCATGTGTAAATAATATCGGCATATCTGTCTCTTGTACGCTGAGTGAGCCAGTGAACATGCAGTCACAGATGTTTACACTAAAATGCTTTGACAGCTTGCAGACGTTTTAACCCAGAGACAAGTATCTCTGTGTGACCACTAATGATCTAATGTATCAAAACCAGGGACTGAAATGAAACAGTAAGAGGAGGAGACAAAGCTACTAAATTAAATACAACTAGTGGATACATGAAAGCATTGTTGATGGGTTCTGTAGCAGGTGTACATCCTAGCTATGCAGGTAGAGGTCCAATCTCCTAAGTGCATATGATTTATTTGCACTTAAAAAGTAAATTACATTGATGTTCTGTGCATTACTTTGACTAAATGGGTAAGTCAAGAGGAGCTAAAGTCTGAAATTTTGCTTTATGGTATATGCTTAGCAAACAAACCATGTAGAGTTAAAGCTGACAGTAATAATCTTCAACACTTAGTTGAACTGTCTGATTATATGTAATTAATTTGTCTTGAGTAATAGGTGGAATACAGATTTAAATATACTACATCTTCTCACTCTAAAACAATATTATATTGGTTATTTGAGAAAGAAGTATACTTAGCATTCCACTGAACAGTGAAAGAAATGTTCCATACACAGAGGAATTTGCAATGAAGTCAGATTAACTTGTTCCCATTTCTTTGTTCATTTCAGTTTTGAGTGTCTTTGTTCCTCTGTGCTGCCGTTACTCCCTCCCACTTCTGTGTCTTTAGTCTTCCCACTGCAGGAGATATTTTGCAGACATGCACAACGTACAAATCCTAGGGATCCAAGAATACAAAGAACAAGCAAACTGTGAAAGCAGGCAAAAGAGGCAGAATTTAAATAGTGTAGAAGAAAAAGGGCTGTTATGAACCATCTGTTTCATCTGTGTAAATTCAGATTCTGGACAAGACATTAAATACAAACTTTCTGAAATCTCAGGGACTCTTGAACCACCAAGCCAGCACTAGGCTCTATTTCTAGAACTTACCTTTCTTGCAGATTGTGTAGTATAATCTAATCACTGTAACTGGGCACCCTTAATGCCCAAACTGGTTTAAAATATCTCTTCATTTCAAGTATAAGTCAGAGGGACCTACAGGAAATTTGGGAAGGGTTTCTTTTGTAAAGGCAGCTAGCAACAGGATGAAGAGAAATTATTTTAAAATGAAAGAGGATGGATTTAGACTGGATATCAGGAAGAAATTCTTTACTGTGAGGGTAGTTGGAAACTAAAAGAGATTGCCCAGGGAAGCTGTGAATGCTTCCACCCTGGCAGTGTTCAAGGTCAGGCTGGATGGGGCTTTGGAGCAACCTGGTCTAGAGGGAGGTTTCCCTGCTTATAGCAGGGGGATTGGAACTAGATGATCTTAAAGGTCCCTTCCAACCCAAACAATTCTGTGATGATTCTATGATTCTATGATTTATTGAAGATAAACTTCAGCATTCCTACCAATGGATATAAGGAAAGAAAAAAATCTAGTTCTGATGAAGTAGCATTGACTATCTCCCCTCTTCATACTTTGTAACAGAGGCATAAAAGCCTGATAACATGGAAAAATCCAATTTAGAACAGATTTCTTTCATGAGATCTTTGTGCAATTGAGTAAGGAAGTTAAAGTGTGAAACAAATTTCATACTATTCACTGCATTTTCACTCAGTGAATATAATGATGCCATGCATACAAATTACCACACTTTTATTAGGAACATATTTTGATCACAGAACATTTATAAGAAATTAATAAAATGAACTCATTTTAATCAGAAAATTGTAAAAACCTGAAACCACTGAAGAACTCTGGTTTCTCATTTCCTGGTATGACATGAAATTATTAACTCAAACTTTAACACATTAAATAACACTTCAAATTGAACCAGTACAGATTAAATAATATATTTTCTTTAAAAATTCTATTCAAAACTGTATTTCAAGCTTAAAAAATGCTTGGTTGTGGCAGCCAGCTTGTTCACATATCCTCTAATTGTTCTCTTGGGATCTTGTAAGAATAGCTTCAATTTGTAATTGCTGACCCAGACAATCATGAGTGACTTTTAAATTTGTGACTTCTAGTACTGCCAAGAGAAAATTTATCATTACCTTTATTATCAGTATTTTCATTCTGAACTTTCGTAGTTTTGTTTTTTTTTTTAAATCAAAATAAAACTGAAAGAAACACAACAGCTTTGCAGATCTGTAGAGTGAAATAGCAGGTGCTGAGGACCCGATGTCTACAATGTCTACATTACATTTCAGGGTGTTTATTTCACTTTTCCTGGAGTGGTTCTGTGCAATGCATTTCTGTTATTTTCTGGAATGTCTTAGATGTAGTCCTGTAGTGTACCTTTTTATTTGCTGCAGTTTAATTAGAAAGCAAAGCAGTTCATGCCTGCTATTTGAGATATGACATGAACCTAAGCACCACAGGTGCAGGCTCTGGCAGAATCATTTCAAAATCTCACTCCTGATCCTAACCAAAATGCTAATGTAGTACACCCAAGGATTAAACACATATAGGATCACTGTGAGGTAAATGTACCTGGGAATAAATTATCATTTTTTGAAGAGAAAATGTCCCACGTTTCTTGATCAAACAGCAGCAGATCCAAAATAGCTAGCCTGGGTTCAAGGTATTTTTCAACCATGCATAAGGGTACACAATATTACTGCAAAACTTCCTGAACTCACTACTGGTGATGAGTTTTTCCTCTGCTGTGAGGATACTAGTGGATATTTGCTAGGTATGACCAGAAAGATTTCCTGCAAGACACAGTTATTAAGCAAACCAAACAGCTAGAGAATTCTGAATCTCAAAGATGTATTGAATCTGATTTCAGCTTGAAAGAGAAAATGACTTTGTGTTGTGCTTGACAGGAAAAAAAAAAAAAAAAAAAAAAAAAGCACAGTAAAGGAATGACCTGTCTGCTGGCTAGATTTTGTAATAATCCTCTGTCTTTTCTGAATAATATGAGAGAAATATGAGAGAAGTGAATTTGCAGAATGAAACAATTTGTGCTGATGACTTCAGATATGTGTTTACAGGACCTTTAAGTCTAACTGTAGCCTCATTCCATGAATACCTGTTAGGTGCTGAGCAATTTTAGGTCAATATCTGGAGCGTACCTCTCAGTTTATTTTCATTTTAAAGGAATCTGTTTCAAGCACATGGAATCACAGAATCACAGATCACAGAATCACAGAATGGCCAGGGTTGGAAGAGACCTCAAGGATCATGAATCTCCAACCCCCCTGCCACATGCAAGGCCACCAACCTCCACATTTAATACTAGACCAGGCTGCCCAGGACCACATCCAATCTGGCCTTGAACTCTTCCAGGGACGGGGCATCCACAACCTCTCTGGGCAGCCTGTTCCAGCACCTCACCACTCTCTCTGTAAAGAACTTCCCCCTGACATCCAACCTAAATCTTCCCTCCCTCAACTTAAAACCATTTCTCCTTGTCTTGCAGTTATCAACACTTTCAAAGAGTTGATTCCCCTCCTGTTTATAGGCTCCCTCTAGGTATTGAAAGGCTGCAATGAGGTCCCCTCACAGCCTTCTTTTCTCCAGGCCAAACAAGCCCAGCTCCCTCAGCCTGTCTTCCTAGGGGAGGTGCTCCAGTCCCCTGACCATCTTTGTGGCTCTCCTCTGCATCCTCTCCAACAGCTCTCTGTCTTTCTTGTACTGGGGGCTCTAGACCTGGATGCAGTGTTCCAGATGGGGCCTTACAAGAGCAGAGTAGAGGAGGACAATCACCTCCCTGTCCCCGCTGGCCACCCCTCTTTTGATGGAGCCCAGGATACCATTTGCCTTCTGAGATGCAAGTGCACACTGCTGGCTCATGTTAAGTTTTTCATCTATCAAGACCTTCTCCAGGTCCTTCTCCACAGGGCTGCTCTCAAGGACCGCTCCTTCCAGTCTGTATGGATGCCTGGGATTCCTTTGGCCCAAGTGTAAAACTCTGCACTTTGTTGTGTTGTACCTCATCAGGTTCACCCGAGCCCACCTGGGAATCTGCTCTAATGTGATCCAAAGTGGATGTATGCTTCAAGTATTTTCCAAATTGAAACAAAGTGCTAGTGTGGATTCATGTTGCTAGCACAAGACTCCTAGTCTTCTCTTCACTACTCATCTTCACTTTTCCTCAATAGTCTCTTTTGCTATCTGAAGACTCCTAGTTTATCTGATTCCTCCTGAAACATGAAACTCCTCCTGAATATGAAAGCCTTCTATATACTTTATCATCCATGTTTCTGCCTTGAGTTTGCCATCTCAGAGGGAATTGGACTTCAAAGTTCAAATCCTTAACTACTCTTTGACTGTGTTATAGCTGCACTAAAAAAGGAAATTTCTCTACCCAATTGCAGGACCCCTGGGTCAGTCCCTGGAACTCATAATGATCTCGTTCTCTACATTGACACAGTCACTGTGGAGGAAAAAGAAAATCAAATTCAAATGCAGGGACAAAGCATAGGTGAATCGGAAGGCAATGCTCAGGATGCTGACAATTTACAGGAATAAAAATTAAAAAAAAAAAAAAGCAAGGTGGAATTGGAGCAAAGGTAAAGAAAAAGGGAAAAGGAAAGTTTAATAATCTTTTCTTCAGAAATCAGAAGATAATTCATTCCTCTGCAAGTAAGTATCAAATAAACTGGAAAACATTCTTCCTGAACAGCCAGTATTGTTATGTTGTGCCTATGTTTACACCTTGCTTTGGGATGGAGGTGAAGTCCTGATCAGAGCCCCCACATCATTCTCACCCACTGCACATCAGATAAGTGAGTCACAGAGCTTTTTACATTTACATAACAACAATAAAACAGAAAAAAAAAAAAAAAACAGAAAAAAGCTCAAAATAATAAATAAATGAAAATCTCCACTCCAAGTGGAATACAAAAAAACTCTAATGTTTTTGTGAGGCATGAGAGTTAAGGGTCATAACTAATGAGTGGCTCTTTGGATCAGTTCTTACATGTCAGTTGCATTCAGTTCAGGGGACTACATTAAATCTGAGAAAAACTCCCATACCACATATACCATTGCAGGAGCCTCAGCACCATCTGCTTTGATCTGCTAATCTTCTTCTATTGATCCAAATTACTTGCTAACATATACATAGACTTAGAAACTAACTGGTAATTAGCTTGAACATCCAATGCATCTAACATTTAGAGCAGGGCTCATTATGATTTCACAAAGGACTTGTGACATTTATTTTGCTTTGTTTTTATGCAGCAAGAAAAAAAAGTGACTTTTAGAAGAGTGATAGACCCCTGCAAACAGAGTCTGGAAAGTCACAAACTCAAATGTTAGGAAATGTCAGCATTAAGGTTGCAGAAGTGCCCAGTGGTCACAACGGCAAGTCAAATCAATTAGACTAGAGTTTTGGAAGTCTGACAGGCCTTAAGAGTTAATACTATTATAACTGATGTTCTGTATGTTTTTTATAATAATAGTGTATAATTTGGATATCTTTTCTTTTTCTTTAACTAAGTGCTCACTGCTGTTAGTTCTTTAAGGTTTTGGTCAGACACTGTTGTCAGGGATGCGTATTGATATGTTGTGACACAGACATACATGTAGAATTCCATGAGCTTTACCATTTTAGTCACTGCTAATCTCTACCAAATTGCTGTCAGATCACTTCTGAATTATTCCGGTCTATCGCAGGATTGAGATTAGTTCTAAGCAAAAAACTAAGTTGTACCAACCTTTCCACTGTTACGTCTGCCTCCCAAAATGGAGTGCTACAGTAACAAAGGGATTTGTGATTCTTCTGCATCACCACTTTGGAGTTATGGAGCCTGCAACACAGACCTCCACCACTTCCTATGCCAAACATGTAACCTCCGTTTCAGGAAAAATACACATTTTACAGGGACTCCCAAAATCTTTCTGTTGCCTTCTTGCTTAAAATTGTGACCTAATTTCCACGTAAATATGTCTGATTTCATATTCTAGCTGAGATAGGAAAGAAGAAACTGACTAACATCTGATATCCTCAGATTATTCTCTTATGTCCTCATATGTTTTCCACCACTAACATTAGCTGAACAGGCAGTATATCTTGCCAGTTTTCAATATGTGTTTTCAGGCATGAAGATAATAATATAGAATTCTTTTTAATGTTGCCTAGAAATAAGATTAAACATGGTTAAATGAGTCAATGTATTGGCTTGCAGTTCTCCTGTTCTCTATAATTCGCTGTTCGCATTTCGGTTCCTGTATCTGACAGTGCCACAGTGGACACAAATTGAAAATATGAACACGCAAAGTTAACTAAGTACTTGTTTGACTTTAATGATTTCTAGGTAGTAAAATACTATGCAAGTTAGGCTATGAAAGGTCTTTCAATCAAATTTAAAATGTTCACAGAAAGATAACATGCTTTTTTACTGTGGCACTTCTAAAAAGATTTTTTTTATGAATAGAGCTAGTTAAAAATCATGTCAGGCATCATGATAAATATTCTTTTCCAGTTTGTGTATTATTGAAACAGAAATATAAATCAAATTATTCTGAATACCTTTGTAAGATAAGGAAAATACATTTGAATACTTTTTGTTTGAGAAGATGAAGAATGTTTTCAAATAGTAACTCAATGTCTGCTATGCCATTGTAATTTCTTTTAGTAAATGGACTCCTTTGCTGTTTGTTTCTGTTTTGCATAATTCTTACTTCTGCTCAAAGCATTTTGTTCTGAGAAGGAGGTTTTGGAATAATTGTTTTAATGACACAGAAACTGAATTTATTTCATAAGAAGATAACTTAAATATAAAGTTCTGGTAAATGTCCTGATAGTAAAATACATCATTTCTTAGAAACATATGATGTCAAAACAAACAAACAAACAAACACACAAACAAACAAATAAATGTCCAACATGTGAACAATTTCAGAAAGCCATTTGAAAGGAAACCAAATTCACAGAAAAAGAAAAAAGAAAAAAAAAAAAAGTGTGCAACATACATTTTTATACAAATACATAAGCCAGGCATTAATTTGAAATATTAAAAAAATACAAACACCATGTTTAATATTGTGTGTAAAGAACTGCATAAATATTACTGAAAACCCTCTTTTGTTGCTCTTGTTGCAGTGTTCTATAATATGAAAGTCACCTATGTCTGCTTTATTACTGTACATGATTTCCTTCACATTCTCCTCTCATTTTGTCTTTCATACAAATTGCAAGACATGCCCAATCCCATTTCATCAGTAATGCCAGTCCTAAAGTCCAGCCACTCTACTGTCTTTTTTTAAAATTTCTTTGCCAGCCTCTGCAATATCTTGAATATATTCGCAATGAAACACAGCAACTCAGCCACCTGCCTATGCTAACACAACAGGAAATCTTCTCTTGTTGTCTTGTTATTAGGAAATCTCCTACAGGATCACACAGACTTCCTTGTTTGTGCAGAAAGTGAACTGAAAAGGACAAAATATCCCAAAATTATCTATTCCAAATGTTTTCTAAGCTGATCCTTTCTTGATCCAAAGATGTCACATCTTCCCATTGCTGGAGTCTGCTTTTCTTTGAATTGCAGTATATCATTACCTGTGATTGTAAGTGTTTTATATGAAAATACTTACTAGGATATAGAGTAACTTACCTCAAGAAGCCTTTTGGTAGTGCACAGACCCCTTCCTTAGTGGACGTGTTCACTAGCCAAAAATGGCAATAAGATCAGTATTTGCTATTTCAGTCCATAAATGTATGAGCAACAATGTGACAAGATGATTAGGTCTTTTTCTGACTTTGAAAATCATGTCCTGAGGGGTACTTGTGCAACACAAAAGTCTACTTGTAACAGTCTATCACTTTAGATTGATTGCCGAGTTATCCTGAGAGCTAGAGTATAAGACAGTTAAAGTGAGACAATGGTCTGAATTCATTTAATCCAAAATGAAAAGTCTGTACTATTATGAAGAAAGTATGAAAAATAACAATAATAAAAATTCAAATAGTTCTTCAGCATTAATGCTATGTAAGTCTTAGAGTAAACACTGAAACTAAGAATTTTCAACAAGCGCTGTAGTGAAAAAGAAGATTATTTAAAAATTGTATCAATTTTTCAACAATATTCTTTTTTTTATTTCTTGCATTTTATATATTTAGCTATAAAAGATAGCTAGATATTAACTGCAAGTAATCAGAGTAGACCTTTTAATTACAAGATAATTATAAAGTTACTGTGCAGTACATTTGCATATTCATTCTCATGTTATATGCATATCCTCACCTGTTATATGCATAAGAAAAATATTTTTGAGGTTACGTACTCCGGTAAGTTCAAAAGATAAAGAATAATTAGTCTAAATTACAATTTTATTGCCTTAGAGTTACAAAGTGTTTACAAAATTTGTACATGAACCTAGGTGGATGAGTTGTATTCAGATTTCCTTTATTTTCTGTAAGCAGAAAGACCTTCAACAGCTCTTATGTTTTTGTTTTGTATTGCTTTTAAAACTTTCTGCTTCTAATTTTATAATAATAATATTAAAAGCAATCCTGTTTCAGGAGGATCAGGTTTACAGAAAATTATGAAGCATTGCCAGCATTCAAAATCATGAAATAACTTAGTATTATTATACTTATTTCTTCAGAAAGCAACTTGCACCAGAAAACAGAACAACAGAATGGCCAGGGTTGGAAGGGACCTCAAGGATCATGAGTCTCCAACCCCCTGCCACATTCAGGGCCACCAACCTCTATATTTAATACTAGACCAAGCTGCCCAGGGTTCCATCCAATCTGGCCTTGAACACCTTCAGGGATGGGGCATCCACAACCTCTCTGGGCCTGTTCCAGCACCTCATCACTCTCACAGTAAAGAGATTAAAACCATTTCCCCTTGTCCTACTGTTATCTACCTCTTCAAAGAGTTGATTCCCCTTTTCAGGTTGAAAACCACCTGAACTGCATGATAGTGACATGAAAAAAACATAGAATCATATAACAGCTTGGTTTGGAAGGAACCCCAAGGATCATTAAGTTCCAAACCCCATGCCACAGGCAGGGCCACCAACCTCCAGATCTGATACTAGACCAGGCTGCTCAGGGCCCCATATGACCTGATCTTGAATACTTCCAGGAATAATCTGGTAGTTTACTTAAGATTTGGAAGTGCAGGAATGCAATACAATGCATTTCTCAGAGTTCTTGCAACAAATAATGCAACTTAGAAGAGCATCTCCAAAGCAGCTCACCAGCAGATGTGCTTGCTGACTTCATCAGCAGGCATGCTTAAAATCCCTGTAGTTTAATCCTCATGTTTTGTTCCCAGTGACTCATAGATTACATATCATGCTCAAGGTTGACAAGAATTTAGTGCAATTTATTGGTGTTGATGAATGTTTCCTATGCTTAATACTTTGCTACACAGCCTCCTTACATCTCTATTTTGGTGATTCAAGCAATATATTTAATTAAATTTTTGGGAAAAAATTGTGATTTGAACTCTCCATTTTATAACATATATGAGATTTGAAACATCCAGAGCTGTTACTTTGTTCTAAATGTGGGAGCAGAAGGAAGTTGAAAGTGTTATGATAATCAGTACCTCAAAAATCTAAGATCTAAGTAATAACTAAAAATATTTCTCAAGATGCAATGTCTTAAATCCCTGAAATCCTTATGAAGCACTCAGAATTTAGATTTATTCTATATTTCAAAGATGTCATAAAGTTTGAATATCAATAGCTTAGTGTCTGTCAAACTCCCAAAATTTCAAGGTTCTTCTGTTTTTAAATATATATGATAAATAAATATATTTTGTAAGTAAATATTCATGTTTTGCAATAAAGAAAAAAAAAAAAAAAAAGAAACCTGGCTTTCATTAAATTTTTAAAAGTTTAGAGCAAACTCTATTTGAACACCAGGCTATGATATGTATGTTGCTTGTAACTCATATTGAAACAGAACAGAACAATAAATCAAGTTGAAATCTACTCAATTTGTGTCAGTGAAGAACATATACATCAATGGTAGTGATAAATCTATGTAAAAATGCATTTAATCCTGTCCACACATTTCTTGTGCTTCTATTTGACCTCTGCAATCCACAGGTGATGTGTGTTTTAAGAAACAGCACTGGCAATAGCAAACTCAAACAGACTTCATGGATATCTGAAGTGCAGAGGTCAGAATTAAAGTCTTTCAAAAATTCAGTTTTCCTGTTCCTGTAGAAATGCTGAAAGAGCAAAGTGTATCAGATAAGTGTTAGCTTTTCATAGGTGCAATAAATGAGGAACTGTCTCTTTTAAAGAAGGATGCCAATTATTATAACGTCATTTAAGAACAGTAGCACAGATAGTTCTGTTTGAACTGCTGCATTCTTCTTCTCTGACATCCCTAAAAGCTAATGATTTGGGTTGTTGGTTTTTTTTTTTCATTTTTATCTATTCCTATCCATCATGCAACACTAAAGATAGGAAGGAAGGAAGGAAGGAAGGAAGGAAGGAAGGAAGGAAGGAAGGAAGGAA
>JAPSGF010000059.1:2160523-2172015 GCA_035772895.1 Perdix hodgsoniae | reverse complement strand
GAGGAAGGAAGGAAGGAAGGAAGGAAGGAAGGAAGGAAGGAAGGAAGGAAGGAAGGAAGGAAGGAAGGAAGGAAGGAAGGAAGGAAGGAAGGAAGGAAGGAAGGAAGGAAGGAAGGAAGGAAGGAAGACAACATTCTCTTCTACTAAAAATACAATTTTTAAAAAATTTAAAATCTGATAAATAAAAAACTTGCTTTCTATTTATATAGTCTGTAAAAATGAACTTTTTATTTCTTAGTTAACTTTTAAAGACGATGCTTCATGAAAAGGAAATACTCTGAAAACAGTATAAAATATTCAATTTTCCAGTGACTTTTTCTAGGATAAGAGATGTGTTTTATGGTTGTTTTGTTGTTGTTGTTGTTGTTTGTTTGTTTGTTTGTTTCCCAAGGTAGCTGCCAGAGGCATCTGAAGTATATTCAGTAAAAGCTGTAAAAAGTCGTACGGTTGTTATCTTGTCCAAAGAACATATTATAACTCACCCAGTAGAGAAGCGGTTTCATCCTGTACATTTGGGAGTGATTTTTTTAATGTTCTTAAATCTTGACATCCTTCTCTGCTCTTTTTCTTTTTCTTTCTTTTCTTTTTTTTTTTTTTTTTTTAAAGAAAATTTAATGTACTTATTGCATTTCATTATTTATTTGAACTAATAAAGACTAGTCCTATCTCGATAAAGTGAGTAATCTACATTCAGTATAGTTTCCATCTGCCAGTTTTAACACTGGAGTGTCCCTGGTAAGGTACAAAAACAAATATTTAAAGAAAATGCATCTAAAATATCAAAGAATAGGTGGGCACTGGCATGAATCTGTCCCTGGCAATGTTTTCTGCTAATACAAATACCGCCACTACTGAACTGAAGAAATGAATGAAAAGGTGTGTAGTATTTTTCTCTATAGACCATTAATCTAAATTTAGATCCTTCCTTGAGACAGCCCACAGTGTCATTGTTCACTTGTGATTGGCACTCAAAATCTATTGGCAACATGTTCTTTCTTTGTCTTTCATGCAAACTAATACTATGGAACACTCAAAAAGATACAAAGATACTTTTGTCTAACAGTATTTTATTTCTTAACAGAAGTTGAGAAAAAGGATTTTAGAAGCTAATTTATAGTTGTATTGAAATAGTGACACAGAATCATAGAATCCTAGAATGGCTTAGGTTGGAAGGAACATTCAAGACCATTCAATTCCAATGCCCTGCCATGGGCAGGGCTGACACCCACCAGCTCAAGCTGCCCAGGGACCCATCCACCCTAATCTTGAGCACCTCCAGGGATGTTGGCATCCACAGCTTCTCTGGACAATTTGTTCTAGTGCCTCACCACCTTCTTAGTAAAAAGTTTCTTCGTAAATCTAGCATAGAACTCCCTTCTTCTAGTTCAAAGCCATTCCCCTTTTCCTGCCAATATCAGACTATGTAAAAAGTACGTCCCCCTCCGGAAGCTCTCTTCAAGTCCTGGAATGCCACACTGAGGTTCTCCATGGAGCCTCTTCTTCTCCAAGATAATCAAACCCAACTCCCTCAAACTTTCTTCACAGGAGAGGTGCTCAAGTCCTTTAATCACACTTGTGGCTCTCCCCTGGACTTGCTCCAACAGCTCTTTATCCTTTCTATACTGGGAGCAAGTAAAATTCTATTTGTGCCTTGGCTTTCCTGATCCCATCCCTGCACCTCTGTGCAGCAACCTTATACTCTTCCCGAGCCACCTGTCTCTGCTTCTGCTGCTTTTACTTTTCCCTTTTCCTCTCAATCTGATGAGTAGATCCTTGCCAAGCCATGCCGTTTTCCTGCCTCATCTGCCTGATCCCTTACTCTGAGGGATGGAGAACTCTTGTGCTCTCACAAAGGCAGCCTTAGAGTTCTGCCAGGTCTGTTCCTTAGACAGTTTCCCAGGGGATCACTTCAAACCATTCCTTAAACAGCCTGAAGTTTACTCTCCTGAAGTTCAGGGTCCTGACTTCTCTTTGCCAGATTTCTTGAGATCATGAACTCAACCAGGGCATGGTGACTGCAACCCAGTCTACCTCCAATCTTAATCTCTATAATGACCTACTCTGTATTGGTAAGCAGAAGGTGCAGCAATGCTTCACCTCTTGTTGGTCTGTCCAGTACCTGAACCAGAAAGCTATTGTCAGTGGACTTCAGAAGTCTCCTGGTTTACTTTTAGCTCACCATGTTGTTTTCCCATCTGTCTGGTTTAAATCCCACATAAAACTGAGAGCCTGTGAGAGCAAAAACTCTTATAACTGAAGCAAGAAGACTTCATCAACATGTTTATCTTGATCAGATGGCTCTGACCGCCAGATGTCCTTTATTGGTCCAATCCAATGATTTTCACCTGCAAGCTCTCAACATGATCATCAGTATTTCTCAGAGGCAGCTCTTTGCACTCTATCCATCCCCTAACACACAGGACAACTCCCCTACCCCTCTTTCCTAACTCTTCTGAAAGGTTGTAGCCTTAGGTCGTTGTGTTCCAGCCATGCAAATCATCCCATCACATCCCTGTGATAGCAATGAGGTCATACTTCCAATTGCACCATGCCTTCCAGCTCCTCTTTTTTGTTATCCAGGCTATGTGCATTGGTGTACAGGCACTCCAGGCACTACAGCCAGGCTATTGGTAATGCTATCTTCTCTGAAAATCCTCATGAAATCCTCTGGGATAAGTCAGAGGCTTTTCTCCATTGTGTCCTGAAGTGTCAGCATTCGCCCTCCCTTCTCTGTGACATCCAACTCCAACTCTTTCCCTCCTCAAATCTAGTTTAAAGACATAGTAATCAATTCAGTCAGCTGCTTCCCAAAACACTCTTGCCTCACCTGCTCAGTTGTGTTCCATCTGATGCCCACATATTTGGTATCTCAAAATCCTGTCCAAATCATAGTACCCAAAACCTTGATCATGACACCATCCATGCAGTTAATCCTGCATACTAATTTAAGCCAGAGATTAACTTTTAGACTTTTTCTGAGTAGGATAATGTGAGAATAGATTTATAAGTTACTCTTTTGTTTTTTGTTTTTTATGAAGCAAGATGAATTTTTTAAATTTTGAATAAGAAACAAGATGTTTAATGGGAAAAAAATAATAGACCATGTATCAAGAGACTTCAAAATATAAAGAATTTTCAATACTTTACAAAAATTGTTTTTAATTAAAATATAAGTCTAAATAGCACTGCTAGATTCAGTGGCAAAGTACATTTATGTAAGCAATATCATCCATAACAAAATGATAATAAGAGATCCGCCTTTAGAATCATGTTACATGATACATGTTACACCAAGCAGAAGATCTTATCTTTTGAAAGAAATCAAGGTAAACATACAGGTGTTTTTTCTTGATGAAAAATCAGAGAGGTAACCTTTGAAAAGAAAGGAACAAATATGCTCAGAAGATAGGGAGAAATGAAAATGAAAGATGTAATACCTTTCAAACAAAGAGAAAGGTATAATTCCTAGGTCTTTCTTTGATAGATTAGTTTAAAAGAATCTGAGGAAAAGCATAATACTGCTCTCTTATAGATGCATAATAAGAAACTTGTCTCAATTTTTTACTCATTCAATCTGAATTGTGAAAGTTCAAATTAATATTAAAAACTGCAATAAGTATTTTGTACCATTTAAGATTACATGACATGTATATTTGAGGATACTGGAACTAGAACTAATTTAAAATTTGGCATCATCCCTAACTTGCAATAACAATTACAGTTACTGTATAGCATGATAGACTTTTGTTACTGACCTGATTGAATATTGGTACATACTTGAGAAAAAATTTTGAAATTTGCAATTGAACATGAGTTAAAATTGTGTATGGATCTCCTAAAGTTAGAGTTTTTCCTCCTGCTTTCTAATAAGGCATAAAACAGCTACAGCTAAATAAACTATACAATAAATGGAAGAAATACTCCTTAATACAGACCTTATCTTACTTAAATAACTTAACAAGATAGAGAAAATCATTTATTTATTGCTATTTACAGTGTTGCTTCTTCAATAAATTTAAGGAGAAGATTATCTTATATTCTAGCTATTCAAATATAACTTCAGACAAGTCTCAAGAGCAATTACATTTTCATTGGATTAGAGCACAGTAACTGGCATCCAACTTAAGATTATTTATTTGGAAGGAATGATTTTTCAGCATTTTTCCCATGTGTCTTAATTTCCTTCCAGCATTTTCATTTATACAATTTATCCTATATTGTCAAAGCAGTGAGTGCATCCTTTATGACCAGATATAAACCTGCCAATACGATGTTATTTATTGCTATAAATATATTTGCTTTATGACGTTTTCTCTTTCATTTATCATGATCTATTGAATAAATGGATCTTTAGCCTTCACCATTTCTATCAATACTCTTAGATTACAAGCCAGTTATGCAAAAATATGCCTAGGAAATATCAAGATTTTATCAGTGACCAAAAAAGAAAACACTAAAATCTGAGAATATCCAGGTCTGCACATAAATACTAAAGAACTTATGAAAGAAGAGCATATGTATGTTTCTACCAGCACATTAAATTTTGGCACTTGTAAAGGTGTATTCATAATATACCAATATAAATAAATACACAATCACCTGACTTTGTAAAAGTAAAAATATTTTTTTTAATTTGGATAAAATTGCAAAATCACACTGAATCACAGAATTGTGGAGGTTGGATAGGACCTCAAGAGATAATCAAGTTCAGTCCCTTTGCTAGAGCAGGTTGCCTATGATAGGTCACACAGATAGGCATCCAGATGATATTTAGGCATAACTGAACAAAATATGCTTACCACACAATTTATTTGCTTGTTTGTTTTTTTTTTGTGTGAATTCTTACTCCAAGTCTCTGCTTTTCTGCTACATTTTACAACATGATTAACATATTTAATTTGCAGGGATAAATAAACGAGAAGGAATCAATTGGCTAACCTTCAGATTTATTATGAAACTAGTTGTCAGAATGGCAACAGAAATATATATTTTCTCAATAGTCACTGGGAAAAAAATTCGAAGTTAGTAATGTATGAGCTAATAGAATTCAAACTCAGGAGGGTTTGGGAACATCAAGAAAGATTTGGGAACTTTCTACACTTTAGTAGGTTTCCAAAGTTTTTATTGCATGTGCTGTTCTTGAACAGCTTCTAGAAGCTTTTGTGTGAATCTGTGTAGTACATACTTCTCTCCAGAAGTAATGCCTCTTATTTATTCCATGGAAACTTCAACAGGTACAATGAGCTCAATAACACTATTTGATAGTGCAAATTCTCCACTATAAAGAACTCTTTTTCAACATAGTCACCACCATTAGCTATGCAATTTCACTAGCAATGAACAACAGCCTGTATGCTATGCTCATGAAAATCTACAACAGCAAGAGTGACTCACTGTCACTGTTGCCACTGCTGAAATGCACCACCCACTACCTCACTATGCTCACATCCACTGGTTAGTCTCCAATAACCTTCAATAAGTGTCAACAAATATCAATGGGTGCAATTTTTTCTGCATGGGAGAATTCAGTGACACCCTTTTGCTTCATTAGGACTTCCATATCAGATGTCATTTTGTCATACTGCCGCTCTGCTACCATCGGTCACACAGTAACAAAATTTAACAAAATATTAGTGGGAGGATTCAACCTCTACTGCCATATCACCAACATCTACCTCTGACATAATGAGCCAACGTAGTGAGATGGAAGACATTATTTTCCCAGAAGCCCTCGTACTGTTGTCTGGATTTCTGTTTTTTTGTTGTTGTTTTTGTTTGCTTGTTTTTGTTTTTTTGAGACAGTCAAAAAGGGAAACAAGAGTACTAGGAGTCAGAAAAGCAGTTTCTGTGTGTGTCATAAGAAGTAAAATGCATGTGGAAAGTAGGTGTGAGGTTTGGTGAAGGTATAGATCTTGGAAAATGCTAAGAGAAAATAGTAAGATTTTAAGTATGGTAAGTCTTACCATTAATCACACCTGAAGTCTGTTCTATAGAATTTAATTGAACAAAATATGCAGGCCACGAAATTCTTCTTTTTCCATGTGAATTAAAGATTATTATCTTTATAAGTATGCTGAGAATTTTTTTTTTTTCTGTCATCAATACATGGTAAAACTGAAAAGCTTCTTAATTTATTTTTTTGAATTAAGCATCCTAGGTAAATTTGTTCCCTAAAGGCACTTACAAAAATGTAAGCATGTAAGTCTTCGGATCTTAATAAGACACTCTCCTTACCATAGTTTAACAATGAATGCTCTTGTCTTCATTTCAGTTTCTTATAGCTAAAAGATTAAAATAATGGAGAAACATCGTTACCTCACAGCAGTGCATTAATTAAAAAAAAAAAAGTGTATTAATTTAAAATAGCGTACCGATGAACTGTTGTTTTTTTTACCCACAGCTTTTGAGAAGTACTAGTTGCTTTATCTTCATTCTAGTAAGTCTCGCAGCGTTATTGTATTGTTGTGTTACTGTTTTATTTCTTACTGAGTTTCTGTCTTAAATGCTATTTAAATAATGTTTTGAAAGTTTCAGCCTGCTTGCTCCAGATAATTTTTAATTTTAAAAGACTAATTGTCCTTGAACCTAGCCCACATAGTAGATTGCAGTGAGAGTCAACAATTAGGTTAGAACACTGAAGATATGGGACCATATAAATAGGGAATAATCTATATAATATGTTTGTTGTGAATCATATATCTGAAATTTTATGTATTTTTGTCATTGTGATACACCAACAAATAGTGATGTAATTGTAAATATAGCTTTAGGACAGAAACATTAGTCAATAAAGTAAAAAACAAAACTGAATGAGATTGTTTTAAAAAATAATAATCCAGGAATCCAGTATTTTACTATAGAATTCATCCAGAAAAAATAGTGCCACATTGTCTTTTCAGTGTTTCATAAAAAGGCTAAACTTTTTAAGAAGTTATATTCTAGCTCTTCTTTAATGATTTCACTTCTCTTTTCACACTCCATATGTTTGATATGTCACCCCTACATAGTTATACAAGCTACTTTCAGTCATCCACTTTTGGATGGATTTTGGCATGAAAAAATATGCAAATCAACATAACCTTCTCAAAGTTACTGTGGAAACAAGGGTTCTTTGAAGAATATCAAGATATTGGATTCACAGTAAAGCTATACAACTTTGCACAGAATGTTGACACCAGAACAGAATAAGTATCTGCAGCACATTTGCTGCAGAGTGAACCTTTAGGAAGAATTACTGCTTTCTGGAGACCAGCAACTTTAAAGTTTTCTCTAGATATAGACCAGTCAGCTTGACATTACTTCTTGGTTTATCAAAAACAATGCGTTAGGAAGATGTGGAAGACTTGGAGCTTTTGTCAATTTTCAAGTCTGGCTTAAGTAGAGAATTGCTAACAAAATGAACTGATTTGTAGCCCCAAACCATATAACATAATCAGGCTCATACTCATTTGCTCCAACTTGACTGGAGCATAAGCAGCGTACATGATGCCACAATTAAAATTCCTTGATATTCATACCATGATAGAACAATACTGTGGCATTATTTTTGCATTTAGTAAGTTCAAAGAATTTGAAATACTGAGAGATTATATTCCATCTAAATAATCAGCATGCTTTGCTTTTATTTATTTCTTTTTTTTTTATTTGAGAGCTTCTGAAAAATCAAATAGCAATGGAAGGATTCTTTCTGGACAAATGCTGCATTAATTATACCCTCAGTTATTAATACTTTGAATCCTCTCCCTCCTTGTTTCCTTTTCCTTCAGTTCCCTTTCTCATGTTTCATAAGCTTTAGGTCTCTGTTTGACAATTTAATTACAGTATCTAAAATTAAATTCTAAACATTGTGATCTGATTTAAAAAATAAAGCTGAGTCACAGTTGAGCATTATAGTTATACAAAACTATGAACTGAGTAAGAGGGCAGATCAGGAAAATATTAGTTTGAATTTTATTTTTGAGGTTTCTGCGTTCATTGAGACTTGTAAAAAGGAAACTTAGGCAGATTAAAACCAAATATGGCCTTATCTTGACTGTGGGAAAAAAAAAAAAACAAAAAAAAAACTGGTGAACTTTGTTCATTTCTGAGCAGTAGAATTAAAGAGCAGAAATGACCATTTGGTGCTATGTGAACATTTAATCAAGCAAAATGATGTCAGTCCAAGACAACTGTATTTCTTTGACTGATCACACTTTCACCTGTGTACACATTGTTCACCTTATTTCTTCTGTCCTGTATCTAATTGAACTGTACTGCTAATACAGCCCCTTGTGTTCTGCAACTTTCAGAAACCTGATTTGCTAATAAAATAACTTACGATATCAGATTGATCATTTAATACTTTGTATGTGTCTTGTCAGACAAGTCTTAGTTGGAATCTTGACTTTGAATGATACATCAAATTATCATTAAACCTCTGCTTTCTGATTCTCTTTTAGAAGTCTGTACTCACAGATCTGTAGGTTGACATGAGGTACACAGTATCTGCTTTTAAAAATGCAGAGAGCTCTGTTCATATCTTTACTCTGGAATTCATTCCTTGAGGGAACAGTTTGGCTAATGCCTTGAATTTATTTTGTATTATTTATTTTATCTTCTTTAGCTGAATGTTAACTTCAAATTATTATTTTATGATCAAATTATTGTGGGACCTTACAAGATTTTGTCACTAGCACATGTGCCTAAGTCTTGCTACTGTAAGATTACTGTGTTGCATTTGGCAAAATATTGCCTGCAGGGCAAGGGAGGAGATCCTTATCTGCTCTTCAGCACTGATGAGGCTACATCCAGAGTACTGTGTTTAGTGCTGGACAAGAGAGTTCAATGAAGGGTCATGAAGATGATGATAAGACTGGAGCATCTCTCCTACAAGGAGAGGCTGAGAGAGTTGAAACTGTTCAGGCCGCAGAAGAACAGAAATATCATAATATTTAAATACCATAAGGGACAGTGCAAAGGAGATGGAGCCAGGCTCTTTTCATTAATGCTGAGTTACAGGATAAGAGGCAATGGGCAAAAAATGGAATACAAGAAGTTCCACTGGAACACATCAGTTCAGAGATGTCTACTGTCTGGATGATGGCGCACTGTCACACATTGCCCAGAGAGGTTGTGGAGTCTCCCTCCTTGGAGATCTTCAAAACCCTCCTCAACATGATGCTGTCTTGCTCCAATTTATAGGAGGGAGAAGAGGTTCTTAGAAATATGTGTACCCGGCGTGAGATTAAGAAACAGCGGTTCAAATGTTGGTCCGACCAGTTTATTACAAATGTTAATAAGGGAGATGGAGAAAGGGGAGGACGGACACTATTACGGATTGGGGTGATGGGGAAGGGAAGGCGAGGGATAGAAAAGATAGGAAGAAGCAAGAATTGCATAAAGCAGGGATAGTCACCACCAGGATCCGGCAGTAGTCCCATTACATGCCATTCCGACGGTCCGAGGCTGAAGGGCAGGAGCAGCGAGGCTGGTCTTGGGCAATGAGAGGGTGCAGGTACGGGGTGGGTCCAGGAGGAAGCTACAGAGTAAGGCCGGGAGGAAGCAGCAAGTCTCAGGTAGCAGGCCCAGGGAAGTCCGTCAGCATGCAGTCCGTAATGAGGGATCTGATGTCAGACACCCTGTCCTCATGGTGGTTGGACCCTCTTTTATCCTCCTTTTTTCCTGCCTACATGACATCCCTGGGTGTTTGAGCAAGAGTCATTTGCGCACCTCCTGAGATGGTCGTCTTCCTCCAGATAAGTCCACACAAAAGACCGTTTCCCGGCCATTAGCAGCAGCTTATCCAGCTCTTGTAGCCCCTGGCCTTGTCCATCTGTGCTCCTTAAAGGATTTCACAACCTTTTAGCTAGGACCTGTCCATCAGTGTCCTCCAGGCAGAAGATTTCTCTACCTTTGCCCAGGACTTTGCCTGGACTTGTTCCTCAGGAAACTTTGAGTCAATGATATAAAAGAATAATCTCTTACAGGTGCTGATCAAATGGCTGTAGGTGAACACATGTGAACAGGAGGGTGGACGAGATAACATCTACAATTGCTTTCCAACCTTAGCTATTCAGTGATGTCAAAAACTTTTTAATAGAATGTTGTTAATCATAACAGTAATAATAGTTTCAGGGTACTGTAGGAATTGAAACTTTTTATCACTCAGTACTTCCAGTTTCTTGCAATAGAAGGGCCTTAGGTATCACAGGAAAAAGAAGCCAAGTGCAGGTGCTGAGTTTGATTCTTAGACATCTTAGATTTCAGTACAGGGATTGTTTGGGCTGAATTTATAACCAGATTATGTACAAGTAGTCACTGAAATGTCACCACAGTTTTATAGGTTATATGGGTGAAAGAATGAAGCAAGGACTTTTGATAATGTGATACATGAATCACTCTAGTTAATTTTATCCCAAATAAAACTTCACTCACAAGCCAGTATGTTTCATTCATTTTCTATCCTACTTGGTCAAAGAAAAGAAAAACTAGGACTAGGATTCTTGCATGGAGTTCATGATCATCAGTGGGGCTTTGTATATTTTATAGAAATTATTAAAAAAGGGAAATCAATAATTCAATGTTCAATCAGCAATCAAAAATAATTTAATTATCTTCCTATAACATGGAGATAAGTGAAAGTTTTATACATCTATTGCTGAATTTTACTTTCACTGCTGTTTATGGATGAGTAACTTCAGCTATGTGAGTAATATAATGAATGGAATACACTTGTGATGGGGCAACTCTGGATGTAGGTACAGACTGGCGAGCAGGAGGCTGGAGAGCAGCCCCTCAGAAGTGTATCTGGAGATCATGGTTGAAGACAAACTGAAACAAGTGAACAGTGTATCCTCACAGCCCAAAGGACCAACCATATCCTGGGGTGCACCAGGGCTAACACTGCCAGCTGGGCAAGGGAAGAGGTTGTCCTACTCTGCTCCGCATTGGTCTGGTCTCACCACGAGCACTGGGTGCAGTTTTGGGTACCATAATATAAGAAGGACATAAAACTATTAGAAAGTTCCCAAAGGAGTGCTGTGAAGAAGATGAAGATTCTAGAGGGCAAGATATAGAAAGAGAGACTGAAGTCCCTTGTTTTGCACAGCATGGAGAAGAAGATACTGAGAGGAGGCCTCATGGCACCCTACAGCTTCCTGTCAAGGGGATTGAAGGGGCAACACTGATCTCTTATCTCTGGTGACCACAACAGGACCCAAGGGAGCAGCATGAAGTTACATCGGGGGTTGAGGGTTACAAAAAGGTGAGGTCAGTGAGAGCAGTGAGACATGGCCCCAGGCTGCCTAAGTTCATGGATCATTTGGATAATGCTCTCAGACGTAAGGTTAGAATTTTGGGTAGTCGTGTGTGGAGACCTGGACTTGGACTCCATGATCCTTGTGCATCTCTTCCAACTTGTAATACTCTGTATTACCTCTAGCTGCTGAAATTATTATTATTATTATTATTATTATTATTATTATTATTATTATTATTATTATTATTATTATTAT
>JAPSGF010000059.1:2121529-2160513 GCA_035772895.1 Perdix hodgsoniae | reverse complement strand
ATTATTATTATTATTATTATTATTATTATTATTATTATTATTATTATATAAGGTAATGTCATGGTTTTGTGTTTTTTTTGTTTTTTGGTATTCCACATCATAACATCATGTAGTGCACTGGGAGTTAAAGTGTTTATGCTCCAGTTCTGGGTACCTGCCCCTATATATCGCGGAAGTCATGGGATCTGGCCCTTCCTGGTTGGGCTGCCTCTTACTGCCTTGCTGTGGGTGTTGGAGGGTGCTTTCCTAGCTGTACCAATCTTTTCACGTTTGACTTGGTCTCAGGAACTCTCTCTCTCTCCTATTGTATTTGATTTATTAATCTCAATTTCAATTAGATACTGTTATATTGTGTTATCTTGCATTCCGATTTCATATACATTAGTAAAATAAGTCTTCCTCCATAGATAGTTGCTGCTGATTTTTTTTTGTTTGTTTGTTTGTTTTTCCTTTCCTTGAGCCCAGCTCCCATCTCCCTATCCCTTTTCCCTTTTCCCTTTTCCTTCCCATATTGTGGGGCCGGAGGGGAAGGGTGGGGCAGGGGCAGGGCATCCCCCTGTCAGGGCATAGACTGATCAAGTTAACTCCGTGACAGGTAAATAGTTATTTTACTAATTGTCAGACAGTAGTAAATTATAAATGATAGCAAGGAGTAGGTCTAGATATCTGTTTCATGACTTATTTTATTAGTTTTTTTTTTAATATAAAATTTTAGAATTGTGTCATGAGACTATGCATTATTAATTTTGGATGATAACTCCATTATGATACAATTTTAGTTTTAGACACTTTATTTATAACCATACTGCCAGAATGTTAAACCTACTCAGTCCTGCTATGCTGTTTTGAAAAAGCATGAAGAGACTGGAAATATTTCTAAAGTGATGTTGAAAGAATGCAGGTAGTAATGTGATTCTTCCTTATCAGCTAAAATTGGCATTGATAATTCAATCACAAAGGATGTAAATTTGCATTTGGAAGAAAATGGTCAGAAACATCTGTACAAGTGCTCAAAACTGCTGCTGTGCTGAATGGGCAGAGAAAATAGCCCCAGAGTTTCAAAGAATATCCATTAAACGCAGCACTCATTAAGTGATCTTTGAAATTCACCAAATTAATTACACTGCTTTGAAGTCACCTCAAATACAGACTTTTTTCACTGAAAACAGGACACAAGGGAAAACTTTAGAAAAATGCTTTTGTATTTTCTATTTAATGGAAGATGTGTAGGATTTGCTTTGCCTTTTTTTTATACATTGCTTCTGAATGAGTTAATAGCACCAGCACATAATTTTCCTCATTATAAAACTATAAATCTCCTTTAAAATCATAAAGAGTTGTGAGAGCTATTAACTAGTGATATATTGTATTTATTGGGACAATGAATCCCTAATTTATAATTTAGAAAAGTGCCAACACAGAGAAGAGGTTATTTACTGGCAGATGTGTGTAGTTTTGTACATCTTTTACATAAAACATTCTGAAATCATTGTGTTGTTCCCTACGTCTTAGCTTTACAGAACTAGATTTGTTGCCTTATCACATAAATGCAGACTAATCTTGATTTTTATTTTTATTTTTATTTTGTCTCAGCAGCAGCCAAACTTGACTACAAATTTTCTAAAAATGTTTTTAACTGTTTCATAGGAGGAAGCTTAATTTTTCAATATGTACATTCAATTACATATGTAATTCTGTGCAAATGTTCATCATTTCTACATAGAATTGTTTCTAACAAGTTTTGAAAGCTGATTGTTTAAATCAGCACCCCAGACCAAATTTCATCTCCTGGTATATCATTAGTGACCCTAAATCAAGCCAGAAAAGAGACACACGAGCAGACATTCAAGATATATAATACAGTTTTGCAGTGACTTGAAAACAGGAATAGAAGTGCTGTTCCTGTGACAGTTTATGTAGCTATCTGTGGAAAACTTCCCTTAGGTCAGATTATCAGATAAATTAACACCACCACAACTTCATTTTTGATATTTTTTTTTCTTTTTAAATTACAGTCATTGCCCTTGTCAAGGAGACAGATACATTAGAAAGACAAGAGAAGAAAATTTAATGTTGTTCATATTTATAGTTTACTAGACATATCCCTTAGCTGAACTTTTTCTGTCACTTTTTCAACTGAATTTGAGACTCACAAGGAAAATAAAATAGATGTGACTTCCTATAGATAGTCAATAATGACAGTGATATGGAAAACACTGAGTTCCATTAGAACATTTTCTAAACAGAGGACTCTCTTTGGCTAATATCCTTCCATAGTATGAAAGGTGAAGTGCTCAAAATAGATAAGGTTACAGTGTCTTGACACCTTTATAGTAAATTGCTTGCTTAGTTATAATGAAGAACAATGACCGAGCCTCTTCAAGGAAAACATAGTGACTACCAGACCAAGCTCATAATGCTCTTTCAAATAGTAATAATAAAATCTTCTGGAATTAAATGTTTCCATGTATTTTTCAGTTAAAAATTTCAGTTCAAGAGTATAATTAAATAAGAGAAGACTTCATGTGTAGATGTGGATTTCTTTTCACATTGATCTTTATTCATAAAGGTCAAAGCTTTAACATGAAAACACTTGAAGGGCAAGAAACAATGTACCATTCAGTTATTGATTTTAAAGACCCTGAGCCTTGTCATGTATCTTGAGAGGGCGCTGACAAAAGGACTGTAGTAAAAAGAGCTGAAAACTCTTCTTTTAGAGGACTCTGAAAAGTCTTCTTTTAGAGTGGGGAATAAGATACAAAACAAACAAACAAACAAACAAACAACAACAAAAAACAATAGAATTGCATATCAGATACTATCAGGAACAGTGGAAAAGTGGAAATTTGCAATTTTTGCAGGCTAAGCTCCTATTCTTTCCTTTAAAAAACTTTCATATTCCTTTTGGCAGTGACTTGTGTGGGTAGCTGATATTATAGAAGCATAGTTGCTGTTAATTGGAATGAGTTAGAAGTTTTCAGAGCAAACAAAGCTATGCTGGAATATATTGATTACAGAATTCTGATTAAAGAATACTATAAGAATTTTTTCTTGATTAGTTGCTGGACTGTTCTCCCAGGTTTGTAGTATCTGCAGTGCAATATATGCCACCTTGTGTCCTCCTTCAGGACCTTTTAAAGCCAATGGTAATGTCATGCCAGCCTTGCCAGGCTACCTGAATTCAGAGTCCTTTGGTCTCTGAGGGACACTACACTAATCAAAGGTTCTAGATCTTTGAAAAAGGGCCAAGGACTTTTTAACTACTGTAATTCAAGATTCATTTTGTGCAGAGGGTGTTAGCTCAAATGCAAAACAAAAAAACCATACATAGTATGCTAGCTCCTGTGCTTGGATTCATTGCCCCCTTTGAGATATGTTGATTCCATGGACAGACAACAGGCCAGGGACTGAGAAAACTGCCCCATGATCAAAGAACCCAATGTTTCTGGCTCAACACCAGCCTCTGAGCCAATTATTCATTGTGTGTGCTTTCCAAGCCCACTCCGTGTCCCTCACTAGTAGGGAACATAATATACAGCAAAAGTCAGTTGATGGGGAGGAGAAATTGGCTACTGTTCCCTGGTGGAAACATGCTTTGAAATCAGAAAATTGCAACCATCTAAGCAGTGAGATGATGAAACTATATGGTTCTGAATCACAGCATTACGGTTTGCTTTCCACAGTGCAGTGAGCAAAATGCCAGTAATACACCCCCTGAGAGGTAACTAAAGAATCTTCTCACAAACGGTGCGATCAAAAACCAATTGTCTGACGACATATGCTTGGAAAATGAAATGAACCTGAGTGTAGGAGTAGTGGTACTGCTTCTAGTAGTTTAGTTAGGAAGGCTCTAGGGACTTCAGCTTTCTTTAGCATCTGTGTAGTCCTACTCTGAACAGGTTTGCCTTGGCCTCTGCTTCTGTAACTTATTACTGAGGGCTTTCCAAGGACAACAGGGTCAGGGCTTCTTGTAAATGAATGTTCCCAGTGGGACCCATAATGAAGAGACTGTTAACTAATTATCGGTCTGTTTGGAAGGCATTCATTTTTTAATTGACCTCAAAGCACTCAAAGAACAAAGGAAATCTGATGAAAGATGATTTGGGTCCAGGGCAAACAAATGAGTCATTTTCTTTTATAGGGTAGTTACACGTTTATTGGAGCCCACTGGACATGCAGTTTTGCAAGCTCAGAGTTTAATGATTAAAACTAGGGGAGCCATGTATGACAATGTAATTTATATGTTACAGACAGCTTTCCCTCCCTTCTGTCGTTGCTGCTGTCGTTTTCTGTGCAAATACTGCTTCCATCATCACTTGACAGGCCAACATTACAAAGGAATTAATTTAAATCATAATCTGTAGCCTTTCACTTTAAGTAAGAAAGTTTGATTCTATGATTTGAATGTCAGGTGCAATTGCTTGCAGGGCTGCTATACCCCACTGAGGAGATAATTACAAATGCAGAAGAAGCTTTGGGACTTTTGGTTAGAGGTCAAGTTTTGTCCAAAAAATATTTTCATTTTCACTGTTTGAATGACTGCTAAGGTGATCATGGTTACAATTTAGTTTTAATTGCAAACTAATTTAATTATTACTGTTTTAGAAGTTTTGGGGTTATTTTAGCCTAATATAATTGTGAGCCAAATTATTCAATAATAGCATTTTCTCTTCACATATATGAGTGACAGAAGGTACAAATATTGGAAGAAAGATGTTTTCCAGACTTGAAAAATGGATAATGTGATCATAAAGAGTTCTCCTAAGCTCTACATTTTACCAGTGGAGCACTTAAGTAATTTGAAAAACAAGTGTGCAGAAACATAAATAACCAATACAGAAAAAGATCAAAATTTCAAAAGAGTTGGCAAGGATTAAAGGTGAATGAGAGTTTGATTAATCTCTTATTCTACTAACCGTATTTTTTAAAGTAATAGGAAAAAAAAATCTATATGTAGAAATATTAAATCCAGAAACAAAACTGCAGCAAATCCAGAGACGTATGAAGTAAGAAGCTCTGAGTGGTATAGTAAATTATACTACTTTGTCCACAATTGACTGAATATGAATATGAGCATGCCTGAAACAGATCTATGAAGGCAATTTTTGTAATTGTAAAAAAAATAATGAAGCCAAATCACATTAATCTAACTGTAAGTATGAAAGAGGGGAAACAATCTTCAATTCCTTCAGACTCTATCAATGCCAGTGATCAAGTTCAAAAGTACACCTTGCATTTACACATGCTGTCTATTGACTTTCATTCATTCGTGGACTTAAGAAGCAGTGAGGTGACTGTATGTTTCAATTATCACCAGTCCTACAGTTTGTTTATCATGCTGGGGTCACTACTCTTTAATATCTTCATAAATGACATTAGCAGTGGGGTCGAGTGCACCCTTCAGCAACTTTGCTGTTGACATGAAGCAGTGGGGTGAGATCAACTCACTAGAGGGATTGGATGCCATCCTAGACAGATTTGACATAGACAGGCTTGAGCAGTGGGCCCAGGTGAACTTCATGAGGTTCAATAAATCCAAATGCAAGGTCCTGCACTTTTGTTGAGGCAAGTGCCATTACCAGTACAGGCAGAGGGAGGAAAGGATTGAGTGCAGCCCTGATGAAAAAGACCTGGGGGGAATGGTGGATGGCAAGGTGGACATGAGTCAGCAATATGCCCTTGCAGCACAGAAAACCAACTGTGTCCTGGGCTACATCAAAGAATGCATGGCCAGCAGGGCGAGGGAGGTGATCCTCTCTTTCTTCTCTGTACTGGTGAGGCCTCACCAGTGGAGGTGGAGGTGGAGCACTCCACTGCACCAGTGGAGTGCTGCATCCAGATATAGAGTCCTCAGTAAAGGAGAGGCATAGATCTGTTGGAGCACATCCAGAGAAGGGCCACAAAAATGATCCACAGAATGGAAATATGAAGACAAGCTGAGATTGCTAAGGCTCTTCAGCCTGGAGAAAAGAAAGCTCCAAGGTGACCTGATAGCAGCCTTTCAGTATCTAAAGTGGAGCTACAGGAAAGAAGAAGACAGACTCTTTAGAAGGGTGTGTGGTGATAGAACAAGGGGAAATGGTTTCAAGCTTGTAAAGGGAAGATTTAGATTGGATACAAGGAAAAAATCAGTGAGGGTGGTGAGGCACTGGAACAGGATGCCCAGTGATGTGGTTGATGTCCCATCCCTGGAGACTTTCACAGTGAGGCTGATCAGGCCCTGGGTAACCTGATCTAGCTGTGAATGTCCCTGTTCATTGCAGGGGAGTTGGACCAGATGGCCTTCAGAGATCTTTCCAACTCTGAGGATTCTATGATTCTGTACACAAAACAATAACCAAAAAACATAGTAAAATGTTCCTTTCTCCTTTTCTCTCCTTTTCTCTCCTTTTCTTTTCCTGTATGATTAGAATAGAAACTATAAAATACTGATTGCCTCAGAAAGAATTTTGGGTTATATAACATGCTGTTGGGACATCAAACTGTAATATACATTAATATAAAACATGTTTTATTAAATGTTTTATCACACTTCAAAGAAACATTGTAGCAAAATACCAAATTTCCCTGCAGATCTTAACAATTGGGATCATGTGAGGACAGGTGTGAGATTGCAGCATTAATAAAACTGAAATTGAATACTGAATCCCTGACTACCAGAGGATGAATTTCAGTTTGGAAACTGATTAGATTTATATACCATAGGACACAAAAAGAGATATGTTGGTCACCTTCTTTAGCTGGAAATGGTAGTTAGAAGAGTTGTGGTAGGTTGCTGGTAATTGCTGAGTTTGTACTTGCTTAGTCTGAAAAAATGTGGATCATCCACCCTGCTAAAGCAAATTCTCTAAAATAGGTCACACAGGTAGGTGTCCAAACAGCTCTTGAATATCTCCATAGAAAGAGACTCCACAACTTCTCTGGGCAGCCTGTTCCAGTGTTCCATAACCCTTAACATAAAGTTCTTCTGCGTATTAGTACAGAACTTCCTATGTACAAGTTTTAGGCCATTACTCCTTGTCCTATTACTAACTTACTGTGTTTAGTAAGAATAAACACAAAATAATAATCACTGCTTTTAAAAAGCAAATTAGGGTTACTCATCCAGAAAGGGTGGTTTGTCAAAGAGTCTCCATTCATGATGTTCAGGAAATGGTCCAAGATTGTCAGTCTTTGGAGCCTGCAGCCACTCATGACCACTACAAGTATGACAGAACTTATGAGCCTCAAATTCTAAAGACTTTTTTGCTTAGTGCACTTGAACATCTCAGACTGATCAGAGGGCAAATATTCCTTTGCCAAAGAGCAAAGGAGATTGTGTTTACTTTATCTGTAATCTGACCTGACCTTTTGTGCTGAAAATAGGAGGATGAAAAAGGTGATCTTGAAACAGAATATAAAGAATGGCATAATAATTTTTGTTACTCTTTCTTTACAAGAAAATTCAGTGAGAATTAAAACTGTTGTTTTAAAAAATAAGGTGATTATAAATTAGTGAATTATGATGAAGACAGGTAGTTAATGCAGATGATCTAAGAAAACATGTTGTTCGGAGAGGAAAGCAATGAGTTGACGCAGAATTTGCGAGCACTTTATGTAATTGGAAGTTTTTTTTTTCTGTCAGCAGTTAAAAGCTTCACAAATGAATGAATATCCACTGAATTAAAACAAAGAAATATAATGAAAATTCATGCAAAGTTAGAATATACAAGTACAGCAGAAATCTGAATGAGCTTATGATGTGCAAGTTGGATTTTAAAATAAATTGTTCAGTAATTTTTGTAGTAAACTAAGACCATAAATAAATAAACAAGAGTAAAATTTATACTGGTACAAAATTGGCTGTTTTGCTGAATTCAGTATACTTTAGTGTGTCATAATATTCAGCATAACATAGCACTTGTTGTAGTTTAACCCAGTAGGAAGCTGAATACCACACAGCCATTGTGCCCCTGCCCTACCATGCATGGTATAGGAGAAAGATTGGAAAAAGGTAATACTTGTGGGTTGAGACAAAGACAGTTTAATGAGGCAGAAAAGTAAAATAATAATTATTATGATTAAAAGACTAAACAAAACAAGTGGTGAACAGTGCAATTGCTCACCACCTGCTGACCAATGCAGAGGAGGTCCTCATACCACAGTCATCTCCTCTAGACAGCTCTCCCAGTTTTATTCTTCAGAACGACACCAAATGGCATGGAATATCCCTTTGGCCAGTTTGGGCCAACTGTCCTAGTTCTTTCCTCTCCCACTACTTGTGCACCCCACTGGCACAATATCAAGAGAACCAGGAATTTACTTGGCTGTATGTATGTAAGCACTGCTCAGAAAGAACAAAAACCTCACTGTGAGATCAACATAATTCTCATCCTAAATCCAAAACACAGCACCATACCAGGTACTAGGAAGGAAATTAGCTCTACACTGGTTGAAATCAGAATGACTTCTTGAAAACCTAGACCTACAGCTGTTCCTCAGTAAGCACAGTGCCTTGATGATGAACATTAGTTCCTTTGGTCATTCGGCAGTTCTGGAGAACAGAGAGGCAGACAGAAGAGAAAAAAATAATAAGAAATGAATAGAGGAAATAAAACTGAAATTTATTAAAATTCATGACTGCAACAACACTTAAGGACATTGTCATTGCAGAAAGCGTGAACTACCACTGTGGCTGTAACTGGAAGAGCACATTTTCCCAGTGCTTCCCTAGAAAAGCTGCTTTGTATAGGTAGGAAGGGGGAGAGTCAGACATATAGGTAAGGGCACGTTCATTTTATTTAATCAAACATATAGCACTGCTTCCAAAGATACCATATTTCACTTTTCCTTGTGCTTCTGATGTCTAACAAAAACTCAGAACGCTGTTGTTACTAAAAGAAGTCTTACCATGTCTTCATATGCTGTCTCCTCAGTTGTTTGTTATCTGTTGAATAATTACTGTTTAATATGATCCTGGCATAGAGTCTAAATGAAGCATTTTTTTGCGACTATCTTTTATGTTTGACAGCAGTTGGCTCACGTATTTCTGGCTTAGATGCATGATCTAGAGAATGGAGAGGAATTATGTTATTGTATTGGGAGAGCATTGCAGGAAATATTTTTTACGTTATTTTGATAGACACAGAGAATCTTTTCTATATAATGTTTTTTTTTGTACATGACTGGGACTGCAGACCAGTAACTGTTAATGAAATGATCTTTCCCAAAATGTATGGCTGTGAGATTTTTAAAAAGTCTTAAGACTGTTAGAAGTCGCTTACCATTATAGTTTGTATCTTACAAACTATTGCAGAAGAACAAAATTAACTCAGGCTAAATGGGTCAGGGTTCAGGAATGACTGAGCTTCAAATCAAAAGACGTAATTTGGAAACTAAACATTGAAATAAAATGACAGCACACTCAAGACAATGTTTATTCTAAGCATGTACAAACCCTTTTTGATGCTGTTTTCAAAATGACGCAGCAGCTAAATGTATTGCACCCCAGGGAAGTATAAACCTCAGGGCCTGATTCTCCTTGCTACATAATAACAATGGTGAACAGTAGCCTTAAAGTAGATATAAATTGCATTTAAATCTTCTTTATGGCTCAGCAGTGATACAAAGGAGGCTTGATATAAATGAGAATCAGGTCCCCCATATTTATTTAACCCCTGGGCTTTGTATATCATTTTGTTTGCACCTCTAAGAGATTTGCAGAGGGATTTTTAATCAGGATTCAGTGTACAGAAAGCTAAATGTTTTCATTGCTTTACAAGTAGCTTTAATCATACAGGCAGATCATTCTTTTTATTTCTCAAGAGGGAATGGTAGAATTTCTTACCTTCACACAAACTGAGCTAAATGTTTCTGACACCCTAGTACAGTGTCAATTGGAAATTCACATTTCATGTAATAGCAGACCATTTTAATTTCATGAGCTAAAGAATTGGTTTCCACTTGCAAATTGTACTGAAAAAAGCAATATTGTCAGAAGAACTGGCACAGTGCTTCAAGAGATAAATCTATTGAATTAAATAAGAAGCTTTCATTACCTTTTACACTGCATTTCTGTATAACATAAGCATTAATTAAACTCTTCATTGCTTTCTCCCATTCGGTGGAGCACTTGCTAGGTTTGACAAGAAATGCTGTCCAAGAAAATATGTGGCACCCAAACACCCAAACAATTAAAATTCAGTTATTCAAACAGAAGGGAAGCAAGAGAAAAGGGGGAGAATATTTTGGTGCATTTGGACAAGCAGAACCTATCTACAGAAATACGTAATTTATGATTTTCAAGTTTTGTTAGCAAGAAAGCTCTGATGTCTTGTAACAGGTCATCTCATTAAGTATTTCTCCAGACATTTTGAATACAAAGAGAAAGCAAGCAATTGTCTTTGGATTTTTAAGTATACATTTGCTTAAGTAGAAGGCTACTTCAGATCAAGAATCATTTTCATTGTGAGATGTTTCTGAAGTATCAGAACAGCTCTGCAAAGTGTGCCTCTCCATCTCTGCTTGAAGAGCCCAGATATGGCATAATTGTTTATTATTCCAAATTAAGTGGTCAAACCTTAAAGATATCTTCATGTAGCCCACATTCCTGAAGTGAAGGGATACGTATATTGGGTTCTGATATATTTTGGTCTGTGTTAAAATATTTCTAATGCCTTTTTTCTTGCAATTCCAGGGGAACACTTGAGAATCTGCCCTCAGGAATATACATGCTGCACCTCAGAAATGGAGGACAAGTTAAGTCAGCAGAGCAAACTGGAGTTTGAAAACTTGGTGGAGGAGACAAGTCACTTTGTACGCACCACTTTTGTCTCTCGGCACAAGAAGTTTGATGGTAGGCTGGATGTAATTTACTTGTTTTCAAGGTTATGGGATTTTAAAAGTTGATAATCCAGAATGAATTCCAATGTTCTTTTCTTTACAATTAGGTATCACATTTGCAGTTGTCAGTTTGGCTAAGATAAGGGTTAAGTTACAGCTGGCATGCTTATCAGCCTTATGAGTATTGCCTTTAATTACAATAACATCAAGGATCAGACTGTTAAGTGCCTGCAGGCTTGGCTAATGTTGAAAAAAGATTAGATATGCATAGGGAGGTTTATAATTTTGTCTCCTGATTTCAAATGCAAAATTTAGGTATGCAGTTATGTTCACTGTTGCAAGATGAACTGTGGATCTCCCTTTTTTTTTATTGGAAAGCAGTTTTTTTAATACTCTGACTTTTTGTAGTTTTATGGCTGCAGTGTTTTCCTACATGATTTTCTTTTGATATGTATAGCCTTGTAAAGTACTTCTGGGGCTTCTAAAAAGTCATGTCTCAATTGCATTTGAGAGGTACTTTCATGCAAGTCACTCCAGATGCATTAAACACTTTTTTTTTTTTTAACCTGGAAGGAATTGATAGACAGTTTTCAGGTTTTCTTTATTTTTTTATCAGTTTTGTCTGGTCCTCAGCCTTTTTAAGATTTGTGTGAACTTAGGCTTTCTTGTCTGTCATGGTTTACTAAATACTTATCTTAAAGAATGAGCTGTTTTTGTGGATGTATCCATATTTGCAATACACAGTTTATTAGTCGTCTCTTATGAAGAGAAGACTATGAAGAGAAGAGTCTTCTCTTATTAGAAGACTCTTCTCTTATGAAGACTCTTAAGTAGATTAATAAAGAACAAATGAACTTCAGAATATTCAGTCGTGTTTTTATCTACCAAATAAATATGTAGGTGTTGAATGTGTTTTTGAGAATTTCTGTATATGTATAGATAGAAATGATTGGCATAGAGAGGTGTAAATCATCATTGCAAAGAAAAAAAAGAGCTGCTTCTTTGCATGGAGGTAGAAATCCTACAAAGAGGCCCTGTAAAGCTGAAAAAAAAAAAACCCACAACTAATGGTGTGCATAAACATATCTAAGTGAACAGTGGGAATGTTACTCTTGGAGTAAGAAGATTATGTAGTAATTTTGAGATTGCATTTCAAAAAAGTGAATATGTCCCTCAGTCTGCGGAATAATTCTGGATGTTTCTTTTATCATATTAAAGATTATTTTTCTAATATTGATTACCTCAATATGACACAGAAAGGAACGGAAGTTATAAAAGGAAGGAATAGGAAATATATGTAACATGAGAAGTTCTAGAGCACCAAAGCAAATGCTAGTATAATTTAGGATATGTCCCCAGCCTGTGGAAGCACCTGGTCTGGATGTGGATGGCTGTGCAGTGTCCTGCACTGTGATGCCTTCCATTTTTTAATGTTAATCTTGAACTTTCGTGCCCTAAGTTTTCAAAACCATAGTTGTCCTTGAAGAACTTAAAAAAAAAAAATCTAGTGGTTGTGAGCACTGTACCAAGAAGTCTGCAGACTAAACAGATGTTTGAAAATATCAGCAACATTTGCAGAGCTTTTCTTGTTTTCTAGAAGGAAAGCAAGATGATCACTGGTGTTTAGTGAACAGTGCAATCTAATGAAAATGCTGGGCTTGTTTATGGCAGAGTTTAGGTGTTATATTATTTATTTTTAGGTAACACATAGCGTTCTTGTTTTGCAATGAACTTAAGCACATGACAGCTTTTTCAGTAATTTGAAATACTGTAAAACTGTTGTCTATTGATGTTAGGGTACATAGATCAAAGCTATTGACCTGTTATAGATGTTGCATTTGGGAGGCTTTTATTGATCTGTTCTATATTAATTGGATTAAAAAATTGTGACTTATTGTGCATTTTTAGAGGTAATTTACAATGTTCAGTCTCAATATTACCAAAGAGCAATTGAATTTTCTGTTTAGTTTCCACATTTTAATGATGTTATAAAACTATTTAAAAGTTGTTCACTTACACAGAAAAACTACTTAATCATTCTAGGGGGCATACACATTCATGGAAAAATGCATTATCTAATCGGTTGTCTTTCAGTATAAAAAAATTATACATTACTCAGTTTAAAATGGTATGACACTTTTTCATGTAAAGCAAATATTAGATTGTAAGATAACTTTTATATTTTAGTTCTTAAAGATCATCTCTTCTTGTTTTGTTTGATTTTAATTTGGTAGTTCAATTGCACAAGGAAGTTTTGATGCATGAATCTGCCTTTTGATGCTAGTATACCACAAATAATAAAACAAATATAGTAGCAAATTTAAAGAATACCAGAATACAAGAGCATATATGAAATGCTGAGGTAGGGAGCATATTGTGATTATTCCCTGGAGGAGTTATTCTGAAGAAGCATTGTGCAGAAATTTATGTCAGTTTGTAAACTCTTAAAAGTGATGTGGAAGTTCTTATTGATTTTTTGATATTCTGCTGTACTAGGCACATCTTATGATAATACTAATTTTCACAACATAAGACTTTCTAATAGTGTATGAACTCTATGCTATTATGATCTGATTGTTGCGTGTCTTGCTTCTCTATCTTGCAGTAGTTTGGATCCTCTATTATTTATTTTCTGTCTCTCATTCATACACTTAAGTACAGGTTAGATTCTCTGATTTCCTTTCAGAGAGCTAATATAAAGTCTGTTTTCCCTTTCAGGATTTTGCCCCTGATTACTATTCATGTTCTAATTTTCATCAATGAAATTCATTCTACTGTAGAATAAAGATTGCCTCTTTAGCCTCGGGTCAGTTACATAATCTTACACAAAATCACAGTATGGCTGAGATGTGAAGCCATCTCTGGTGGTGGTCTAATCAGTGTGCCCCAGAGTCAGCCACTAAAGATTGCCCAGAAACATGCCCACATGGATTTTAAATATCTCCAAGGATAGAGACTCCACAAATTCTCTGGCAACCTGTGCCAGTGTTTGTTTCTCATTCTGTGCCAGAATGAGAATATGTGTCCAGATGATTTTTTTTTTAATTAAGTTGATATTTTAATTCTGTTTTTAACTTCATGTCCATTCTTTCTCATCCTGTCACTGAGCTCTCCTGATCTCCCTCTTTACTCCCTCACAAGCAATTTACACACATTAATAAAATATTTTCTGTAGACCAAACAGTCCAGTCTTCAGCCTTTCCTGTTGTGTGAGATAGTCCAGTTTGTAATAACCTTACTGGACTTCTGCTGGACTTGCACACAGATATCCACATCTCTCTCGTACTGGGAACCGCAAACTGTACCCTGCATTTCAAGCATCACCTTAGTAGTGCTGAGTAGAATAGAAGGTACTAAATGTCATTTCTAGGTACTTTTTTACTTCTTCTATTTTATTTTATCTGTACAGTATTTTCAAAATCTCTCTAATAACTAACATCTGGAATAACAGCACACAAGAAAAGCTAAAAATGAAATTATTTACAGAGCACTTTAGAAACTATTAAATATTTTAGAACCAGTTACATGCTTTCAGTTCTAGATGGGAATTAGTTTTTGCAGCCTAAAGCCCTATATGATCTTATTCACCTCTTAGTTATTTGCAAGAAACACTTTTAAGGGAATGTAACTGTGGTGGGACTTTCAATTGCTCTACTCCCCCAGATCCATTGTTTTTCTCTGGGTTTTATTTCTCGTATTCTGTGTGCTTGTGAGATATCTGGTAGACAAAGATCCAACAGTAGTATTTCTCATTTGTTTTGTATATCCTAAGTGAATTAGTATAAGTTATTATGCAATATAATACCTGCTCATACAATTAATGAATATACCAATGTTAAGGTACAGCAGTTGTACAATTAATAAATATACCAATGTTATGGTATGGCAGTGTACAATTAATGAATATACTGATGGTATGGTATAAAACAGAGAGCTTAGCTATGATGTTATTACACCGAAGTGGGACACAGAAACTATAGTCACACTCACCCATACCCTGGGCTTGCGTAGGAAACTTCCGGGGAGTGGATCTCCAGAAAAGAATCTTGCCTAGTAGTAGTCAGCTCTTAAATGAGTCTAGGAGAGGTGGAGCCAGGCCCCACCCCTTCCTGCAGCACAGGTGAATTGCCTTCACCTGTGCTCCATAGCTGACTCATTGCTCACCTCAAGTGATTAATCAGAAGTTCAGGCCCTGATTCACCAGCCCCCATACACCACTGCTACTTTTTTCTTGGCTGAGCCATATGTACAGTTGTTTACAGATCTGTATCTAAGTTTAATCTGTATTGCCCATGTCTGTATACTCACCAGTGCATTGTTGTATGGCACAGTCATTTACAAACATTCAATATCTGGAATTTCTCTGTTGGATGAATGAGGATTCAGAGAATCTCCTCCTGATTATTTTTCCTACGAAAGAATAAATTATAAAATTATTAAAATTCCTATAAAATAATAAGCGAACAATTTTCTCAGCAATGGGAGATATAAACCTTTCCAAATTCTAGGAAAACAAACAAACTTTCACACAGACAGGAAATACACAGGAAGTAAGGAGTGATAGCAGATTTTTCATCTAACTATTGTCTGTGAGTAGGACTAATTCAGATGAGCAGACATGAAATGATCAGCTGTTTCCTGTTCCTAGAAATAGACAAGCAATCACGCTCTAATTCCTAGGCCCCCACTGCATACCCCAAAGCAGCTTAATATATATTATGTTCCCAATGTAGTTATAATAGCATCATCTTATTATAAACAATTCTCTTGCATGGTAGCATTGCTGAGCAGCTGTTTCACAGACAAGCCAGTTCTTTTAAGAACTGCTCCATCAGCAGCCCAAACCAGCCCTACCGGAAGGTTTTGACATGAATGTTAATGAGGAGACAAGTATCTATTCAGTGACATTTTCTCGCTAATCTTTTGAATAACTACAGGAAAATGATAGAAAATAAGATTATTTAAGGTTAATCGATCTGACCCTGATAAAAAAAGAGACTGTCTCCTCATTCTCATTTGAAAAGGATAGGAATCTTGGCAATGGTGTTAAAAATGAGAGAATGAGTAAGAATAGCAGTCATGAACTTGAATGGTTATAGATAGCCTTCAGCAGAATCTATGAGGCATGGTGCCATGGAAGGAAAATAGCTTCAATAGTGTAAGAACTAATCTGCATCTGCATTGATCTATCTCACAGGGGATATCATTTCCCATATTCTTTTCTTCTTCTTCCTTTCCCCCCCCTCCCCCCCAGCGAAGAGAAACCAGCAATACATACCCATTAGCACTACTTTTATTTCATTGTCATTACCAAAAGTCGCAGTGTAAATTAAAGAGCAAAAAAAAGAAAATTTCAGAAGTGGGCAGCCTGGTCTAGCATTAAATAGGGAGGTTGGTGGCCCTGCATGTGTCGGGGGTTGGAGATTCATGATCCTTGAGGTCCCTTCCAACCCTGGCCATTCTGTGATTCTGTGAAAACAGTATCTGTAAGAATAGCTAACACCACAGAAACTACTTTCTCATACAATTTACAGAAGAACAGGGGGGGGGGAAGTTTAATAATCTTTCCTTAATAAAGGAGGTGGCAAAAACGCATTTTATGAAGTGTTTTTACAACAAAAGAAGAATTCTTAAGCAAGGTAATAACGACTCAGAATAAATTTGACCAAAAAAGAAGGAAGGAAACATGGAAGATGCTTGAAGTCAGAACATAATGAGATCCAGCTGCATGGACAGTGTAAGCTTTCTGGCCTTTGCACTTCCTCCCACTCTTTCTGCTAAGCCTGGAAGACCAGTTTGAGCCTGTACTCATGTCTGAAGCTTCAGTGATGTTCATGGTCTTCAACAGAGGAGTGTGAAGTCAGCAGGACTCCACTTGCACACTGTCACTGTGATGGAGTGCAAGTAAAGCAGGACTTTTTTTTCATGCTTTGCTTGCATGGGAAAAACATGACTTTCACTTGTATTTTTCCTGCGTTTTTTAGAAACAGAGAATCAAAAAAGTCTATTTCCCGTAGCTGTTTGAAATTCAGGCTTCTAAGGAGTGTAGGAACATCAAATAGATACATCATCATATATAAACATTATGCACCCACCCATACTATTCCAGTGCTGCAATGTCTGCAACAAAACATAAACTCTGCTTTATGAATGCTGTGATACCAGGCATTCTGCTTTTTAGTTATGGACAAAACATTGGTGTTTTGTTTTGTTTTCTATACATTACTCAATTTCAGAGTCACTTTGCAATATGTTTCCCATTAAGTGCTACACCCATTTCGGGACAGCTGGATTTTTAAAAACCGTGCAACTGTTAAGCTGCCACAGAGTTAATAGGCCGTAATTTCCACATAACTCATCCTGTGTTTTAATATACTATGCAACTTATACACTTTCCAAACTGCAGGACTTGAAGTTAAAAGCCTAAAAACCAGTAACATCTGCTGGCTTGTAGCATGCAATCATTTGGAAACAAAGACCTGGTACAAGTTTCTAAACTTTATGGAGATTCATGATATAAAGACCCTTTACATGTATTTGACAGGCAACATTCATTTAAATATAAAATTATCAAGGCATAGTCTGATCCTATCAGAGCTGATAAAAGCCTCAGAGGAATCTCTGTTGCATACAAACATTTTAGAGTATAATTCTTCAGCATTTGCACTGATATTATGGTTTAACATTGTTTTACATGATATGTGATAAAATGTGATAAATTTTGTATAATAAATTTATATTTATTTATAATTTTATAAATTTTTAAAATTTATAATTATTTATATTATATAAATAAAAATATGTGATAAAATTTGCCTATAAACTATGCTTATGTTAGATCAAAATAAAATATGTCAAAAATCAGCTGAAAGGTGAGAGGCAAGTGAATCTTGGAAAGGAAGGATTGGCCCAGTAATAAGAACAGTTTCCTTCCAGGGATGTAAGCTCCTGTAACCTTGTCAGGTGCCATGTTGGAAGGCATGAAACTGTCATGTCATGGAAACAGAAACTCTCCTGCACAGTCCCACAGCCAGAGCAAGGCAGTGCAAATAGCTTGCTCCCTCTGCTCTTCTGCAGCTTCATGTGCTAAGTGCAGCTCATCAGTGGAGCATGTAATTCTCCATCCAACTGCATCAGGTTTATGAAGCTACAAGGACAAGTTGTTGCACCGTATTGAAATGTGTGGATGCTGTCTGATCTTAAAATGATCCCATTTGAAAGCGTGCTGTCCATGTACAGCTAAATCTAAGTAGGCACTGAGAGGCCAAGAATTCAGCATTTTTTTCTATTAAACAGAAAGCAGAATTCAATTTCTTGAATACTAGAAGTCCACAGTGTAGTCAGTAGGGAACTGTAGATGCAAGCCACTCAGATCTGAAGTTTACTCCTTAAATATCTAAATCTGAAAAAGTCATTTCAAAAAGTGCTCGTTTCTGTATTGATCAGAAACGGGCATTTAGTTAATGCATTGATACACATACAGTAAGGGTAAATATTTGTTCATATGAATTCCATTCTGAAGAATGTAGCATAATAGTGAAACAGCAAAACATTTTTGGAACTCTGTTTATGTTTTTTAAATGTGGTCATATCCTTCCTATTTTCTATATCATTTTGTGGAGAAAAAAAATAAATAAAATATTGAGGCAAGTAAGCATTATTGTTAGACATTGTCTTTTTCCTGGTTAAAAAAAAACAAAATAAAAGCACTTAAATTCAATTGACATCCAATTTTCACTTAAGCTTTGAATACAGTGTGTGATTTTTAACATTTTACAAAGGAAATTTTCTTAATTTAGTTTCCAGGCCTTAAAAATACCAGCCCATTAGTAAAATTACTGACACATAATAAAGATCTCTGCCTCAAGTCCATAACACTGATGTCAGACAGTCAGCCAGCAGAGTCTCTGTTACCTATTCCTGATTCTTTCTCAGATAGTAGGTTTTCACCTGACACACAGTAAGGACAAAACCATTTTGTAAGAAATAAAAGACATGGACTGTAAATAACAAACAAGCTTCAAAACAGAGGTATTTATATGTAGTATCAGCACCCTGGATAATAGAAACTATAGCTTTACCAGCAAGGGTCCCCAGAGCTCATTAAAAGTGGAAATAATGTTTTTGAAATTAATGGCTTGACTGCAATACACTGGCGTGGTTGTCCATTGGCCGTTCATCTCTTGAGAATTCTTTCACCTGTGGTATCATGCGAACACAAAATACCCCCTATATCTGAATTAGGAAACATCAACGCACAGCTAAAAGGCTATCCTTGCTGTTGATGAGCTGCACTTGCAGTTAAAACATTAGACATATGTAAAAGATGAAGGAGGTGAAAACAGCTCATGTCAGCAGTGTAGTCTATTTTCAGTCAATAAAATCTCAGCCAGATCATGACAAAAAAAAAAAAGAGCAACAGGAAAGAGTCACTGAGTACTAACTTCAGTGAGTGGGCACAACACCACGTGATTTGATTTTTACTCAGATAAGAGCAACTTGGCTACACAGTACTTACACCATACTGAGGAGATTCTCTTCTTAGGTAATTTTTCCTTTTTCTTACAACAAAATATTTTCTTAGGACCAAGCAGTTTAAGTAAGGCATCAACTTACAAATCTTTGGATAAAAGCTGAATCAAGGTTTGGTAGGACCATGGAGGCATTATTGGAAGACAAACTGATCTCTGCTATGAACTAGCTTCTGAAGCATGTAAGGTGTCAAGAAGGGAAAAAATGTTGCATTCCATCAAGGCAAAAGGAGTTCATACCTGTGAATAAATGCAAACTGTAAGTTTGCTGTATTCTCAGAACAGTTAACTAGGCAAACAATAACTATTTTGGTTTCTTAATTTTCAAAAAACTGTAAACAATTATATATATATATTTAAGAAAACACCATTCCAGAAACTGCACAGAGCAAGAAGAAAGACTTGAGGCTGAAAAATGTATTCCAGGTCAAAAAAGATGCTATACAGAGTTAGTACTGAATTTCAATCATTTAAAGTATTTTGAAGGATTTGAAATGAATGGTGAAGGTTATTTTAGAGTGAAAACTCAACTACATGCATTTTAAAAAGGAAACATTTTCATAAACTATTTTTGGAATTCTCTTGTTTATTGCACAATGACATGCTATAAATTTGTGAAATGTATCAGCAGTATTATATTTCCATTTTTAATTTTACAGATTTCTAATGTTAATCATTTTTTCCTTCAATTTTATAAGCAAATCTCAAATGCTCTCAGGAAATTGCTGTTACCAAAAAATCTGACCAATCTTGGAGTTGAAGGATAGAAATTTTTCTTCTAGTAATGCAATCAATGGGAATTGTGACATTTCAGACAGAGGAAAGATGTTCCCAAATTAAATAATTTTATCAACTGCTCCCTAGCTGTACTGCACATCCGCTACCATACATGGCATATTTCTGTGTCAATGTGGAGCTTAAATGACATCTTTGAAGCATCACAGTGGCATGAAAACAGTTTAGATATAGAGAAATGAAGACCTGTGTGATGCTAGTAACAGCTGTCTGAATAAGCTAACAGGGAATAACCAACATCACAAATTCCTGTTTCTATTATACTGTATGGGATTTATTCTTGGAATATCATTAATAAAAGTAAATCTTTCAACATGTTCCTCCTTAACTGCACTTTCAATGTTACTCATCATTTTATCAATCCTTATTATTAAGCCATTTTAAAGATTCAGTTCTATCATTGTATTGATTTAAAGAATTTGTTTAGCAGATATGCAGTTACACTTTAAATATCAATCAATCCATGCCTTTTCCATACTCACTACAATTTTATTGATTTAAAGATTTACCTTCAGATTCTAATGCATGGATTTAAACAAATTCTTATTTTGTGAATGGTTTTGTGCAATCTGAAGTTATTCAGCAAAGGGACAAGACCAGACTTTTTTCAGTGGTGCATGGAAACAGGACAAGGAGAAACAGCCACAAACTGAAGCATAGGAAGTTCAGCACAAATTTGCATAAGAACTTCTTCACAGTAGGGTTGACAGAGCACTGAAACTGGCTGCCCAGAATGGTTGTGGAGTCTCCATCTCTGGAGACCTGCCTGGATGCCTATCTGCGCAGCCTGTTATGGTAGGGGGGTGGACTCGCGGTCCCTTCCATTCCCTACAGTTCTGTGATTTCTGTGATACATAAGTTCAGCATCCCATTGCCAGACTAGCTGCACCAGCAAGCTGTGAGGTCACACACTTAAAGTTAGGGATGTAACAAAGTTCTCCATAGAATAGGAATTCCTACATGACAACTTCTCTGTTTAATAAAAATAAGATGTTCAACATCAAATTTTCATTAAGTAAATTCATATTGAGAGTCTATATAGTATTGGAAATACTGCAAGAGATATTTTAACCTCCAGTTTATAGTAAGAGCATCCTTCTCCTTGAATAACTATGGACATATCTTCATTATTTTACACACTTCCCTGAAATTAATGTATAGATGTGATCATTAGAGCAGGGCTTGCCTTATTAAATCTGTACAATCTTGTAAAGTACTTCTTTTCTTGCCTAAATAAAGAATGAAGAAAATGGAGAACTTAGAAAAGTAAAGGAGAAAAAGATAGTATTTTCAAGTGAACTATATAATAATGCTTCATGCTGAAGGAAGTTATTGCATGCCTGAGAAATCTGTCTGTACCCAAATTCTATTATTGTCTGATTTTACATAGACCTTAAAAAAGGAAAAAAGACAAACATAGAATGGCTTGGATTGGAAGGTGTCATAGTCTGTCTAGTTCCAGCCCCCTGCCATGGGCAGGGATACCATCCATCAAACCAAGCTCCTCAGGACCCCATCCAGCCTGATCTTGAACACCTTCAAGCAACTACAACTTCTCTGGGCAACCTACTTCAGTGCCTCACTACTTTCTGAATAAAGAATTTCCCCCTAGCATCTAACCTAAATCTCACTTCTTTTAGTTTAAAACTGTTCCGCCTTATCCAATTACTATCAGACTGTGTTAAAAGTCAGTCTCCCTCCTGTTTATAAGTAGCCTTTAAATACTGAAATGCTGAAATAAGATCTCCCTGGAGTCTTCACCAAGCTGAACAAGCCCAACTTACCCAGTTTTTCTTCATAGGAGAGTTTCTCCAGCCCTAGTTCAAAGTAATAATTGATCAGTTCTAACAACAGAACCAGGGAGACAATACTACTCTTGGCAAGATAATAAAATATTTAACTGTTCACAGGGTAGCCTAAAAGCATAGGGAGTCTCTGGCATCTTACATTCCTATATTCTCTTCCATATCAAGGCTGTTTTTTTTCTTAGCTGCTTTCGTCCATATGCAAAGAAATCCATGACAGCAAGTGAAAATAAGAAAGATTCTGCAATAAAATGTCAAAACTGAATACATGTACAATGTAGCAAGCCTCACTAAAAATAGAATTTTCACTGGTTCGGGTTTGCAGATAATAAAACCAAAAACCACCTCCCCTCCTAATGTGTATTGATTAGTATGATCAAGCTCATATGCATTTACTTAAATTTAAAATCCTATGTGTGAATAGAGAAGTTGTAAGCAAATTAGTACTCAGCTACTAAAAATTACAAGTGTACAATGACTATTTCAAATACCAGTCCATACTTGTTTTTGTAAGAAAATAGGAAGTAAAATCTAAAAGGTAGACTACTGGAAAAAAAAAAGTGAGCCAGCAATATGTTCTCGTAGCCAAGGAGAAAAATGGTATCCTGGGTACATTAGGAAAAACATTCCAGTAAAATAGTGGAGGTGTTACTCCTAATCTGTCCCACCTTCTGTCTGTTAAGGCAACATCTGGAGTATTTTACCTAGTTATGGGCTTCTCAGTTTAAGAAAGACAAGAAACTAATAGAGAGAAGCCAGCAGAGAGTAACAGAGATGTTCAGGGACCTAGAAAATCTTATGAAGAAAGGCTAAGAGACCTGGGACATTTCAACCTGAAAAAGAAAAAAACAAAAGAGGATCTTAACAACATACATAAATATTTTAAGAAAGATTATCAAGAGAATGAGGCCAGATTCTTATCAGTAGTACCCCACAAGAGATGAAGGGATAACAGACCCAAATTCAGTAACACACTTTAACCTGGCAGACAGGTCAGTGTCACGCAGCTGCTCATTCAACATCCTCTAAGTAGTGTAAAGAAGAAAATTGGAAGTAAAATAGAACTCACAGGTTGATATAAAAGCTACTTACTGAAACAGAAAATGCAAACAGAAACAAAAACGTGATGATGATGTGCATATATAATATACACAACACAATTACTTGCTACCTCCCTATTAATGCCTCATAATCAGCAAAATATCAGCACAAAACCTTACCACCTAGGAAAAGCCAGTCCCAAACAATAACCACCATCCTTCCAATTTGGTGGTCCCCCGCAGCTTTATAGTTTTCCATATGCCATCACGTGGTATGGAATAACGCCTGGCCTAATTCAGGCCACCTGTGCCAGCTCCACCTCACTCCCTGCCACCATGCCATGAAAGTGGTCCCTTCTTCAAGAGATTTTGTTGAGCTGCTTAGGTGCAATTCTGTTTAGTGTGCTGGGGGGTATTCTGCCTGTGCAGTGCGGCTTAGACTAGGTGCTCTATAGAGGTGCCTTCCAACTGTTCTGCATCTTTTTAGATGTGAGCCTTAGGACAAGTTTGTGTTGTGTGTAGATATACGCAGACCTAATATAAAGCCTTTGCATAGAGGTCAATACCAACTTTAGCTAATGTATTAAATGAAGTACAGTGAGTTAAATCAATGTTGTGCACATCATTTTCAAAAGTGCACTTTGGGATGAAGCTTTGTAACTCTACTTGTGCTCAGCTTGTGATGTATGTAGTTAAACTGCTGATTGGTGTGTTCCTTTGATGTGGTCTAGATTTTTGCTTATGCATCAGTAGGTTCTTACTGAAAATTTATCACAGTTCTACTGTGGTAGAAGAAAGGTCTTATTTATCAGTTTCTAAAGAAGAGAGTGGAAGAAGAGTGAGGTGACAGAGATAAGGGTTGACTACATTTTTAGTAGGCATTTAGTCTCATGAAAGGATGGAAAAACATTAAAACTTAGTGGCCTGAGAAAGGCCAGTTCAGTAAAGGTATCTCACCTGCCAATCTATAGATCATCATTACTTCTGCAGTCAATGGATTTATTTCTCATAGGTTGCAGAATCTGGTATAGTGTCTAAAGGTATGAGCATGGTAAGGCTGTTACCTGGGGATTGTTTGCTAGCAGGAAGTTTTAATTGTTAAGCATCACACAGTAGGTAAGTTTGCCTTCCTCTTGGCACCTGCTTTTCCTCTTCCACTCAAAAGATATTTCAGAGTGAAAGATGTATCTGTAGATAAATGCACAGCTTGAAAGGAAATAATTCCAGCACTGTGTAAAAACAATGATTCCTGGTTTGACTAAAATGTCTGAGTGTGTTAATCTCTTTAATTGGCATCTCTAATACTGGTTTTTATAAACTTACTAAACAGGAAATATATTATTATCCAGATTGGCAAAGCTGCTATCAATGCTTTATATTTTGTTGTTTTCAGTTCTTTAAGTATGCCTAACAAAGCTACAATCCATATTTAAGTCATAACTAGCAATGATCTGAAAGGCTTTCTATATAATATCTGGAATAAAAATAAATGTTACAGGATGGGGAAAAGCAGAAGCCCAATGGGCATTTATGGGGAAGATTTTTATGCAAAAGGTATTCCTGAATTTCCTGTTGATGATATCTTGTTATTTTCATATGGACATGAACAGTACTGAACTATGACTGTTATGAGCTTTACTTGACTTAACATGTTCAAGAATTTTAGTTGTTGAAGCTTAAGATCAAGGTCACCTCACTGTAATGATCATGCATACCACCATCCACTCTTAAACTAGCTAAAAACTTTAAGCTTGTGGAGTCGTCAAAAAGATCTGCAGACTCATTTGATAAAAGAAAGGGGAGTGCTGTTGTTTAACCCAGCAGGCAGCTAAGCATACACAGCTGTTCACTTGCTCCCCTGCAGTAGGATGGGGAAGAGAGTTAGAAAAAGGTAAACTCATAAACTGCAATAAAAACAATCTTATAGGACAGAAAAGGAAGGTGAAATAACAACTGCAATAACAGTAGAATATGCCAAGTAAGTGGTGTGCAATGCAATTGCTCCCCAAGCAGTGACTTCCCCTCGCCTCCTCAACCAAGTCTTCCTCATTTTATCATTCACCATGTTTTATGATAAGGGGTATCTTTTTGTCCTGTTTGTGTCAGCTGCCCTGGTTCTGTCCTCTCCCAACTCCTTGTGCACCTATAGATCCTCACTGGCAAGGCAGCACAAGAAGCTGAAATGTGCTTGGCTCTGTGTAAGCTCAGCAATATAACCAAAACATTGGTTTGTGATCAACATTATTCTCATTCTGAGTCCAAAAAAACACCACCACTCTGGCCACTATGAGGAAAGTTATTCCAGCCTGAACCAGAGCAAGCAAAAAGGGTGAGCAAGAAAAATGAGAAAATTCAACTGACTAGCCATGTGTGTAGTCCTTAGACATAAGGACAAGATAAAGTCAAGAACGTGACAAAATTAAGAGATCTGAAGTTTGGAAAATAAATAACTTGAAAATTCAATGCTTGACTGTTTACATTGGGCATCAACCACAAAAACATTAAAGTCCTAATGTAAATTTCAAACTCTTTAAAAAAGGATGTACTCTTCTCCTACCAGTGCCCTGCCTCTTAGCCTATTACAAAGACTTTATTTGACTACACAGCAAGACTGCACGCTATCAAATTCACTAATAGACCATCTATGAACTAGTGCAGCAAGTTTTGCACCAGCTAAAAGGCTTCTTCTCAGCCTTTGTTTGCAAAACATGTGTGAGTTAATGGAGTATCGCATTTATACAGTGCTAGGACATTGACCCAAAGTCTCTTAAGGAAATAGATCTAGGTTTCACCTAAGTGTATTGTGCTTTACAAGGAAAACAGCTCACATTTTCTAATAAGATGATAATGTTATTTGTTCATTAAATAATGGAGGTGAATGACAGCTTTTCTGTACCTGAATCTTTACCATTTTTAAGTTACTGAGTTGTTCTTTCTTAGAGATAAGTTATCATCAAAATAAGTCACATTTCTTTGAGTATCTGTGGGAAATTCAAAGTTTACAATAACAAACCTAATTTGTATGACTGTAGGAGAGAAAATAATCTGGTTTTGCTTCTGAAGTGTTCAATGTAATTTCATAGGGAAATTGGGGAATGCTTTAGAAATAGCCTAAGTTTTTCAGGGAGTCTATAGAGAAGAGCATTTCAAAGGCCATATTTCATATCAGTAATTTCAGAATCATTCTTTCACAAAGATAGAGAATTCTTACAATGATGTTGTCAGTCTATCTTGTTTGTTTAACATATATCATGCCTTTGGGCTATCAGGCTTTTCTGTTAATATTGTTAGGTAAGATACAAAGAAAGGTTGAAAATGGATTAGAAATCAATTGATAAACAATAATTCTGAATACTTTCCTCTGCAATATTCAATATAAATATATATATATATATTTATATACAGTTCGCTCTAGCCACAAAGAACTTCACACATATTATTCACAGGACAATAAATGTGAAAAGGATTGCTTTCCCATTTAAGTAACAATTATTTGATATTACAAGTTATAATTTCTCTTTTAGTCACTTTTTGTTTCTGTTTTATAAATTCTTTTCTGTTTGGATTTTTAGTGCAAAAATATCCAGAACTGTACCCAACATGCAGAGAATGTATTATGCTGCTATAGAAGGTTCTACTGTTTTATTTTATCAGCCTTATGAATGAAATTGATTTTCCCTTGCTGCAACACGATGCTGCACATTCACATTACATTTATTACCCTCAAGTCTTTTTCCCCAGATATCCCCACTGAATATTTTTTTTCTCTTTGTCTTAAGTGCATTCACTTATGTTCTTATAAATAGAAACTAGTTCATTACTTACTGCCAATTTTTATTTTAACTCACTACTAGCTTTTTGTCTTACCTCTGTATTAGAGATTGCAGAACCTCTCATTTTGGAAGCATATACAAATTTAATTAATGGGCTGTTCACCCTTTCTTTCAGGTGATTAATAAATGATTCATTTGAGAAGAGCACACATTCTTTATCTGACACAAGCTTTCTCAGATATACTACTAACATAAATAATTGCACTGCTGAAATTCTTCCATACCTTCTCATCACTGATCTTTCAAAACAACATCACTCTCATTGTATCAGATTTCTGCTGTGCAACTTCATGCCAGTTTCCCAGAGCCGAAGTGGATCACTGCTCCCCAGTTATTTATCAAACAAAGGCTGCCTTTTTGTTTGGATATGTTACCAAATTGAGCCAGACTTGTGGCTATCTTTAATTTTCATAAAATCATTTAAGGTTGACTGGCAATAAAGTTGTTTCTATGAGTGTTATTGCTGAACTGTCTGCTGTTTTGTCTGTCCCCCTGCATGCTGCACTGCCTACTAAACCTCTAAAACATTAGATAATTACTCATCCTTTATTTGTTCATTTTTCCTCCAAAATGAACAATAAATTCACTTGTTAATCCAGGAGAGCTGGATTTTGGTTTTAGCTAGTAAATTGTCTGCAATGCACCATTCTGTAGTGAGCTAAATATAAATCATTAAAATTTCAGAATATCTGGCAGCACTTCTTAGCTAATTAGAACCCCCTGACTATATACTCTGTAGGTAGAAACTTCAAATATAATTTCCCTAAAATAATTTTTCAGTTCCCGAAGATTTTGTATTTGCCTTATTCCAGTGTAGAACAGTGGTTTAAAAAAATAAAAATAAAAAATAGGCTTTTCACATCATACCTAGCAGTGAACAACTGTTGATCTCAGTGATGCCTACTTAGTTCTCCTGTAAAGGTTATATCTTATTCATAAAGATGCTGCCTTTTAATCTGGCTACAGATGGTATGCTGTTTTCTTCTGGCACATGCATGATTTCCAAAAGCAGCCTATAACTTTCAGAAGAGGAAAAAAAGTATCACCTAACAAGATGTGCAAGAAGTATAATCGTTGATAGAATTAACTGTTTCAATCAGTTGATGTTTACTAAAAGTGATATAAATAGTTGTGACTACTTACACAAAATATTGGCACATCCATATAAAACAAAACAAACAAACAAATAATCCCATACATAACTACTACGTTTCCTTAGGACAAAAGACCAGAAATGAAAACAGTCCTAATGGTAAGAAATATTTAGGAAGAAAATAATTAAGCAACAGATGCAAAAAGACCTGTATTCTATGTGTTCAACTGATGACAAAATGATAGGATATCTTCAAATACTACAAATATACTTGCTTAGTATCATTCCTTCCACTCTGAATGTATGACGTGTGTAGTTAGCCTAGCATCTGTAAAGAACGGAACTCTGAGCTATCCAGCATCTTATTGCTCTTCTCTTAGAGAACTGGTGGAAATAAGCATATCATCTTCAGGCTTTTTTCTTGAAATATGTCTGCAGAGAATACAGAATTAAATGTTCCTATTTTCCTTTTACAACTATTGCTTGAAGATAGCTTATTAGCTAAAGTGATTGATTTATGCTTTGACCTTTACTGTTCAGTAAGTGATCTGTTTCTCTTTGCCTTTAGAAGAAAAAAAAAAGTGCATGCCTAACAAGATAGCCCTGCCACAATTTCAAAACATGTTACAAATGGAAAGAATAAAACCTGATATTTGAAAATGCTGCATATGAAATATAATACTAAGAATATCGGTCATGACAAAAGATACTAATAGCAATTACTGCTAATATTCCTTTTATGTGATGTTGAGATATTTCTAAAATGTGTTGTGTATGTCTATATGCCTTGTAAACATGAATAGATGTTGTCATTTATTCACAGAAAATTGCAGAAAATAGTGCTTTTAATCAGATGTCTCATAAACTGCATTTAGAACACTTGAATGACTTTGAAAACTCGTTGTCTGTTTAACAGACAACTTTAACTTTAAAGTTTAAGTATTTCATCTTTTATTTGTTTTCATGTGAAGGTTTGTTTCTGGATATAAAAGTCAATTCCTAAGATGTGGAGGTATTTAAAAACTGAATATTTTTATTATTGCTTACAGTCTTGTATGATATACTGCTACTTCCCTAGAAATACTGCTCTGAATAAATAAATAAATAAATAAATAAATAAATAAATAAATAAATAAATGATGTCCTGAAGTGCAGCAGGTGCTGGTTGTGTCATTTCAACATCAGTTTGGTGTTGGACAGCCTTGCAGGACTGAGATTTGTCAGTTTGCAGGTGTTAAAATTAAAAGACTGCGAGGCCAGCTGCATTCAAGCACTGTGAGTGTTCACAGCAGGCATTCAAGGGCAAATCATGCTTGAACAACCTGATAGCCTTTCCAACAAAATGACTGGCTGTCTGAATGAGAGAAGAGACATGAAAGTAATATACCTTGACTTTGGTAAGGCTTCTGATGCTGTCTCCCACAGTGCTCTACTTTTGGTAGTTGATGAAACCTGGACAGCCTTATCTGACTGCTATATGGGTAGAAAATTGTCTGGAACATCATGCTCAAAGGGCAGTGATAGGTGACTTGATGCCTGGAGGTCGGTGCTGGGGCCCTTATTGTTTAGCAGCATCATCTGCGATCTCTGTGGTAACATAAAACAGATCCCTTCCAAGTCACAAAATTAGGGGAAATGCCTAACGTGAGTAGTAACTCAATAAGACTCAATCCAAAGGCTTATTGAGGGAAATCTGGATGAGCTTGAGGCCTAAGTCAACAGGAGCCTCATGAAGTTCAGTTAAGAGAAAGCAAACTCTGTGCCTGGAATTGACAGTCAATATACGGACTGGAAAGAAATTACCCAAGAAATATCTTTGCTGAAGGGCTGCAATAGTTGTCAGGCTGAATATAAACAATAGGCTTTTTGCTTTATTGTGGCAAATCCATGTACTGAGATACATATGAGGAGTATCATAGCCATTGGAAAAAAGTTATGATCCTCCTTTTGCATTGATGAGGTCACACAGAATTAATTTTATGCACCCTCTTTAGCAGGATGTGGAGAGGGTGCAGTAGAGGGTCACAAGAAATCAGGCAGTTCTTCAGTGTTCTTTGCACACCTAGACCTCTTTGTTCTTGCTTTCTTTAAGTTTGGTAGTATAGTTATTCTGGGTGCTTCCTTCCCATTTTTAGTGATTAATTCTCTTCATCTTTTTCACTTCTCAGCTGTGTTCTAGAGTCAGTCTTTCCAATATTTTTTTAAACACTGGCCTCTCTTTCTGTTATTGAAGATAATTATTTTGGTTGTTATTGTTTCCAGTTCCTTGATTCACCTTGTTAAATATAGAGGACTTAAGTGTTAATCACCCTCATGGTACTAGGACTTTTCCTTGTAGTTTTGTTCCTAATGTTCTGAAACTTTGAAACTTCTATCCCCTCCTTCTCATCTCTCCCTCTCTATCTCATTCTTTTTCCTTTTTGAAGCAAAATGTCGGTGTGGATGACTTCATCTTATCAAACTGTCAATGCCACTGATAGTCAGTGGAAAGAAGTTAGGATTAACAGGGTCAAAAAAGTATTTCTTACTTCATAATAGGTTAGACAAGTATATCTTGTCTGTGTGGTTTTTTGTCTCTATTGGAATGAAGATTAATCCTCTCAGATGTGTGCCACTGATATTTTAAGTTAAGTAAGAGGATATCACCATAGATCAGAGTGATCATAGCCAGAAAAATTATGTTGTCACTAATGGGAGCTATTCCTATATCTCTTCATCTCTTCCCATGTTCAGTTTCCTCTACCAACAACTGTGTTGGCTTTGGTGTTTCTCCATGTTTTTAATATTTTTATTAACAGACACAGCACATGGGGACATTGTTTAACTGCTTTTTTTGCAGCGTATTGCATGTGCATGGATCAGAAAGTTTCAAACCCTGAAGCTGCTCTTTAAACATTAAAACAGTTAAAGTACTGAGCACCTCACCCTTAGGTCTGTTTTCACAGATTTCAGACAGCAGAAATGGAGAAAATGCTTTTGTGTTTATTGTCTTTCCATTTTTTACATTCAGATTAACTTATTGTCCTCTGTTATGTTGAATGACATCAATGTTCTCCACTCTTAGAAACATTATATAGTTACTGGCTGGAACAAAATGCTTGTGCTGTGTTTTAGGTATAGCAATGTACAGCCAATGAGATTTTCATGGCTCTTTATCACAGTTGGACTATAATAATAAATGCACCAAGATCTCAAACACTTAAATTCTCTTTATCTTTGACCCAGGACATAAAGGAATCTACATGAGAAATGTAATTAGAATATTTGGTTTACAATAAAGTAGCCAATACTACAGCAGTATTTGTGGTCTCCTTGAATGTAAGCTTGCCTGACAGTATTTCAGTGCTCCAGAAAATCAACATAAGGCTAACTTTGTAGGTATAGCTGCATTCTTTCAAATTTTTCCTTCCAGATAGTCATGAAATCTTCAGTGACTCTTACAAGGAGAACTTTCCAAATCAAATATTATAATGAAGCTGTCTTCTTTACAGATATAGGATCACCAAGTGCAAATTTCCTCCTCTTCCAGATTTGTTTAAAAGCATGACTTAAATAAGGAAAGTCTGACCAAAAAAAATGTTTTTTTTTTTAATTAATTCTGTGGCCATCTTTTTTTTTTTCCTCCTTATTTATTACAGGAATGTTTTCATTCTTGAAGCACAAAGTACAGCCCAAGTAATACACATACCTACTTGAATATAAACATACATTGTTAAGCAGTATCGTACATTTGCCTTTCAAGCACATTTGCCTTTCACTTTTGTGGTATATTTTACATATATATATATACATATGTATAAAATTGTAGCACTGTAAGTGGCTGTGTTTTGTATGACTGAAAATACAGTCACTTTGGGTGACAACATAAATAAGGCTAGACACTGCATTTTACAACACAGTTTGGTAAAACCAGGTAGCACAGTCAGAGACAACTGCAAGTCAGAGAAACTACAAAACGTTCTCCTAGAAGTGAAAATTCCTCATCTATTTCAGTAAATGTTAATAACCCTATATCTGCGGCAACACTGTTCTTAATGACCCATTTCACTGAGACCTGAGAACTAAAGAGTCTGAAGATTCTGCCACAAGCCTCACTATTCTGCAATTAGTTGCTTATTCAAAGAATTTGGCCATTTGTGTGTAACACTAGAAAGAGTGTAATGTTACAATGCTGCTTTAGCGTAATACTGGATGAGCTACACTGGAGATATTTGAACTATTTTTCTGGAACAAAGATGCAGTCATTTGGATTAAGCCTTTTATTTTATTTCTGAATGCTCAGTCAGAGTCTAAACTTGTGTTATCTTTGATTTTCCCAGTGGTGAAAAATCCTTATTCCTGGGGTCAAACAACCTCCTGATTATGGCCAAAGACATTAGCTCACATCCATGTCAGCAGCTGTGTTGCATAGCCATGGGACCTGCTGGCTTTGTCAGCATATCTTCGCCTGCCACATACAGGGTGTGTTTGCTCCACACACTGAATGTGTGTGAATTTCCCACAGTGGTTTTCACATAGCATGTTGTTGCTGTGTTCTTTTTTCTTTTTTTTTTTTTTTTAACCTATGATTATATCCATCATTGTGATTATGGGTTTAGGAAAGTTTCTTGATTACTTTTATTCCCTTCAGAATAATTAACATAACATGTTATGGTAATACTACAATTAAACACGAAAGTATGTTATTTTAATCCATCTTCAAAATCTGTCTTTTATATCTAGAATTGTTATGAAAGCATAGGAAAGTACAAACTGTTTGACCATAAAAAAAAATTATTTTTAATATGAAAATGTGTATTTAGAATCAGTAGTACTACAATGTATTGTTATCTGTTGCTTTGGAATATTCAGAATTTTTATCCAAAAATAATCAAATACTACAAAACAATTTTGTTGAGAAAATGTATCTGATTTGCTTCTGTTCTTTTAGACTGTCAGAGTGATATTTAACCTCTAGATTATGCACAGCAAGTTGCAGGGTTGGGCTTTATCCACCTAAGATATGTATGCTGTGGTGTGTGCAAGACACATACAGACCAACAGATATGATAGTATGTGTGGGAGACGTGAAAGGTATGAAGGAGAGCCCGAAAGCAAGAAGGACCTATCTACCAGTGCTCAAAATAACATAAGACGCTTATATTCTCATCAATATATTCATACGCTCAATGTATGCTAATAGGCAATATTTCCTCTAGTGCCTTATCAAATGCTCTTGGGTGTCCTGTCTGACTTTTGTTTGCGCCTCAAAAATGAGCATAGTTGACCCAGAAGTCCTGTGCCAGCCTCATTGGCTCTGTGTCAAATGGTGAAAGAACCCATCATGATGATGTAGTCAGGTTGTACTGGCAATCTGGATTGATTTAAGGAAAAGGTCAGTATTTCTGTGACCAACTGATGAAAGAAAAACCATACCAGCTTAAAAGACAGTAGAAAGAACCTGGTGATTTATCTGTGGAGCAGTCTAGTTTGTTGGGTTGCTTTACCAATACATGGCAGACACAAAAATGTGTAAGTTGATTTACATTTTGACTTGACATGAAAGTTGAGATACTTTAATAAAATAATTATGTGAATACCAAGAAATTTCACAATAAGAATGTTACAGTGAATCAAAGTTGGGGTTGTCTAGGCTATGGTCAAGAGCTAGAGCAGCCAAAAGAATTTCTGCCTCTTAGTATATTATGAAGGGTTCGAGGAAAAAATTAAATACTGCTTTTAAGTATAGAGAAAGAAAACTATAATTTCAAAGTCACAGGCCTTAGAGGTCAGGAGAATACATTGCTTACAGCAGTAAGAAATAGCAATAAAGAAGAGGGGAAGTAATAATAAGGAAATTATTTGGATGTTTTGAGACTTCTTTTGCCTAACAATAAAAAAAAAAAAAAAATTGTGAAAAAAGAAATGCTTTGGGGACAGTGGGGTAGGAAGATAATTCATGCTTGATTAGAGCTGACAGTTTTTCTTCCTGAGAGTTGTTTTAAAAATAATATTTATTTTCCTACCCTTATTTCAAGAATGCATTTTCACTGAGGTAAAAGTCAGAATCTGCATATAAATGGAAAACCTTCAACACCATCATGGGAAAATTTCATTTTCTTGTGCAAGGGTAATATTATTATATACACTTCTTAATACCGAATGAAGTGTAAAACAGAATATTTTATTTAAATGTAAATTTTGAAAAATGAATGCAGTGGTATCTCTAGGCTCACTCAGCATCAAAATGCCAGTATTGGATAATAAACACCTAAAAAATCCATGCTTTAGCTTCTCTGTTTTTAATATAATATTTTAATAACTGAAAGCAATGCCATTCAAGAAAACTTTATTTATGAAAAGCAATTTGTAGTAAGTCAGATGTAAGCCTGTTACTCACAAGTTTGCTTCTGTTGTGTATTTGAGAGGGGGAAAAAAAAACAAAAAACAAAAACAAAACAAACAAACAAAAAAAAACAACAAGTACTTTCAGTGTTCTTATCATATAAAATATTTATCAAGGAAATGAGTCTTGGTGTGGATGCCAGTGTGGTGCAAGGCTCGTCTTATTCCCAATTTCCTCCCAGTTAAGTATTACTGAATTCTCTGCCTGCTCCACAGATCTACTATTGTATATTTACACTTGGAAGCAATATATTGAGTTAAACATTTTTATTTTCCTTGCATTTTTACTTAAACTGTTTCAGCTTTTTAATCCAGATAAGGTTTCACCCATAAAACGGTAGTGCCCTGCTCCTCTTTCACTGCATAACTAAAAAAGTAGATTCAATAACAGTTTCTGACTTAATGAAAAGTCACTGTTTTCAGAATGTTTTTTTCTTAACTGTGTCACACATTTATTGCGAATTTCACAGCCACTCTTGGCAGTTTCTGTTCCCCGTTTTCAGATGGGGTAGTGTTTATTAACTTCACTAAGTTTAGGCATATTTAGATAAAGTGGGTACTAAATATTACTGATATTCTCTTGCTGGTTTTAATAATTCAAAAAACACAGATTTGGGTAACTATTAAGAACACAATTGTTAAAATCTGACATGTTTTTTTATGTTTTTTTTTACTGTTTACAGATAAAACACCTGTGAATAATTGTGTATGAACAGGCTAGGACTGAAATTAAAACAAACAAACAAACAAAAAAAGTCCATAAAAACAGACTGTACCAATACAAAATTATAAAATACAGCCCTTATAAAATAACAAAAACAACAGCAGCCTTTCAGAGCAATTAGTGTTGATGCCATTACAGCTTTCTCACTTTGTTTATTGTGCAGTGACCTGTGACATTCCACTCTCTTCAAGACTTCATCTATCTGCAGTACTGAAATCTATCATATATCCAAACTGACTAATTCAAATCCTTTGAATATAAAATCAATACATCACCATGTCAATCATCCATTCCTGCAAGCAGAGGCGCCTTTTATTTAGGAAACAGAGCCTTTAGCAGAAAGGTTTGAGATGCTTGGAACCTGAGAGTAACCTCCAGTTCTTTACTGTTCAAAGGTAGTAGGATCAGCATCTGTCTCCACTAGGCATCTGAGAATTTCCATTCTCTAAAGCCCTTGTACAAGGAAAATTTTGAAAGGTGTCACTGATTTCTGAGAAGGGAGTATTAAAAAAAAAAAAAAAACACATACAAGGAAAAATGGTTAACTAACACGTTACTTGACATGATAATGAATACTACACAAAAAAACTGTCTTACTAGAAATCTTTTGGAGAACTGCAGTATGATATGGCATTTCTTGTGTTTTTTTACCCATTTCTTTCAAAAACATAAACACATAAATTGGACCAAGGAATAAATGAATAGATTTGAATAGCAGTATTTATCCAAATACAGTTTTCAATCAAGTAGGCTTGGCATATGATATTTTGTAAAGGAGCAAAGAGGAATAAAAAATATGCAGTGAAAATCATATGAACTGGCAATAATGGGTTTATGTTGTCCTTTTGTTGAAAACCTGGGTCCAATCATTTTGCAGTCAACAGAACACTTCCTTGGACTGCATTGAGCTTTAATTTATATCATGAAACACTGAATTGAAGATACAATCTTAGGGAGACCTGTGCTTAGTAGGGATCCTTTCCACAGGGTTTTCTTTCAATTTATTAGGATAATGAAGATTAACCTTTTAGCAATTGTAATATGGTCAAGTGTTATAAAAAGTTATTCAACTCCAAGTTTTGTAAACTCTATTTAGTGCATTTTTGATCTTCTGTTATAACTTACCAACACCGGTATTACTTCAAATCCTAATAAACTCCCTAGTGATTACAGATTACAGTCACAAATCCAAAAGGTACAACACAATATACTTTTCTTAGCTAAATTAATTATTTCAGTTCGGGGCAACTCAATACTAAGAACTGAACCACCAGCTGGCAAATATGTACAGTGAAAACATTTAACAGCAGGTTTTTACATTAGTAACAGCAAGAATCCATTTCACAGAAAACAACAGAGAATAAATGATTCTCATTTTAAAAGTCCTTAAGGCTAAAGTGCTTTATTCTCCTTAAATGTTCTGACTAACTAGCTCCACGTGATGTCATGAAGATTAATTTTATGTGGGTAGTTTCTGCTGCAGAGATACAGGAAAAATATGTACAAGTCTATGAGAAGTAGGGGTGACAGAGTCAAATAATGCATATGAAACGAAATTGTCCAATTTAATAAGCAAGCTTTGTTGGGTTTGCTTTTGAGTGTGAGGATATCTACTTTTTAATTAATTTCTAATATTGTGGTTATAAGCTCAAAGATGGAACGTACCAGATACCTCTCTGTTTACAGAAATTTTCTGTTCCATAAGGCAACATGTAGGCTTGAAATCTTGAAATTTTTTTGAGACTGATTTGCAAAGAACGTTGTAAGCACTCTTCTAGAATACATGCATAAATAAATAAATAAATAAGCAGCATATCCAGCAACATAAAATATTAGTTTGGAATTCAGCTGGGACAGCAATGAGATAGGGTAGAGTGTTTTTGTTTGTTTGTTTTTATGTTTGTTTGTTTTCTAGAAAATTTCTTTTATCACCTTGTTTGAAGGAAACAACTAGTTGTTACAAAGCATTTTGTTCAACACTAACTATATGAACTTCTATTAAATGTCAAAGGAAACACAAATCAGTTTTGTAAGCATGACTGCATAGAGTAATTTGAGAACAGCCAGAATACTGGAAATATCTCTACCAGAGTATCTGACACAACATATGTTCCATTAGAAACATTGATAAGTCTGCTTTAATTGATTTTTTCATAATAACACTGATCTAACCTTGTTGCAATCGTAGGAATCTCTGTACTAATTACAATGAAAAGGTACAACAGAACATTTTGAAGCTACAGATTAGAATAATGCATTTAAAATGGCAGGGGATGCCCATGTTTAAATGATTGAACTTGCAATCTAGCCAAAATTGTCAGTGGAAGCTGGCATTTCTTCAGCTATCTGATAGGATAAACTGTGTATGTTTCTAGATCCACTGAACTCATTAATTTGCCTAAACATAGTTATCGAAACACACAAACAAAGGTTCTTTGTGTCAAATTCTATGTGAGATGTCCAGAATGATCAAATACACATCCTAGGTTATTTCAATTGCAGGGGTTTTTTGTTTGTTTGTTTGTTTTGTTTTGTTTTGTTTTGTTTTTCCAACAGATTTTCAGCATTTAAATTGAAACTCATTGGCTTCCCACATCTTCAGTCAATATAACAAGAGGCCTTCCTGTTCTTAAAAGAGGTCTCAGGTACATTGGGATGACTGAAATAAGATACAAAATTAGACACTTGCTGTAGAGGCACCTCTATTTACATTTTTCCATTCTGAATCTAATTGTTGGTGTGGACACAAGGAGATGTCCAAACGTGGGAACTTAACACAGGACTTGATGCTCCCTAAAATTCAAACAAAGGAAAGACAGGGAATCTGAGTTGAAGCACTAACTAGAAGTCTCTCTATGTTATATGGATATCTAAAGTTAGGGTGGTCAGAAGTCAGTTGTCTGTTCAGGCTATTTGAGATTCTCTGGATTATATGCTGGAAGATAAACCTCAGCTACACTAGAGCTGCATTCTGGCATAGCAGCTGGCAGCTAGGAATAGTATTTTTAGGCATCTCAGTGTGCTCTAGACACTATGTCAGGCATGACATTTTCTTGAATGGCCAAATTTAAGAAACTCAGCACACTTTTAGAGCTCTAAACAGTTTACTATCTAAAACATGTATCACATAGCTAAGACTAATGAGCTTCTAGATTAAGATTATATGGTTCTGTAAAGAGATGCCAAGAAAATCTCAGGTGGCAACCATTCAGTAGTCAGATAGGGAACAGGCAGATCCTCAACATTGATAGATTTCCATTTGTGTTTTTGTTTGTTTGTTTGTTTGTTTTCCTTTCCTTTTCATACTTTTCTGTTTCAGTATTTTATTTCTTGAACCTTTGATTTGCTAAACAATTGCTCAACCATCCCAGTGTTTATATTCCTTATAACACACAATGTTGGTAACAGGCTTTCTCACATTTCTGCAAGAATTTTCTCTGTAAGACTGAGCTAGAATCATTCACCACTGCACCATACTGGGCTTGACTCAAGAAAGTAGTTTGCCTGGGCTGAGAGTTACAGAACTGAGCATGAAATATACAGAAGACTTAAGTTATTCTGAGGAGGTAGCTGAAGGAAATGAAGGATACCAAATGTGCTTGAAATAATGCTTAGTTTGGGTGATTGTTCCTTCTTGATAAAAAAGTTCAGTCCTAGAAAGTCACTAGAATTCTGTCTTGTTGCAGAATGGCTCGCGGAGCAGGGTATGGCTCCCTGAAAGTATTGTACAAGCAGGGGTACGGCAGCTCTGAGTACATAGCAATGGAATAATACCAGATGTGGTAAGCGACGAGCTGCCTTGAGCTAAGTAGCAATCAACTTAAGCGGAACTGTTTTCGGGTAGAATCAGAAAAACAAGGTGTATGCTTGGGCGGGATGCACTGTTGTCTAACTGCAAGGCTTTACCAATGAGAAAAGGACAAGTGGACAAAGGGACATAAACAACTCATGTACTATA
>JAPSGF010000059.1:1885477-2121429 GCA_035772895.1 Perdix hodgsoniae | reverse complement strand
CCCCCCCCCCCCCCCCCCCCACTGTCCTGCCTAAACCAATTTGAAAAAACTTTCAAGTTGTTTCTGGAAATGTCAGTTTTACAACATATTAAACATATAGGTTTACATGTGATAAATTCATAGGTTATAGAGCTTACTGAAATAGCTGCAAGAATGTTTTGAAACCAAATTATAGGCTACGCCTTGGGTACTGCGTTCATTTTCGGGTACCTCACTACAAGAAAGACACTGGAGCGTGTTCAGAGAAGGGCGTGAGGGGATTGGAATGCAAGACTTATGAGTAGAAGTTGAGGCAACTGGAGTTATTTAATCTGGAGGAGACTCAGGATTGACTTTATTGCTCTCTACAACTACCAAAAGGATGTTTGTTATGGAGTGGAGTTTGCATCTTCTCCAGTGTAACTAGCAATAGGACAACAGGGAATGGTACCAGTAGAAATTAAGGTAGGGCATTAGGAAAAAAATCTTCTGAAAGAGTGGTCAGGCACTGGAACGTGCTGACCAGGGAGGTGGTGGAGTCACTGTCCCTGGAGTTATTCAAGAAATGTTTAGATGTTGTACTGAGGGACATGGCTTAGTGGGAAATACAGGTGATAGGTGGATGGTCCAACTGGATGATTTTGGAGGTCTTTTCCAAACTTAGTGACTCTATGATTCTGTATCATAGTGAGAAACAATGACCAAGAAGAAGATAAAGATATTTCTGAAGTATATAAATAGCTTATGGAAGAATATGTTAGAAACATTGTTTTTAATATTTTCATCCTGTAAATTGTGTTCCACATAGCCCACATCCATCTAATTAGTCATTAAATATCTACACAGACTTAGTTTTTCTCAGACAGAAGATGATTTTGCTTTGTTGAGAGCTGGGAAGGTTTCGCTGAATGCCAGCATACAGGATTACATTCCTGTGAAGAGTAGCAACAACTATTATCTGCTGATTTTTTATAAACATGCCAGTGGATTGCCAGCATATTAGCATATTAAAATATTGCCAGATTAAAAGTTTTCCCACAAGTAATCCACTGGCTATGAAATTATGATAAGTGTGTTAAGTGTGTTAAGTAAGTTTCTTAAACAAAATTAGAAGACTATTTCAGAATCTGATGGAAGAAGCTGAGTATTTTTCAAGCCTACTTAAGCTCTTTGATGATTGTTTTATTCTTTTATCACTGGAAAAGGACATTTTTCTATTTCATGAAGATTAAAAATGGAAATGAATTGAACTTTTATGTTTTGCTGTGGTGGAAATCATTTGCAATGTTGCCATAATGCCCCATGCCAGGACAGAAGGTCATGGGCACAAACTGTATCCCAGGAGGCTCCCTCTGAACACCAGGAGCAGTGCTGTGTCATGTGGGTGCCGGAGCACTGGCACAGGCTGCACAGAGGCTGTGGGGTCTCCTCCCTGGAACTCTCCAGAAGTTGCCTGTCCATGGGCTTGGGCACCCTGCTCTGGGTGGTGCTGCTGGAGCAGGGGCTGGGACACAAAGGCACAGAATGCCCTGTACTCTGATCCAATGATTCTGTGAGAAAAAATGTCGGGTATTTGTACAGCTGAGAACTAAAATATATATATATATATTGATTGTCATTGATAAGTCAGTAAGTTTATGGCAATCAGCAAAGTATCTGTTGCTTTTAACCAGTGCTCTCTGCTATTACTGTTTAACTTGAAGAGTATGTATAAGTTCATAAGTACTTTGTGAAGTGGTGGTGAGAATATTATTGTAAATTATATAAAATAATTGTGTCTGAGAAAATGCAGTCAAATACCTGAAGTTTTCAGAAGGCCTTGTAAGAAGTCTTTGCCAAATGTAGACACCTAATTTAGTATAAAATACTCATATCCCAATTAAATTTAAAACACTATTTATCTCCATATAAAAATTTTCTTTGCCATTTGTTCACAAAAATGTTATGTGATTGTGAAAGGAAGAAAAACAGTCCTGTAAGAGATCTTGAATTCTACACTGTGAAAAATATATCTCTAGACAGTTGGGAGTATGCAGTCATCTAATGAACTTTTAGTATAAAAAGACCAAGTTTGAGTATCATCAGCATTTTCAATTTAGTCAAACAACTTAGGAAAATTTGTTGTATTGATAACAATAAAAATACAACAGCATTATTTTATAATACAATTTCCATTTTGTACAGTTGTTTTTTTTTATATAGCTGTGATTTTTATATAGCTGGGATTTTTGTCCCTTTTATTTAAATGAAATAGCTGCTACTGAATCAGAACTAGCAGCCAGAACCCAAACTAGATCCCTTCCGTCACACTGCAAAATATAAATATGAAAGAATTCTTTTTCATCTTGTGTTTTATATTCTTGTGAGAAAAGTTCCATGGAAGCAAGAAATAAATGTACTTCTAAAGAAGTACAAAATAGGTACATTTAACTTTGAATGGCATGCAAGAAAAATGCTTTTCAGCGTGTCTTTCAATTCATGCCAATTTGCATTAGAAAAGTGTCTAAGTATTTAACATATTTAAATAAAGTCTTTGAAGGGAGTTTTTATATTCCGCATAGAAGATAGGTATGCAGCAGTATTTACTGAATTTTTTAAAGCTTTGAGTGTTAGAGAGTATCTTTCAGGAAGAAAATCTATTTCTTCAAAAACATGCCTGAAGGTTTTTTATGCGGATACTTTATGTACTATCTCAAATGCTTGAGTTGGAGCTGATAATTTACAGAAACAATCAAATGGTATAAAAGTGGAGTTTTCAGGTTTTTGGTTTTTTTTTAGAAGGCCTGCATGTAGCCTTGTCAAATGCAACTTCAGTAGTGTTTGACTTATATTTCTAGCTATGTTTATAATGAAAATATTGCTGAGAAACACCAAGTTCTATAAATTCTAGAACTAAATAACTTTTTATTTGAAAACTTGTTAAAAGAATCTGAGATGACAACTTGGCTTTCATAAAGATGACTAGCAGCATTGCAAATATCTATTACAAAATCCACTTCAAATCTAAATACTGTTTTGAAGAATTGCTTGCACAGCATGAGCTCATGATATACACATGTTTGATTGTATACTGTTGACCCCATTTTGATGGGACATTAACTTCCATTAGGCAGTTCACTTGTATTTCACCTGATATGTCAGCCACAGTCTATAGTAAAGACACAAGGCTTCACAGAGTATTCAAATAATATAACCAAGATTTGCTGGGAGATCAAGACCAAGTATTTTCTCTGAAGCACACAGCAGAATGGTCTTAGTGTAAATAAAGTTGTGCAAGGAAGCATGAAATTGAGAGAGTTATTGAAACCTCTGGGAGTGGAGGGAGCTAGTGCTTCTGCTACATTTGACACACTTGGTTGGGTGATTTGTCTTTAAAATAGGGTGAAATAAGATAAGAAATCAAGAAATGTCCATTATGCAGACCCTGTTACTTAGAAGGTTATAATGCTGGGAGCCAGTAAAATGCATAGGCATGGGACAAATTATCAAAAAAAGGTTATGGTGATGTGAAGGGAGTATATAAAAATCTTTACTGCAATTTGGTTGTAAGTGATCTTTTTTCTTTTTTTTCTTTTCTGAAATAAATACATTCACTGTGATTACTAGAAAAATCTTCATTATTATCTGTGCTGTACTGCTTTAGTTCTTTGAGGCAGTTCAAATGTAGTACTTATGAATTGTTTCTTTAAATGGATTCCTTGCCCACTAGGTATATCACTGCAGCTGAGACAGATTGTGCAACAAAATTAATTAACACATTCTCTGAAAGAGAGACATTACAGAGTATCTGGGAAAAAAAATGCATCTGTGCAAAGTGCTGCAAGGTAAGAGATAGGTGGAGTTGTGCTAGGAGAGAGTTCATTCAGCTGTAGATTTATTCTCTATACATTCTTTCAGAGAAATCTTAACAGTCTAGTCAGAATGGATAATCGGTGACTGCAGATCAAGAAATTTATAATAAACAGGATTTTTCAGACTCTGTTCCTTACAAGCCAACTGTATTCTTAAAGTAGTTTTATTTGGAAGGGCAAGACAGAGATGGAACTAATTTATTTGTTGATTTTCTGTATGGACATTCTGTTTTTATTTTAGAACCTTTTGCTTCTCAGAGTTTGCTGTGCATGTTTGTTTTTTTTTCAAATGATAATGTCTGTGATCATGTTGAAATTGAAGACTTAATTAAAGAGCCTACATATAGTCAGCTACTTGAAATGCCAAATTCTACCACATATGATCTTCACCTATCACTTCAGAAAAGCACGGGCTGTGATACATCCCATGCTATAATGCCTCATATTTTGAGTATCCTAGCACTGGATCCCAAACTGCATTTGATATTTTTTTTTTAGGCACCCAAACTAATACCAAAATTATTTTACACTATTGGAGGAGGATCTGATTGCTTAAATATAGATGCTTAACGCTGTTCTAGAGAGTGAGCAGTACTGTAGAGTATCTTGAAAGTAACTAAAAATATATGTTTAGGAACCAGTGTATGATTTGGATAGAACTCAATTTCAAATTAAGGTGCCAAAATATAGGTATATATCATACGGGTGCTTACAAGCCAGGCAAGCATCTACATTCCTATCAAACTCAAGAGTGGTTTACTCAGTACAGACAATGAAGATTAACAACTTTTTTATTGGTGTAAATTTAAATGTCTATGCTTGACATATCAGAAGACAGCAAACACTCTGTTTAGATAATCAAACCATGATCAGGGATTAGATTTCAGAGTTGCCCTGATAATGTTGGCCAAGTACACCTCCTGACTGCCTGCATATATGTATTAATGTTACTTGTGCCACAGTGGGCTTTCTAAAACACTTTTCCAGACCTGTCAGATATGAAACAGCACTTATGCAATTCTGGAGTAACAGCTGAAGAACCTACAGGATACCTCAGAGAATTTCAAATCTTGCTAGACAACTTATGCTCAAGTAAATGAGTAAAATAACATTTACATCCCTGATGATGACAGTGAGAACCAAAGCACATAAGAATATGTGGGTATCCTTAGCCATGATGTGATCTCATCCTTAGTGTCTGGTTTTTTTTTGTTTGTTTGTCTGTTTGTTTTTTTTTTTCCTAATACAATTGTCTGTGCTGTTTGATATGTCTATGATATTCTTCCTGTCCTTTATCTGTGAGCCCAGAATCTCTTGATAGGTCTTGCATCATGTCAACCAGCATTATACCAATGTCTCAGATAAAATAGAGTATGCTGAAGAGCCCTAGACACTTGAGGTTAGGCAACTGGGAAATGCTTAGTATTTATATCAGTGAATTGACAATATCTCAGAAACTTCAAAACCATAAAGTAACCTGCAGTAAGGTATAATCACAAGCATTTTGTAAATGTATGATCAGAGCATTTAGAAACAGGAAAAAAGTCAGTCATATATGTGCACATTAAAATAAATAAATATGATTTTTAAAGTATTATCCTTCCAATAAATTATTTAAATCAGCCGTCTACTAAGTAAAATTTAGTGGAGATTTTCACAATGAAAAAAAAAAAATCATACCACATCATTTCATATATGTGTGGTACACAAAGCTGTTTAACATAGATTTGAGTTTATGTGATCTGGGAAAAAATCAGATTGAAACACAGAGATTCCCCAAAGGAAAGAAACTGCAATTCATTACAGAAATGATAGTATTATAAAAGTTGATTGATAATCTAGAATACTTAATGAGGCTATGTCTCACCTCAAGGAGAGGAGTGGAAGGACACCTAATTACGTATTTTCCCATCAACTGAGGTGTTGAATGCTGTTGAATGCCTGTTGCATTTTCCATCAAATTACTTAAGTGAGGTCTTGAATCTCCTCTAGGAACATTTGGAAAATGAGACATGACTTTCTTACTAGGTATTGAATTTAAGGGCACGGATACTATTAAGTTTAACAGAGGAGAGGGAACAATTATTTATTTTTCACTAAGTGTAAAGCGCAGTCTTTATTCATAGCACAAAGGTATCAACTAACCATGAATAACTCTCTTCTGCTAGTAACAGAGGTTGAAAAAAAATGGCAAGGAGATACACTGATCTTTAACAGGTAAAGTACACTTAGAGTCTCAATGAATAGAGACAATACAAAAACAATAATAGGTAGAAAAAATTATTACTCTATAAGGGCATTGCTCTATTATGGTTCAGAGTTGTACTTCTTTTAATTCACAAATATTTGCGACCATAAAGAAATCCAGTTAGCGTTGTCAAATATCTGGTTATTCATTCTAAATCTGGACTGTCTTTTCCTCTTATGCTTTGTGAAGTTCTTGATCACAGTCTACCCAGTAATCCAGCCAAAGCTGTCCTATCACTAATCAAAACTGCTATTTAGAAGAGTATTTTCATTACGTATTGATGCTGGAATGCATTTATAACCTGTTTATTATTCATTATTTCAAATTTTTGACTATTTCACTGCAATTAACCAGACAATAAGTACATTAGATTCTTGACAAGTTCTTTTACCTTTGACATATTTTTTGGCTTTGATTGAGTTGCTAAATGCTTTCTGTAATTCTTTGTAGGTTTTTTTTCTTTGAGTCTGCCATGTTCTTTTGTACTGAATCAATAGTAACAGTTTGATTGCTTTATCCTTATTACAGTCTGTCTTTAGGTTTCTGACAGTCAACATTTACCTTGGTGGAAAAGCTTGCTTTTAATTGCAACTTCCTTCATTATAAAAATAAGATGCAGTTACATGTGGCTGCCTGTATGTACGTTACTTGAGACTCTGATTGACATTAATAATAAAAAATGGATTTGAATAAGAATTACCTTGATTGAAAATGTATTTTCATCTTTAGACAGAAGTATAATTTTTATAATTAGAGTAAAACTCATATTCTCCATTACTAATAGTAAAATTTTGGATTCTACATGTAATTAAAAAAATGCTTTATTTGCCTACTGAGAGACTAAAATAAATTCAGTGTTCAGCTCTGATCTGATTATTGTTTTCTTTATTATCATTATCACTTTGTTGGTTGGTTGCTTGGTTTGATTTTTTTGCTTTCCCTCCCTTAAATTGGCTTTGTTTAATACTGAATTAATGTTCTGTCCCTCCCTTGGTCCTAATTTCTACGTCAAAAATTCTACTTCAAATGTCATACATTCTTGTATTTCCAAATGCAGCTGCTATTGTGGGTGATGTGAGTTGATGTCACGTGTGAAGGACTTGGATCAGTGTAGAATTTTATTTATATTTACATCTTACAGAATTTAAAAACAAAAACTGTAAGAAATTGGTAAAGGTTATAGAGAGCAAGTCATATGAGGGACAGCTGAGGTTTTTTTAAAGAGATGCACCCTGAATTCTTTGCAAGGTAGAGAGACACAGATGGCTGTCAACTGATCTTGTTTGAATTTGTTAAAATAAAATGACAGATGTACCTTAGAAATTGAATACAGGTGTTGCAAAGAGAAAGTTATTACTTTGTGTCTGACTTTGTTTGGAGACAGCTGGTGATCCATCTTTTTTTCCATTTTTTTTGATAATGGGATTCAGACATTTTATTTGCTCTCGTCTTATATGTCACTTTCATAACATAGTTAAGAGGTTCTAATATTGACTACCAACTGCAATAAATAAAGACTTGATTTTCAGAGTTGCCAAGTATTCAAAACTTTCAGTGATTTTTGCATGTGTTTTCAAATTGAGCTCCTCAATCAAAAATAATGAAATGGAAATTTCAGACATTTCTCTGTATTTGCACCTGAGACCAAGTTACACAGTATAAGTGCAGTTGACAGAATGCTTATATTTTGCAAAGGTGATGATTTTGAGTACATTGAAAGATTGAGAAATACAATTCTGTACTTTCTGCATTGTATTGAATGTTGTATTTTTAATTTCCATTTACTAGTAACACTGAACAGAGTTAACTGTGGAATTATACTTTATATTATTAAATCAATCCAGGAATATTCTGTGGGGCCATGTATCCACCCCAAGTCATCACTTTACAAATCAGAAAAACAGGGTCTTTTGAAAGACCAACTGACTGAGAAAAATGGATGGAAACAGGACTGTAAGATATTGTTTTACGGGGAAACTAAAAACTGAAGGGTGAAAATTTAGCTATCAGAAACAGTTATGTCTAGTTTTGTTCCGTTAATCAGCAAAGTAATTTAAGAGGAAAGAGTGGTTGGCAATTGGTGAGAGAAGGAGATATTAATAAAGCAGGGGTGAAGGCCTATGATATGTTCAGGAGTAGTTGGCAGGGTGTCATTGGGAAAAAATGGAATGTGCAATATCTTTATTCAGTACATAACTTTTACTGTCCAATATAATAATGGGATTTAGTTTCCAGGCTCATCTGTTGAAGGTATTTTATAGGTCTCACTTGAAGCTCAGGAAAGAGAATGATAGACTGTTCTGTGAAAAACTGTTTCCTCCAACAACTGGATGTTTCTGTCCTCTGCCAATTGTCTGCCCATTTTGAAATGCAACGTTTATTTCATTTTAACTATATGGTTTCTATAAGGATATTCTGTGCAATGACTGAAATGTTTTACAAACAGAGGTGATTATCTGTAGGGCATGCAGCTTTTGATGACTCAGTTTTCCAATGAATTAACTGTGGTAGCTTAGGATATAAATTGAAAAGCCTTACTCTTCTTATTCTGCAAAGGTCTCATATTACTGCTGCCTGCTACTTTTAGGGGAGTCTCCCTCTGAATGTGTTAGGTAAAGTTAGAAGATTCTTTGTCAGCTAGGTAAAAGTGCAGTGCCAAGAAGTTATCTTCCAAGTATGATCTTCACTTTTTGTATAGATTGCAACACTATAATGACTTTTTTTTTTTTTTTAATCAGATTTTAGAATAGAATGGTGTGTAACACTGACAATGCTCAGTCAAGTAAAGATGGAAGGTCTTTTTTGGGAAGTCAGGGATTAGTAGTATAACAAGGATACATATAATTAATGAATATTTCACATCAGTTCTAAGATATGTTCTTTTTTGCCAGAGGACTATTGAGTAAAGTCTCTCTTACAGTTACTGGGGAACACTGCTCTCCAGTGCCTTCTTTTTTTTGAGGGAATGTAACTCTGTGCCACTTTCACTTTAGTTTATCTGAATGTTCTTTTGATAATTTACGTGAACATTTCTCCAAGAAATAGTAAGACATTTGAACAGTTATTCAATTAAAAAAAAAACCTTTCAAATATCCTACTAATGATGATGAAAAATCTCACAATGAATACTTAATTTGGAACACCTTAAAATTAAGGCATCTTAAATAACCATTCTTCTTTGAAACATACCAATTTTTTTGTTTGTTTGTTTGTTTATTTGTTTATTTTCATCATTAATTTACCAAGGTTACTTCAATATATATATATATAAACACCGCATGTTTCTTCTTTAATGTTCTCAATTTTCTTACACTTTATTCTCTAGTAGAACTCAACATCACTTACACAGAAAAATGAATTGCTCTCCGTGTTTCTCTAAAATACTTATATATATATATATATATATGTATGTATGTATATAAGTGTATAGATACATGTGTCATAATTATGCTGTCGGGAAAAAATTACTGTTATTCTTATTTATTTATTTCTCTGTAAATTTCTAGTACTGGAAATTAGACGGTACTTTGATTAATCACTGTAAAAAGTAGAATTTTTTGAGGCAACAATAATGTAATACCAGTATTCATAAATCCCAATAGATTTGGGGGTTTTAATAAGTAAACAAAACTTCTAGAAATGTATCTTCACTTTTCCATCTAGAATTAGTGTACATGGAACTATGAAATAAACTTTACCATGGTAAGGAGTTTATCTGGTAGCTGATTTTGAAACTGATGATAGACTGTTAGTATCTCAAATTCTTAAGAATATATTCTTAAGAATAAACATGTGGTTTATGATTTCTTCTTGTTGTTTAATTTGACTGTATTTTTCAGTCTTAATTCACATTCTTCAAGCTAGGAATAATATTTCCATCTGGGACTACAGACAAATGTTTGTTTTTTAATGTTATAATAGTCATTTTGAATATTGTTGATTAGTTCTGCTTTTTTAAGTGATAAATATTTATTTATTTTTTTTTCCTGGAAGGATTATAAGTGAACGGAGTGAAACAGAAATCTCATTAAAGGTCTCAAAAATAACACTTGATTACCGTACATGGGCAGTTGTAGCCTTGCTCTGCTTCATACTTGCTGTCATTAGCCATCATTTGTAAAGAATTTAAGTGTGTTAGTGAGCACATTATTTCCAAAAGCATGAGTAATTGTTTATTAATAAACTGGGAAAAAATGAAAGAAAAAAAAACAAAAACATATTCAGTCTCTAAAATGATAAAGATTAATACTTCAATATGAGAAACATAGTATTTGTATGGCTTTAAGAGAAGAGCCAATTACATTTTCAAAATAAACATATTTTTTTTTCCACCTAGCTACAAGAAGGATGCTAGGAGGTTATAGTGAAGTGTGTGCACAGTACCTAACATTCAGCATATTTCAGCCTCTAGATTTTTTCAATGAGTATAATGGTGATAAGGCCTGTTCTAGACATTTGAAGTGATAATCGTAATAATCCTTTAAATGAGATAGACAAGTGGCAGCGGAAAGGGCAGTATTGCATAAAATGCATCTTTCTTGTTTGAGTTCGTTTGCTGCATTCTTACGCATATCTGTGGTGGACAAGCAAAATTTTCAGCAGTTGATTTGCAGGTCAAAAGCACCAATATGGTCATGCTTTTCCCAGGAAATCTTTGCTAATTTTACTGACATAACACCTCCCTTTCTCCTTATGTATTTTGTTACAAGAGTGACTTTAATGATGAGCTGCATCAAAAAATATATTCCAATATATTAGTAAAATAAGTTTTCCTCCATAGATCATTGCCACTGTTTTTTTCCTTCCTTCCTTCCTTCCCATTTTGTGGGGCCAGGGGGGGGGGGGGGGGGGGTGCCTACAGGTGCCTAGTAGACAGGTACCTACTGCCCCCCTGTCATGGGCATAGATTGATCTAGTTAACTCTGTGACAGAGATTTGTTGGAGAGATATGAGAAAAACAGAAGTATTTACTCGGGTATTGATAAGAGGAAGTGATCATAAATGGTATTATTTGCCTTCTTTTATTCAGCAAGAATTATTCATCATCAACTGCTCTGCTTCCCTATAACACAACCATGACTCCAAGACACTATTTGTATAGCATTCCAGATCATGACTGTTGGCAAATCTGTCTTGCTTCTGTGGAGTTTATGTTGGAGAAAAATACGGTTTTGACCCATACTTTTCAAAGGGTTTTCTCTTTTCTTCCTTTTTTTCCCCCCATTTTTAACATTTTTCTTCTTCAGCTCTGTTATGCAGAGCCAGATTCTTTTTTTTTTTTTTTTTGGATCCCTTCATATTTCATTACTTCTGACAGAGTGTGCCTCAGGAGACTCTGCATCACTCCAGGTAATTTCATCAGTGTTGAAATGGATGTTAGCCAGTGGCCTTGACACTGCAAGTTAGTCTTTTATGAAAGATTTAAACAGACAACAATAGGGCATAGGATAGTATCTTTAAACTAGGCTGGGGAGAACTCAAGTGTCAGAAACATACTGCATTCTCTTTAGTGTTTTTCAAATTTTCTTGAAGGTTTTACATTTGCAACAAGACACATACTTTGAAAAATCAAAGCTGTATTAGTAATTTCCAACAAGTTGTCAAATTTACATTTCAGAATCTCTATCTCCTCTTGTTCTGATGTAATAAAATGTCATAAAGTCTGACAGTTATCCACATGTACAAACTCCCTGTGAAATAAAACCACTTACACTGAAGTACATTCTTTTCCTTCCTGTAAGTTTTGTGTAGTAACCAAAAAAACCACAGCATTCTATTTGTACAGTGGAAAATATTAAATTATTGTGTGGACGGAATGAACAAAAGTAATTCTGAGTCTTTAATATATTTAAACTGATATATTAAATTTTATTTAATTTATTAATATACAGGATTGAAAGGCTTCTACAACTGATATGTATTTTATTAGTATTTATTTTTATGTTGTATTTTTACAGTTTGTAGCACAAATCAGCTCAAAATGTTGCATATTATTTAACATTTTAGAGCATACCCAATAGGTTTCATTTTTGGCATGTACTGATAACTCCTTGGATGAAGAAACAAACAAATGTATGAATACACACTGTATCAAAACACTGGAGTATTCATCCTTCACATAACTAATTTTGTTCAATTTTCAAGAAGTTGTTTTTCATCATATTTTGAACATAGACCATTAATGCTATTAAAGCAACGATGTGTGTGCATGGATAATGAGTTATTCAAGTTGACCTGGTAACAGCCTGTAAGTTTGCTATCTTATTTAGGGATTAGTAAATAATAGGGATGCAGCTTTACTTGTTTTGGGCTGCAGATGCAGAAAACCTAAGTTCAGGGAGATCTGCATTAGGGTAAGATTTTTTCAAAAAAACAAGAGCAGATTTCTGGTTTCAGACTAGATGACATTTGAACAATTTTACTTTACAGTAAGGGTGATCTAAGACTTATAATAGTAGTTATAAGCTTGAAAATAATAGAAAACTTAAATTACTTATTTTAAAATAATTTTCTTTTTATCAGCTTCCATTATGAACCTAACTTTATTTTAGGTTCCCTATTTTTGACAAGTCAATAATCCTCCATCTGTTAGAACTATTAATGTTGCTTACCAGTTGGTTACCATGGAAAAATTGTCTACAGTCTGGCTAGATTTAAAGAATCAGATGTGCCCAATTTTTTTCTTGAACAGTTCCCTCCTTTATATTCAATACTTACAACACTTCTCAAAGAAAGCTAAGATCTTGTATTGAAATCTTAGTTTGGGTTCTTTATCCAGTAATTCTATAGTACACTGTTACACACTCACCTGCAGTAATGACATACTTATTACTGTTCTTATTCTAACTTAACCTGTAGCCTAATTATACCAGTGCTAAGTGTGTGTCCAGCAGTGATCATCTCTTGTAAAAAGAACTTCCATAGAAACAGGATGAAGGCCTGCCACATCTTTATCAAAAAGCAAAAGATACATGTAATTACACCTTCCAACAATGTCTCATCTAGAATTGTGTGATAACACAAACACAATGCAGCAAACTGAAACCCATATTGAACTTCACCATTGAGCAACATAGCTTCTTGGCTGACAGACAAGCGATATCATGAGCAAAGATAATTTTGTGCAATCAAGCCAGTGTTAACACAATCTCTTTCTTCCTTGGAATTATTTGACTTATTATTTAGCTTATATCCAATTTTGAATGTAGCCAGAAGCATCTTATTTGCTAATGTGTAATGTATATGTGTTTACAGGTTTTTTGGTGTTCTTTTTGTTGTTGTTGTTGTTTGCTTGTTTTTTCTAGATGAAATCCATCTCTGCATGAACTGATAAAATAATATCAAGCATATATGAAAAAAATTAACAGATAATTTAAAGCAATCTTAAAAAAAAAAAAAAAAGAGAGAAAGAAAAAAGAAAAAAAAAATCATCTAAATACATATCTGTGTAGGTATGTGGAATTTTCCTTTATGGGAAGTTTCTGAAACAGAAAAGATTCTACATTCCCATGAAGCACTCTAGGCTCAGTGAGAGACACCTGTCAAGGAAGTTTTCTCTCTCTTTTTTTTTTCAATTTAATATACTGTATTTTTAAGTTTTCATAGTTGTAGTTTACGCATTTGACATATTTAAGTATGAAAGTACTCTCAGTTTACATATATTACAGTGATGGAAAGAACGATAAAGAAAGACAGTATTTAGAAGGAACACAAAACACAAAACAGCTTTTCACTTATTTTTAATGCTTTTAAGGAAATATATGATTTAGCAGCATACATGAAAACACTTTTTTATGTTTTTAAACCTTAGGAAAAAAATATAAGATATTAATCTTCTCAACCTTGACACATCTAAGGCATAGACGGTAAGTCTGAGCCAGTTCCCTCAGCTCCTTTTATAGTCTGAAGAGATAAGCAAGGCAGAGAGTAATTCATCTTACTCCTCTTAGATACCTTTCTTACCATGACATTATTTTCCCTTCATGGACTGTAAAGGGAGCCTAGAATGACTAGCTGCAATTCAAATGGAGATACCCGAATTACAGCTAACTAACTGTCCAGCCATTTAAGGCAGAAGACACTGCTGAACTATTCAGTCTGAATTTTTATATATCCATTTCACTGAGTTGCTGAATCCAGCAACTTCAGATAAAAATGATGTGAAACTGACTGAATCTTGAGGTTAGCTTTAGCTTATCTATTGTAGAGGGCTTTGTCATAATATACTAAGCTGAATTCCAAGACCCACAGGGACATGCGCCTCTGCAACAAATTAGGAGGATGAACACAGCCTTGTTTTCTATTTCTAATGTTGAGATATAACAAAATCTGTCTCCTAGGCAAGTGTTCCAGGTTTTCTGATTTTGAAGTTATGAATACAGAAAATTATTTTATTGCAGATACTAAGATCCCAATACTTTACTAAGAAAGATACTAAGAGTTTCATTATAACTGATTGTCCTGCCTATCTGTTGTCTGGTTCCAGACAGAAGATAATTGTATCAAATGCGGTACTATGCTCCACTTCGCGTGTACTAGTTTTTTACCCTCTCAGGAAATATCTTTCAGTGTCCTCTCAGAACACTATTTCTGGCTATTAAGTGTGAAAAAGACTGCCTGAACACTATGATTTCCAATCTGTTTTTGAGAATCTGGTGTTTAGTTTTTCTTAAGTTTCATTTTCCCAGCTTTAAAATATTATTATATTGAGACACAGTTAATACTAAATACAGTGTGTCAAAACCCCTCTGATTCCCATCTGCCTCATTATATTACATCAGTTCAAAAATATATCTTTACTAGCTTTCTACAAAATTTCTTACAGACTTCAAAGTTTTCTTTCACTTAGAATTGCTTTCACAATAGTGGTCCAGGATTCTGTGGCTCTCTGACCATCTTTTATCAAATGTCGCTAGTTCTCCAGCTAGGCTTGCATGCATCATACTGTTATTTGAAAGATTCTCATTATCAGCTGGAAACACTGAATTTAGTCAGGCCCTGACTGCATGATCCGAATTTAGCAAACTGACACTAGCCTCTTTTTAAAGTTGACATTTAAGGAACACAGGTGTACTGGAGATTTTTAATGAGTTTTTAACCTGTGAAATACACTTTGTCTACTATGAAGAAAGCTCTTTATGTCTGTGATTTGTGTCTAGGATTTAATTTACGATGTAATAATTAGCATCCACTGGAGGAAATAGCATGATATTATTTGGGGTTGTTTCTTAAAATATGCTAAATTTCAGTGAATAATTTATTTCACCTGGTTTCTGAGATAAGGGAAGCTCAATAAGTTAACCACTCCTCTTTTCTCATTATCTCAAAATATAGTGTAACTTAAAATATGCAATGCTTCTAGAACTATTTCTCAGTTTGATGATTAACTTCCTATGCCTGCAGATGATCTTTTAGTAGTAGTAGTAGTAGTAGTAGTAGTAGTAGTAGTCATGTTTTCGTACTGATCTACAGGCATGACAGTAAGCTTTATTCTGATTCCTCCAGGCATTCTCACCACCAGAGTGTCTAAGGGACACATGTTGGTTGCATATATCTATATCAGTTTCAAACAGTACACTCCTTGACTAACTTGGACTTACGTGCTCTTGTTTATCATCTTTCTCCTCCAACTTGCTTGGTTTTGCAGATTTTACACCCCCATATACTATTTCACTCAATAAATATCAGCAACTAAACACACTTGAAGGGTCCATCAGTGTTCAGATTTTTGACAGACATGAACACTGTACATTTTATTTATGTGAATTTTGCAGGACACAGAAAGGAAATATTTAATGATCAAAATCTCCTCCTCTTACGCTTTTGACATATCTTAACATTAGTTATTGCTTTTTCCTTTTTGCCTTTTGTTCAAGCTCTGCTCTGTTTATTCTGACATTCCATAAGAATCACATCTATTGATCAGCCATCAAATTAGCAACTTGTGAGAGATTTCCCATAGCACCTGAAGTAGAAGGCTCTCTGCTTGGGCTCCATCTCACCCATCAGTGACTGGATGAATAGATAGATAGATAGTCATGGAGAAAAAAGAAAGGATCTTCATATAAGAAGTATAGAAGTTCAAACCTGCCAGGCCTGCATAACTTCAGAAGTCCAAAAAGTCAAAATATCTAAATATGAAGAAGAATCACCAGAATGTGGAGAAGAAAACAGTGTATAAATTCAGGTACAAGTTAACAGGTAGTGGAATATCACGTTTTAGTTAGTTCTTATTTAGTGGGAATTATGAGTACTTGATACGAGTGGAAAGTTTGAGTATTTTCTTCTATGCACCAATTCCCTGTTTGTACCAATCAGGATTTTGCCTTTCTTTGTAGCTACATCTATTTGCTAATTTATGTATAAATACTTGTAGGGAAACTATTAGGTCATTGCCTGAACTGATGATGAGAAGCTGGTAAAGTGGGTGTCTGGCCCAGGAAGAACAGGTACAAACAATTTACATGTGCTTCCTAGTGATGCAAGATTCCCCCCCCCCACACACACACACAGGCTCTTTTAAGGGTTAGCCTCTGACGGGGGGAGGAACATTTCCTTGATGAAAGCTACTCCCTCAGAAGGAGTATTTTATAGCCAGAGAGTCTCAGCAGCTGCTGAATGAGCCAAATTTTTTCTGTATCTGGCTATTGGTATTCCCTGCAGTACTTTGCCTGTTACTGAAAAAAGACGATCTATTAATTATATAATATAATATATATAATATAAGAATTATAATAATATATTTTATGAGATATTCAGTGATATTTGCTTACATTGACTAGTAATAGCTAGTCAATATAAATAAACCTGAGTTTAGTTGTGTATTTATCTTCATATATGTGTCTCACGTATAAATATGCAGACTTTTTTTAGGAAGCATAGTGGGTGGCATTACTAACTTTTTACTTGGAACTAGAGGTTGGTATACTTAACATTAGCAATTGCTAGAATTAGAGTGGTCTGCACCCACGAATGATAATATACAGAATGATGAAGTTTACCTTTTATGATCACAGAAATTTATAATAGAAGCCTTTCTCCATTGCCTTATTCTTTCAGGCAATATCGAAAGAAAATCCTGTCTGCAGGATGCCATATTCATGTTTTTTGAGATGTACAGCAACTGAGACAGGACTGATGAATGTGAAATGAAATGCTATTATTGTTAATGAAGCCACAGTAAAAATAAGAAAAGAAAGAAAAAGTAGAGATTTTGGAGATGTCCTTTTCACATTCTTAAATTGAAGCACTAGAATATACTTGCTGAGAACAATTCTTCACGTATTTCTCAGTTAGACCATTTCTGAAGAAAAGGATAGTAGAAAAGCATTGGAAGAGAAAATAAGAGCTAATAGCATAGTTATTTCCTGGAGGAAGGTGAGAGTTTAACTGTAAAGCATGGTAGAATTTGGAAGGGAGAGAAATTCCTGGAACCTACACCTAGTTTTTAGGAATATGTCTTTCATCTACTTCATAAGGTGCTTTGTATTTATGTTTCTTACTTTCTGGATGCACCATGAGAAACTGTGAAGTTAGATATACAGAACTGTTGTGTAAAATTGTAGGTGTTAACATATGAAGAAGTCTCATGATCAGAATCACACACCTGTAGTTAGTAGACATCTTAATACAATGATGCTTAATTCTCAAACTGAAAAATGGTTGTAATAAAATCTCTTTAATCTCAGGTATTTGTGTTAATAAACATTGATATACTATTCCAGAAATATCATGGAAATAATAATTTACATATAACTTTGCTTTCAAAACAAGGGTTTAGTAATCTGTGCTAAATAAGGTACGGGATCAAAAGCTGAGGAAAAGAAACAAATCTTGGATACCAATAAGTGTGACTAGAAGCTTTGGGGAAGATATATAATGAGTTGTAACTAAAACACTATGATAAATGTGTCAAAGAGGCTATAAAATTGCAAATGTTTGGGAAGTATTTCTGACAAACTTCTAAGTGTTTGAATATGTAGCCATGCCGTTTTGCTCACAAAAGGGTGTGTGTATTTCAGATTAACAGAATTTTCATATGTTTCTAACTTATAAAACAATCTGGAATGTGATCAGCTATAATTGCGATGATAATGAATTAGGGTCATCATCACTCTTCGCAATGAGTGCGACAAACTCCTGCAGCTTCAGGTAGAGGAGTAATAAATAGCATTGCTGGACCATTTTTCATCTGTGTACCAGCTGCAGTGACAACACAACATAAGGAATCCAAGATGTAAAAATATTAAGGACCTTTGCAGTTCAATTTCTTTAAGGAAGTATATGTTGGTGATTAGAGATACTATTACCTATACTACATTGGCTAATCTGGTCCCTTGTTTCCATAAATCTGCATCCCTTTTTCTCTATCACAAATGCTATTTCTCACTCTTCCGCAGAGTATTTAGGCAATTGCCTCTGCTATCATTTCATGTTTGTGCCAGTCAGAGCTGTTATGAGAGAATAACCTTCATGATTATTCATTTTATTTTCAGTGGCACCCAAGTTCTCAGTTATCACTAGGTGAGGTGAGGTTGCATATCTGGGTAGTTTAGTAGGAGAAGAAACCATAAACAGTAGAGTCTAAATTTAGGTGCAAATTTACAGTGTCTCTGTATGAGTTAGGTACATAAATTTCAGTTATGGTTTCCCCTATTCCTTTAGGGGAGCATAGTTCATTTACCTTCATCTCGGCATCTACTATCATTTGAGGCATTCTGGATTACTCACCTGTCCACATGGGGTTAGCTGGTAGGATGATCTAGTGATGACCATGTCCTTCTGAATCACCTATAGGTCAGGCAGATTTTGCCATTCAGATGGCAATGTTTGCTGGTGTTTAAACTGCTTATTTAAGATTCTACATTTAAGCAAGCTTGTTGGCTTGAATGTCTGCAGTCTGAAGCAAGATTCCAATCTGTAATGTCAAAAGGAATATTACTGTGAAGACATCATCTATTTTCAAAGATAAGAGGATACTGGAGCTTCTCCACAAAATACTGGTGAAAATATTATTGTTTTTTCTTCAATTTTTGCTTTACTTATATTCTCAGAAATGGTGATCAGTCTTTCTCCAGTGTGTTTAAAAAAATTACCCTGAGGAATATGAGTCAGGACAAGTTCCTGAATGAATATGGGTTTTACGTAGCTACAATAAATGAGACCAAGACCTTACAATTTAAAGACTTGAACAAGTTGAAATATAGGCAGTTCTTCTGATTTATTCTTTCCATGTATGTCAGTTTAACTATTACTTGCATTCTCTCTTCTTCATTCCCATTTTTTGTCCTTTTATTTTACACTAATAGTGCTCCCAAGAACAGCTAGTCCTTTCATCATGGAATTCAAACATGTTGTTCAGACACAACTTACAATTAGTGCTCTCATGGTGGCTGTTCCCCTACTCCTTCTTCTACTTGGAATTACATTCCTAGAGGATTTGCTCCTGGAATTTGCACTAGGATATGAGTAAGATTGACCAACCTGTCTGTAGTTTTCTAAAGAATAAAGAGCCATATTGGAAAGACACAGAAGAATAAGCACCTCAGTCAATCTTTTAGTCTCTCAATTCATTCAACAGTAAATCTTTTAGTCTCTCAATTCATTCAACAGAATAAGCATAAAGATTTTAGCTTTCTTGAGAGTGACACAGGACTTAAGATGAATTGAGTCTCTGAACAAAGGAAAAAATCTTCACATCAACTTAAAAAACTTTTCTACTGACAAAGCTTATCACTATTGGGGCAGGATACTAATCATAATATGGACAATTTAGATGTTATATAATAAAAGGAAATTAACTGATATTGAAACTCCGTTTATTGCTATTATAAATTATGTTATTAGTCACTTTGTACAGAACTTACTTTGGTTTGGTACCAAAGACAATCAACTTCTCACAATCTTTATTATACTTCAGTAGGAACAATGCATAAATCAGTACCTGTTAGTTTAGTGGAGGAAGTTAAGATCTGTCTGTAGATTGAAATGAATGTATGTATTCCTTTATTGTACTTTAAAATAAAGGATCTGTTGTTTAATCACAAATTAATTTGGAACATTATATTGGAATGTATACTATATAATAAACATGCTATTATGGACAGTATGATCTAGAGGGTGGCAACACTGCTCGTGGCAGGAGAATTAGAACTAGATGTTATTTAAGGCTTCTTTCAACCTAAATCATTTTATGATTCCATGAAAACTTCTCTAATGTCACACAATCGGATTGCGGAAAATGAGAGATTTAAAAAAAAAAAAAAAAAAAGGATAAATTTGTCTCATCTGATAACTTATGTGTAATCTGGGGACACAGCATGTAGGTTTCGGCATATTTTATATGAATATTTTCATAGAATAATTTGAGTTGAAAGGGAGCCTTAAAGGTCATGTAGACCAACTCCCTCACAATGAACAGGGACACATACAACTAGATCAGGGTGCTCAGCACTCTGTAAGCCTGACTTTGAATGTCTCTAGGGCCAAGACATCTACCACATCTCTGGGTCATCTGTTCCAGCACCTTGCCACTCTTTTAAAAGAAAAAATAACATAAAAAATTCTTCCTTATACTTTGTTCTGGTTTTAGCCAAGTCAAAGTTAATAGTACTACAATTTTTATTTTTATTTATTTGTTTGTTTGTTTTTGTCAGTGCTGAGCAAAGGGAGCACACCCAGAAGAGCTGCTGCCTTTTTGGCACAGCATCAGGGGTTGTGGTAGAGCCTAAATTAGGTCTGGTTGGCCTGAATTACCACATGCTATGAAGGTAATATAGCTAAGGGGAGTTGGGCAGCAGTGGATTGCTGCTCAGAGTTTGCTGATTGTCAGTCAATGGCTAATGAGAGACTGAGTTACTAACAGGTTGGAAGTTATCCTGATAGCTGGGCATCGGTTGGCTGTGTCATGTCCTGCCTGAGGGTGTAAAGGCAACTAGTTTCACAAATCCTCTTAGATTAAGGTGGAACAATACTCAAGGTCCAAACAAAATCATCGATTTTAATGAGAATCTCTGTACTACAATTATCTTCAAAGTATTAGCATTCTTACAATTATATCTGTTCAAGCTGAGAAAAGCTAAGAAAAAAAAAATGAAATAACACTTCTGCTATTTAACTTTAAGAGAATAAAAGAAAGAAAAGGGAGAGGGTGGAGAGAGATGGTAAGAAAAAGAAGTCATCTGTATGGGTTCCATTGTTGGCCTACCCAATGTGGGGATCCTCAGTTTGTGAGAGAGTGCTCATCCAGTGATTCCTAATTTCTGAAGTCTCAAAGTCTTCTGAATTTCTCTCAGGCATCCTTTTATGCCTGTTAGGTTTGCAGAGTTCATTGTCAAAAAATTCATTATCAACAACTCCACAGCCAAAAACACCACTTGAACAGCAGTTTTAGAGAGCAAGGCTGAGTCCTTTCTCCCCAGGGCTCCCTCCTCTGACCACATGTTCAGCAGCTGACCTGTTGTCATGGTGATGGTCTTATACTGCAAGTGTTTGAGACAATTCCAGGCATATCACAGATAACTGTTTTTCATTGGTCTGCTATGGGCAGGTAGCAAATACTTGTGTTGTGGTTATAAATACACAGATAGATATAATTATCAACACATTTTTGTTTGTGTTTTCCTTTTCTGTCTCAGTAAATTCTTGTTCTCTATTTTTGTTTTTGTTTTTACTCAGCTCTTGCTCTATTTTGCTTCCACTTCTCTTCCACATCCCACATGCAGGGACCAAGCAAACTGGAGATTAGATGCCTGCCTTAAACCACAAAATACTCAAAGTAGTATTATTCTTGAATTGTTTTAGAACAACTGATAATCCTATGAGCTGTCTTGTCCATATATTTCTTGTCAATCAAAAGCAGATGCTACATTTTGGCAATCCTTCTTAATCATCTGGTAGACTACATTCACACTCTGAAGCCCAAGTCTTTGACTCCTTGTTACATTAGTAGATTTCTCTTACTACTTATAAGCCTTGGAACACTGCACATTTTATTTTACTTAAAAACATTTGCCCATGCACATGGACATGCCACAGAATGACCAAGTTTGGAAAAGACCTACAAGATCATCCAGTCCAACCATCCCCCTATCACCAATAGTTCTCACTAAACCATGTCCCTCTACACAAAATCCAAATGTTTCTTGAACACCTCAGGGTCAGTGACTCCAGTCAAATATTGTTGTGGTTTTTTTAATCACATAAGTCAAACTTTATTTTCTCACTTAAATCTGTATTTTTCTACTGTACTAATAAGCATCTATGGTGGACTACTTTACAGGACGATGAAATTCTACTGTATTAATTCTCTTCCCATCCCCTTTCAATCCATTTTGTTTTACTGTGTCTAACTGGGGAATTTGTTATGTATTTATTTGCTATGTTGAACTATACTCCTGCAGATTGAACTATGTTGCAGTACAGATAGAAGTGGAATTTAATTCAGAAAATTGTTAGGTATATAGATTTGCCTAGTGTAGTTTCAGAATCATCATAAATGAGATACATCTTTTGATATGACACAATTTTGATTCAAGAAATGTTATGAAGATAAAAAGCAACTAACAAGAACAAGATACTTGGAGGAAATATTAGATCAAATGATGACATAAAAATAGCTTATCTACTTCTAAATCAACTCTTACTTCTTTCATTAACAAGATCAAATCTGAACACTAAGAGCCACTTAACTAATCCAATGGGTCTCTTTCCATCACCTTAGGGAAGGAGTGCCACAAATCCCAAAATTAACTGCAACAGTGAAACAGGAAAGTTACCTGTAGCATAGAGTAGAATTGTGCTGCTAAAAGCAGGCATGTCAACTTGGTTTAAAACAGAGATGGCTACAATTCAGCACATACTTATCTGCTAAAATATCACAGAACTAAACTACAAAGTAAAATACACAGTCTATCCAATAAGACTTCAAGGTAGCAATATCTGAGCTACTGAGTAGATCGCAGACCTGAAATCTGTGAAAATATTCATAGTTAAACTATATGTTACAATGCCAACGTAAAGTAGTACTGACATACACTCAGTCCTTTGGTAGACTAGGGAGCATGCCAGAGGCGGGAAACTGCATGTAGTCAGAAGTGAAGAAGAGGAATATTATTTAGATGAGATTTATTTGAGCGCAACAAATTTTGCATTTTGTGTGACAGGAGAAAAAAAGGTTACTTACCTGAAGAGGGAAAGAAATTCCTTCTGAATCCCAGAAGAATCAGTGTGATTTATTTATTTATTTATTTATTTATTTATTTATTATGGAGTACTTATATGAAGTGTGAAACATCCTAAGTATAATGAGCTAGCAAGACTGTGTTCTGAATCTGTTCTTTTTCAATTTTTTTTGGAACACTCAAGAGCCAAACAGAGGCAGGCTCATGATTCCCTTTCTGTGCTCTGTGTGGGAAGTCAGTGATAGCAAGGTAATCCTGAATGCTTTACTGGCATGTAATTTCCACATGTGCTTTAAATCTATTCACCTGTTTCTGATCTACAGTGCTAGCTTACTATTGTTTTCTTGTGGATGAAATTAGTTAAGGAGAAAATTGTAACAGAAAATTGTTAAATGGAAGGGATTACTATTCTAAATTTGAATGTAAAATGCAGGGAACTTTTGTGTAGTAGAGAAAGAATTAAAGTAGGAAGGATGTAAATATGATTTAACACACTTTTCAATATCATTACAAACCAACATATTTACCAGCAGTGTGAAGACTTTAGGGTAGTTTGGATGTTTGAATCAATTTCACTTACTTAGCTGAAATTTTTCACTTTCATATTTCATTTCAGAAGTCTAAAGCTGGACATGTCTGAGGTTTCAGGAAGGCTTCCAATCCCAGATTTTTTACTCCTATGGTCTCTGAATCCAGGTGTAAATGTGCAACTGTATGTTGGCTCATCTGGACTTTTGGCAGTATCAGAAACTAATTCAGTGTCTCCTCCTGTGTGTATTCTGGCAATGCCAGGGGGCTGGGCTGCCATATGCTTTCTATATTAATTTTGGCAAGACTAGTATTGCTTCAGTGCACGTTGCACAACACATTCATAATGTAGAAACTACTGTTGTCCCAGGGGCGCTGCTGGGGACGTTACTTAGAAATCCTAGAGGTAAAGAAATAGTTTTTAAAAATATGTATATACAAATACATATTAGTTTTAAGTGTTGCGAGTAAGTGAGAGAAAGTCATCGCTTGTAAAATATTCTATATTTCTATAGGATATAAGAACTCAAAGAAAAAAAAAGCGTTCTGGGTTTGTCTTTGGATATGAGACATTTGATTAGTCAGTGTAGGTGAAGATAGATGAGTTTGCTTGTTTGAGCCATTGTGGGATAATGTCAGTAAATTTCTTGGGGTTTGGGACCAATCTGTTTAAAGCTTCAACATTATTTCTTGTTCCTAATATACCCAAAATTCTTAGCTTGCTTAAACTCCCTTTGATGCAAAATAAGATTTTATCTATCCATGCACATCTGCTAATGTATACAAGTCAGCTGTTTTCTGCAAATGCAATAAATACAGTTTCACTTTTTTATGATTATACTACATAGTAAACTGTTTGGACAGTTTTGTCAGATCAAAATAAAAAAAATGATAGAAAAAATGTTCATATATCTGGTTCAGATTCCTCAAAGAATATATATATTTTTTTCTTGAAATAATTATTTATGAAAGAAAAACATAGTAGAACTTTCAAGTCCATTACATTTATCACTATTCTTGCAAGTTTCTGCTCTTAGTGAACAATGCCTTGTGAAAGCACACAATTCAAATTGACAGTTGACTGTGGTAACCAGCTTTGTTTTTTTGGTGTTCATAACTTTTTTTTTTTTTTTTTTTAAAGAGAATGTGTTGTTTTACAGGTAATTCTTTATTAGCATGTCTTCTTGCAAGGTAGCTTTTGTTTAAATTAGAACTGTCCCTTTTTATTTTATTGTATGTGCAGTTAAAAAAGTAACATTTTAATTCCGTATGGCAAATAATGCTACTAAGAAGCTGAGCATATACTTGAAAAGACTATAAAAATCTAATTACTCAAGCATAATGATTTTACTTCATCATTTTGTATTTTGCTACTATGAAATGAAATCAGTGCAACTCAAAACACTGTGGAACAGTGGGGAACACTTTGAAAATAAGTCTTCTTTGGAATAATTATATAACATTAATGTAAACATTTTCCTGACTACTCTAGTCATTACCTCTAAATAATTCCGGTTACAAATTGTAGCAAACAGCATAGTAGTATGTAAAATATACAGCACGCAGAAGAAATATATACTTTTTTATGAAGACACATTCAGCTATATGGTGGAGTATCTATAGCAGTGCATATTTAAACAATCTTTCTGAAATTTTTTTTGGGAAAAAAAAAAAGTCTGCTTAATACTGGAAGGAAGTTTTCTCAACAGACTGTTGAAGTTGATCCAAAGTGATTTATGGAATGGTTTGGAGAGGAAAACTTACCTGACATTTTTCTCTGCAAATTAATGCAAGTTTTAGCATAGTCAGATGGAATCCATTTTCTGTACATGCCTCATTAAACCAAGTGGAACTGTACATCTGTATTTTCAAAAGAATATGTAAAAATGTCATGGAGAAGTACTCATTCATTTGGAGTTGAAGAATATATAGGTCCATCATCCATCTGAAAAATCTGGGTTAAAGATATTTTTATTAATTTTCCTACTTCAAGATTTTGCACTGTAGGCTTCCAGATGCCATTTCTTGTATTTCTTGTGTTTCTATGTTCTTAGTGGTAAGTCAATGTTGGCTGAAGTCCAACATAAGGATTGAGGTTTAGACGGTCACTTTATCTTCCATTTTGGGTACAAGAGCTAAAGTTGTACTGTTAGCCTTGATACACTTTTTCCAATGTGTGGCATTATTTATTTACTTATTGCTTTTTTATACTCAATGCTCTATATAAATACATATGCACTGACATGGGTTTTTAGTTTTGCTGTAGTTTCTTTATTTAATTTTACATGGTTTCATCTTAACATAAATTTCTGGAATTCATAACCTTGGTTTTGAAACCTCAGCAGTCCTAATTTCCTTTCCTGTGCAAAATATATAGTTTGATTTTATTCATTTATTTATTTATTTTTAATTTTCTTAACACTTTAAGGTTTTGGTCTTGTGAAGTCAGTGAAACACCTTTTTCTCTCTCCCTTTTTTTTTTTTTTTTCCAGAGACAACTATTTTCAACAGACAACCCTAAACTTTTCATATTTTTCTTTATAGTTCATGAGAACAGAAACTATTTTTTTCTCTGCACTCTAAAAATGCAAAATATGGAACTAGTCCAAATACCTGATGAAAATAAAATTATAAGTGTAGCTGGTACCTCATTTCAATGTATACTTATAAACATTATAACAATGATTATAGACCTTTTGAAAGAGAAAAAGTGAATAGAAATTTTTGAAAGATAGTGTGGAGGAAGAAACGAATTTTCAAAGAGAAAAAATATTCTGTGCTTGATATCTTATTTTTCTTCCCACATATAATTTGGAAGCTTTCACCACTCCACTGGGGAAAACTATTTTTTAGATGTCTGTGTATTATACATTAAAGTACCACCTTAACTCAGAAGTATAAATTCTGAATATAATTTGATGAATATATATAGATCAGTAACTATGTCCTTCATATTTTTAAACCTTTTTTTACGTTTAAAAATAATACACATTATCAGATAATGTATTGAAGATTTTATTTTCTGTCTTTCTATGCGTAGAAACCTTTAGTCAGCAGAACATATGTATATTTTCCAATTAAACAATAAAATGTTGTATCTAAAACTAAGTTCTAAAATGAACTGGGGCTCTAATTTACTGTTTTCTTGGTATTTTTCTTAATATAAAAATGTTTTTCTCCACCCTGGAAAATACAGAAAATCATGTTCATTTAGCATAATTTACAAAGGAGAACGAGTATTTGGAAGATCTGTTGAGAATCTTATCGAGGTCTTCTTTCCTGAGAGGTTTTGAAGCTGTTGGAATTGTGGACATAGGAGAGAAATTTTCAGTATAGGTTTCATATAGAATAAAAATACCAGTAGAAAAAAAAATAGCAGCTGAAGATAGATACAAACAGCCTGATATGTTGTTCAGTTTAAAGTACAGAAATCAGATTATGGAGCACGGACACAGATCTCATAAGAAACTACTTGTATTTCAACAAGATAAATTACAAGCAAATAAACTTACTTGGAACGAACTTAAACACCTGTGATTGTTGTCTAAACCAGTCTCAAATATCTCTCAATTCACCAGGCGACAAAAATATCTTCTTCCCCTGAATGGAGTTTCTGTGACTTACAAATTCTTCCATGGGATGAGAAGTTGCTACAGTAGTGAGAGGACTTTCATTGTGAAGATTATTTTGGCAATGAAAAAGCGCAGGTGAAGAGTCATGTCTAATTACTGACAAGGAATGGCCAAGTAGCAGGACTGTAGCACTCCTCTGAAAAAGGCATTATATTTTAAAAAGCAGCAACACTTTCTGTATCAATAAACTGTTTAGAAGTTGGATGGCTGACATTAAAACGGTGTATTATCCTAGAACAAAGCATGTGTGACTCTGTTATATTAAATGTCTATTACTAACATGAAAAGAAAGTAACTGTTTAAAAATCCAGTTTTTTTTCTTATTAAGTAGAAAAAATAAATATTGAACAGTCAGTTATGACTTAAAAATGCAGTTTTATCTAGAGAGTCTAAGCTGAAATAAACACTGAATGTTGTAATATCAAGTGCGGTAGCACTGAGAAGGATCTTGGGGTTAAGGTTGAGTACAAGCTAACAGTGCAGGGCTAGAGATAATGAATAGCAACTAATGGGAAAAGAACTGGGACCGGGGAAAACGTGTTATTTAGCATGCAACATAATTGGTACCGTTACTGAAGTTCTTGTGGTGATGATTTAAAAGCTGTTGATAAATTGCTAGAGGATTAAAGAATGCTTAAATTCACATTTCTCTCTCATGATTCTAAAGTAGGTGTTAGTAGTTTTTAACAAGTGGAAAGCTAAGAATGGCTTATTTGAAGGCTCTAAATGTATAAATGGTTTCTGGTTTAAAAAAAAAAAAAACAGTTCTACCAGAAGTAAAAATAGTTTGTAGAAACTGAACCTAGAGTAAAGCTGAGACTATGTTTTCATACAGTCATTGGGAAAATGTGTTTAGAGAGTTGATGGCTGCTTGTACCACCTCAAATCTACAATTCAAACCATCACATTTCTCCCAAACATGTATGATAACTCTAAAATAAATTAGGGGCTTAATTCACTAATTATTACATGATTTATTTATATCTATGTTATGAAAAGAAGACAAGACAACTATGTTTATTTTGACCTTTAAACCTAAACTTCAGTGGAGGTTACTGGGAATGGAAAAAAGAAACAAAAAGCCTCAATAAAATTGTTGTTGATGCTGGGATCTAAACCCAAGCTGGATATTAGGAGAAACTTATTCTCAGTGCATGGTAGTGCATTGGAACAGGCTTCCCAGAGGGGAATCACCATGCTTAGATGCATTTATGAAAAGTGTAGATGTGGAACTGAGGGGCATGATTTAGTGGGCATGGTTGTGATGGGTTGATGGTTGGGCTAGGTGATCTTAGAGGTCGCATGCAGCCTTAATGATTCTGTGATTCTACAAAAAGAAGTGAATGAAATATTCATGCAATGGAGGAAATGAATTTTCTTCTGTATTCTCTAATTTTATTCCATATACCTAAGCTTTTAAACTATAGTCCATACATCATTCAAAATATAAACAAAGGCTGATTTTTACTGACAATCAGAATATAGCGGTACATTAAAAATGTCATCTAATTAAATCAGTTTCCAGATGTGCCTTTATAACTTGTTTTCATTGAAAAAAGTATTAGATTCATTGTTGTTAGAATACATCGTGACCCAAATTATCAGCTATTAGAAGAATTTTGTTCAACAAAAGTGAATCATTTATTTTTGAATATTTCTTAGGAATATGAGCTGGGATATTTGTAGGTTTTGTCAGGAAGCTGTAGTTGTCTGGTAAAACTTTCACTTTTCAGATACTTTTACTGCTGTGTCTAACAGTGATTTGTCTAACAAGGATAATTAGATATTCTGAAATCACGTTGCTCAAGATCCTTCCAAGCTGAAATTAGATGCTGTGAATTAATAGTAGTAGATATTATGCAAAAACAGACAAGTCCTGTAGTATTTATTTTATATATGACTGAACTATATGAATATTTAGAGCACTGTATAACACCGATGAAGATGAGCTATAGCTCCATCAGTACAATCATAAATGCAGATGGAAAGCAGGAAAGAGACACCCATTTTATGTTAATCAAAATCACCTTGACGACTGCAGAAGTCCCTTTATAGACTTCTTAGCATTCATTTACATGTAATTAATCAAAATGTTATTTGAGAAGACTTAGGCTTATTTCAGGAAACCATACAAATGTTATTCTTTTTGTATAAGTACATTTGAAACGCATAAAATGTGTTGTTGTTGTTGTTTTTCTAGTGATGCAGGTTTCCGAAAATTCTTTGTTGTGAACAAATTAAGAAAGAAAGAAAGAAAGAAAAAAAAAAAAAGAAAAAGAAAAAAAAAAAAACAGGGGGATATTTCTCTTGGTTGTCTTTCTAAAGTTTTTTTAATTAATAGCTATTTTTTCTTTTATGGAATATGTTTAGTATATTTAAAGACAGAACCAAATATGCAGGACCATCCTAAAAACCATCCTGTTTGGGTGACCACGCTTTAAACAAACAATTAAAACTATTATTTGTTTCCTACAGTAGGAGTTACTTTCAGTGCCACTTGTTCACCTTCTACAGGCCCTCAATCCACAATATTGAAAATATCTGTTAAGAGTCATATGACAGTGAGCCTACCAGCCTGTAGTGCACAAACATAGTCATCAAGCATTTCTCTCACCTTTCCTTGCACTAGTTTTACTCACAGACTTGAGATGAGTGCTGCATGAGTATTATTCTGCGTAATATTACCTTTTTCAGTGACTGAGTGCCTTAAAATTAATGCTGCTATATGACAGTTATGTAATGCTAATTCTTAAAGTTTTGCAGCTTTATGAGTTCACAATAGTGTGTGCCCAGATCATCTTAACTGTTAGTATCCAAGAATTTTCTGTAAAGGCTGATCTTATATTTGGAAATAGAATTGGCTTTTATTGTTCTGCAGATGCAGTACATATTAAGTAACATCAAAATTAATGTCTCCCATCTATTAATAGGGAAAGTACAACAGATACAAAAAGCACAATAACACTGTTTGATTGAGCAAATCCTCAGCTACTTAACACTTCTATTCAACACTGTCATCTTAATTAGCTATGCACTTTTGCCAGCAGTGAACAGGAGCCTGCAAACTTGCATGATACATTTGTAAAAATCTCCATGGCTGCCCAGAATGTGGCTTATCTTTCACATCAGTGTTGCCACTGCTAAAACACACCACCCATCATTTCTCTGTGCTCACGTAACACATAACTTTTGCCTCCATAAACGTTCAGCAAGTGTCAGTGAATGTCAGTGGGTGCCCTTGTGTCCGCATGGAGGAATTTGGTGACACCCCTTTACTTCACATGCACTTTTATGTCAGACACCAGTTTGTCAGTCTGTGCTTCTGCTACCATCTGTCACAGAGCAGCCACGTGTAATAGGATACTGGGGAGAAGGTTCAATCATTACTGCCATACCACCAATATCTGCCTTCTATATTGTGAGCCAAAACAATAACACAGGAAGCTTTACTTTAAGGGTAGCCCTCATATCTCCTTACGAGCAAGTCATGATTCGTTATTGTTAATGGTTTCTAAGTCAAAACTAAAATAAAAAAGAAAGAAAGAAAGAAAGAAAGAAAGAAAGAAAGAAAGAAAGAAAGCATTGTAGAAACAAATTAGTCAAGAAAGCAGAACAGAAGCTTATGGGAAACAACACAATTTCTTGTTATTTTTAATGTGTCAAAAGCTTTAGTACATCAAAACAAAGATCTACAGAATCACATATCTACCTCATTGAGGAAAACAGGATGCTAAAGTAAAAATAAAAGTAGCCTTACATTCTTTTAAAGCAAGCTTCTAGAACACTTCTTATTACTTTCCAGTAATCCTATGATCTGTGATTGGGAAATTCCAGATCCTGAGGTCTTGTCCTTACATTAAGTGGCCTTTGATGGATTTTTATTTCTGTGTCCCTTTTGGCACTGCATATGTGACATCCTTTCAACATGTGGTAGAAAGGGAAAACAAAGAAAACAGGATGCAAAGGAGATAATTTGCACTGATCAATGTAAATGAAGGTGACAGACCTCCAAATTGTAGGAAGGCAAATTTAGAATAAATACATCAACATTGTTTTGTACATGTAGCAGTTCTGTATCTACACAATCATGTCAGCTTTTTGAAATAAACTATTTATGGTTTATAAACTATTTATAGTTTATATCATTTATAAAAACTAAACATACCAGTCTGTTTTATCTTTACTAAAACACGTTTTTTCATGCCATCAGCACAGAAATTATTGGTGGGAACTCAGCTGGATTAACACACAGAGCTGAAGCTTAGTGTATTTTCAATTACCAAAGGGTAAATTCTTGTATTTGCCTATGATATGAGGGTTGATGCCTTTAAATGAAAACATGCAGTGTATTTTTACTAACCAAGCTTGCCCAGGACTTGAGCTTTATTTCACACCTGAAATATGATGTCTCCTGCATACCTGTCCTGATGCTGCTTTATTTGACAGGTGTTCTATCAAAACAGAAATGCAGCTGTACTAGCTGAACATAGATGTCCATCTAGCCCAGATTTGTCTCTGACAGTTGCCAGTAATGGATGATTATAAGAGCAGAACAAATAATAATCACTCACTACCCTGTTTAGATTTTTGCCTATCACGGAAAATAGTGATACTGCAGGCAAACATGCTGAATTTTGACATATTTTAAAGCTAGAATTTTCTGATACAAGGAACCACACGTATCACTTTAGCTGTTTTCTTGAGCAGTGAAAATACTGAGAGCAGCTGTACAATGAAAACTCATACAAGCATTGTGCATTGCATATATTTGTTGAAGTGCTATCTGGTGGTATTTAGGGACTCCTCATTTCTATTTATTTTTATTTGAACTGTTTTTGTAAGTGGGCTAGGCTGTACATAGAGTAATTTTCCCCCCACCGCCTCTGGTGATAAACACCAGCTGTCAACAGTGAATGCCGTGACATGAGAAGCATACGCTGATTTTCAAGACAAGGTCAAATGACAGGTAGTTAAATAATGTAGAAAGCATTATCTTCTGAACAAGCAAAAATCTGAGGTTGGCTCAATTTTTTCACAAAATTTACAATCAGCAGATGGTAATGCAGAGGTCAAGCTCCCAGACAGAATATATCATGTATCTGAATAAATAATTTGTGTATAAGTGGAATTCTATGAAAACTATTTTTTACCTACATGACCTTGTGCTGTTACTCTCAACATTCTATTGCTGTCTGAATTATGTTATAAGGATATTCTTCTTGCAATCGTATGTTGCTAGTAAAGTCACATTCGTATTAATTTATACAAATATGTTTAAAGATCAAATGATTTTAAAAGCCAAAATCTTGCTTTTTCTCTGCTTAGTAAGTTGTTGTATGCCCTTAAAAGTGTCTTAATGATGGGAACAAGGTAGTAATCATATTCTTTGGAATTTAAGCCAAATGTTTAATGGTTCTAGGTTCTAGGTTTGTCTGATCAATCTAGTGACTATCCTTGCATATTCCTTTTCCATTTAGATCTCACTTCCTGTGACTCACAGCACATCCTAAGAAGTTTTTCTTCACCTTGTCTAAAATTCTACATTGAACTGACATAAAACTAGTGGTTTTCTATACTACACTGAAGGTTTAATTCCATTTATTCCTTGAACAAAATTTCTTTATATTTTTATAAAGTTAGAGAATTGCATAGACTTATTATGCAAAAGTTCAAATGAGCTCAGCAAATATTTTCTTACTACCCTTTTGGAACAAAAATGAATGCAGGCATTTCTAAAGTTGATCTCTGAGGTACATTTTAAAAATGTTGTAAGGCAGTAATCTAAAATCAGATTGTAACCAAAGGCACAGTGAGCTGTGACAGACGAAATAACATAATGTCAATGGAAGATCTTTTAATGGAAATGTCAAATACAATTGTATTAATAAGAAGTTAGCTCTCTATGACAATGTAAGTACCATTTCATTGTCAGCTAGGAGCTTAAAAGATTCCTTTCCTTTTATATATTTTATTTCAATAAAGGAAATTAAAATATCAATCAAAATCTATGCTAAAATCGTGTTAAAGGTTTTAAGGAAATAGGCAGTGTAGGAAAATTCTCAGATAAAGCTGCCACAATACCCGGAGATTAAAAGCAGTGAAACAACCCCCAGGAATTGCTTGCCTTCCCTGAATTGTCAGTTGATGATGAGCTGATAGCAAAGTGAAATATTTCTTCCCACTGAGCCGAAAGTGTGATATTGACTTCTGAAGGTGCAAAGACAACTTGATTAGACTGAATTTATTCTGAATTTGCTTTCTAGTTTTAAAGAGACAGACTCCTTTCAGTAAGCAGAATCTCATACATTATGTTGTTTTAAGCACCCGGGAATTTTTTCCAAAGTAAGGAAACACATATGAACTACATAGACCTTAAAGATCACAAAATCTTTGACCATGATGACACAGAAGACAATTTTGAAAATATAATTTACAGTTTTCAATCCTATTTACTGTTCTTAAAATAGCCACACAACCTTAGTTTTGAAAGGAAGTTAATACAGAACAAGGAAATGCTTCATTCTTTCTCTCTACAGTCACTCTGTGATAGTCGCATTCTTTCACTGAGGCAGGAAGTGAAAATAAGCTGTAGAGTTCATACCCATTAAATCAAGGAGAAACATTACAGTTTGAAAATTACACAAATTACTGGCCATGAAAGTCAAGTGTTTATGTAACTCAAGTGAAGTTACTTAGCTGTAGCTAAAACAGCATTATACTCCTCTTCTGCAAAACTTTTTGCAATCTCATTGCCAGTAGCTACAACTTGTGTAAATGCAATTTATTATTATCTTTTTGTATCATTTGAATAAGAGCAAGATCCTAATCTCACAGCAATAATAAGGGTGGATAATGTTGTCCTATTATGTACACCAAAAGAGGCATTGAGGATGCCATCAGGTTTCTAATATTGCCATTCCTAGCATTTGAAGATTACCTCAAATGGTTTAGCATATGTAATGAAGCAGGGGAAAATGTTTCTTTCTGACTGAGATGAGAAGTTCTTTGGGTTTTTTTCTTTGTTTATTTTCTGTTTGGTTTTGATTCCTTTTGCTTTTCAGTACACACTTTTATTGTTTTAAAGTTGTTGCATTATACTTACCTATAGTTTCTTGTTTAGATGAGTAACTATGGGAATACTTTTCAATCAGTTTTGCAGATTATGCTTTATGTGAGGAACATTTTAGTATCAGGTTGTCATATATTATCATACGTTGATGGCTAAAAATAAAGAAAATATTTTGATTTAAGAATGCAAAGAACAATTCCATTTCCACTGCCTTAAAAATATACACTTCTAAATATTATTAAGGTCTTTCTGTTGTCCCAGAGCAGATTCCCTAATGCTATCAATAGTGTAGTTGGCATACTGTACAGGAAACCATGTTTTTCTTCTCACCCATCGTATCATTATTTTTCCTCTATCTTCCAGAACTGTGGTACTTATTATATGATTTTTACATTTTCTGATCAAATTTTTATCCATAATCAATGGAATGTAACAGAATGAAATGGAACAGAACAGAACAGTTGGAAGCAGCCTCCAAAGATGTTGTCATTTAACCTGGCAAGCGTCTAAACACTTCACAGCCTTTTGCTCACCCCTGCACCCATTCTCAGTAGACAGAAAAGGAAGAGGCAAATAATATTAATTGTATATATTTAGAAATATTTACAAAACAGGGAATGCACAAAACAAGTCTTACCACCTGCTAACTGATGCCCAACCAGTCCCCAACCAGATGCTTATTGTTATCTGAACATCCTCTGGTGCAGCTTTGTGCCATTCCTTTCCATCCTGTCCTTTCTTACCAGGGAAAAGAGACTGGTGCCTGTGTTTAATGCATCTTACAGTGCTGTTTGCCCTCTTGGCTGACAAGGCACATTACTGATGCACTAGGTCCCTTTGTCTCTCCAGCCTCCTCTCTCGCAGTCTGTACATGTATCTTTCATTACCCCATCTCAGGTGCAGAACCATGCATTTTCCTTTGTTGAACTTCATTCAACTGACGGTTGTCCAATGTTCCAATCCATCTATCCCTCATCCATCAAAGTGTCAACAGAACCTACCAGTATAGTGTCAACAGCAAACTTGTTAAGGGCATATCTACTCTTACATCCAGATAATTGATAAAAATATTGAGCAATACTGGCCCTATAATTGAGCCCTGGGTAGTTTACTATTTATATTCTGACTATCATGTATTCTAATCAAGTGTAACATACTGGAAAAATACTAATGTAAGTGTTTTATAATGAAGGCATTCAGGAGGTGCTAGTCTTTTGCTATGGACTGTGTGAAGCCAGCATGATCAGTTTTGGCTCACTACCACTAGTTATAATCAATTATAATCAGCAGAGGTTTATCTAAATCTGTGTGGTTAATCAAGGTGTAACAAGACGTATAGGTTTCTTTGAAAACTGAACACTGCATAGAAAGGAACTTTTGAAAGGGTGATTTATAAATTAGATCTTTAGTTAATGTTATGAAAATAAAATTTTGCAGTTCTGTTTTCAAACATAAAATTATAAAGATAATTTATACCCCTCTATTTATGATAGCTTTCATTTGTGAGTTTCACTGAGATCCTTTCAGTATTTTGTTCTGAGGATTTTTAAAAAATATTTCATTGAATATAATTTCTAATTTATATGTAACAGCTCAGTATCACGCAGTATACTGCATGAAAAAAGTAGCCTTCTGCTACTTTTCAAGCATTCTGAGATCTAATATCTAGCAAAAGTGGATGACAACAAGAAAAACCTTTTTTATTATAACACGATGAATTTAATAGATATATTAAATTTATGAATGGTTGAAGAACATAAAACTGTAAGTTCCATCAGATAAATGTACAAAAAAATATGCGGTATCCTATCTTATCAGTCCATAAAAAGATGATGTCTGGACAAAGACCTGTGACTTAGATAATTTCTGAAAAAAAAGATGGTTGGTAAAATAACAAATAGGAGTTATATATGAGAAATCTATGTTTGTTTGTTTGTTTGTTTCCCCTAATACTACTACTGCAAAATAAACTAAATATAAATTAATTTGAAAATAACTTGAGAACAGTAACACCGTATATAGAACATACACCAGGATAAAAGATTTTGAAAACAAAATCACAGTGCCATCATGCAGTGCAGCCAAGATGAACAAATCCAGTGGCACCACACTGAATTTTCAGGGACGTGCTTACTTCAAACTTGAATACACTAAAATATTCTTCTTTGCTTTACCAGAAGAAGATATTGGCCTCAAAGAAGTGTTCTTATCTTTCACCAGTTTCAGAATTTGGCTTGTGTATGCTCAGTTGTACTGATTTCAGAATACAGCTTTTCAAGAACAGCAGTTCTTCCACAGCTGTCAGAAGTGCTTGCATGATGTAGTAGAAGAGATATGATCAAGGCTGCATAGAAATGCAGTGATTAGGACCACACTCATTATATTTTCCACAGAAGTAACTATACAATCAGGCTGCATTTTCCATCTACATTTCCTTCTGTAGCAGAATCATGAAGAAAATGTGGCTAATATTTAACATTATTTTTCACTCTGAAAATGTAGCAGACCTGAAGCGTAGCAGATAGTATGGGAGGAGATGCACATAATTTGCTGGAATGATTCTGTGCTGAAAAATACAGTAGAGGCAAGTAGTGTTAACAAGGAAGAAGTCTCAACCCATTTCAGACTCAAAGCTTTGCATACGCATTTCCTCTTCAGAAGCAAAAATGTTCTGTACATAAAAGTCACTTTTATCTACAGTTAGTGGCTAAGCATGCTAAAATTATAACACATGCATGAGCTCACCTCTTACTGAGCACATTCTGTTTGGAAGCTGCCTTCACATCCTTGGCAATCACATTTTTTCCATGCTTTTAGTGTTTTTAGTTGTGCGTGGAGAACATTTGTGTACAAAGATATCTTTGGAAAATGGATAATGTTCTATTTTTATTTCTTGAAAACATTCTAAATATAATTAAAAAAAATAGAAATAAAGAGGAACAAGGTGGAGAGAGTTAAAAATACTACAGTAGCAATAAAGGTATTCAGTCAACAAGTTTTACAATTACAGTCATATACTTAAACTAATGCCCATTGCATGGGCCACAGAGCATTTTCCAAAGTTTAAATGGGACATCTGACAAAAGGTGTAGCTTCTACCTTGTTAACTGAGTTTCAAACTAAGATTTTCTTTCAAACCAGTGTTTCAAAGTATATGCCTCTCTCTAATCACATGCAAAGTATATGAACAATAAAAAAAAAATCACGCTAACAAATTTAATGTATGTGATTACTTGCTTTTGGATACAAAGAACATGACGTTTTCATTACATATTTTCCCTGTATTGTGTTTAAGACCTATGCCTAAAGGCTTTTTTTAACTATTTAACCAGCATACTACATTGTGAATCTGATTAAACTGAAGGCTTGAACTTCCAAAGTCAGGCCAGAAAAGAAGACAACATTTCTCTTACAACACCATAATGCCAGGCCCCATAACAATTTGAAGACTGTGGAGCCCATTGCCAGTCTTGGCTGGACTGTCCTATCACATCCATTATGTGGTCCAGATTTTGTGCCTTCTGATATCCATTTTTAAAATGGACTGTGTGGGTAACATTTTCCTAGCAATGATGTCATGATAGCAGCTCTGAAACAATGGGTCACCTTCAGTGATGCAGATTATTACAAGCATTTAATGCAGGCTTTTGTTCATCTGTGACAAAAATGTACAACTGTTAAAAAGAGTGTTTTGTAGCTGAGAATTTGTTCTGTCAAACAGTGTTATTGTATTCTTTGTATTTGTTGTAGTTTCTATGGGCATAAATAGGAGATGTTACTTTCAGAACAAATTACACGTATAGTGCAAACATCTGCAAAAAAAGAAACAACCAACAATTAACAGTGTGCTGGGTAAATAGTGCAATTAGTGAGATGTGTATACTTTGGTTTGAAAGAATGTCTTAGACTGAAACTGAGTCACTGCACTTGGTACACTTACACTTCACAAAATAGCAATTACAGGTAAAAACTTTTATCTAGGCCACTGTCAGGAAGTGATGAATGAGGTCACTAGTGGTGTAACCCCAGTTCTTTTCCTATGGGTGATATTGGCTCCCTTGAAAGTATTCACTGGTGGGTTTCTGAATATGCAAGGATTTCAACTGAATGTCTGTGGAACAGTAGATTTTATATGACTTCTGCAGTGTTACCTTGTCAATCAGAAGGGAACGCTATATTCACTGGAGTGCTGCTTTGAACAGTATGCATAGTACTGTTTGTCAGAAATAGAAGTAGGGAGTTGTTTCTTGTACATGAGCTTATGCATAGTAATAGGTCTGCCTTAAAAGAACTAACATCTGCATTACAGAAAATTAGAAAGTCAGTATTACAATGTTTTTAAACAGTCTTCCATTTCTCCTCTTGTGACTTTTTGTAATACGAAATCTATGCTGGAATCAATGGAGATATGGTAAAAATAAGTGATATATTAATTTTACTGAAATGTTACCCAGTGTGAATTTTTATCATCTGTTTAAAGTAGCAATTAACTGCCTTGTTTTCTATTTAATTTATGAATTCCCTTTTGATGCCAACATGTTGCAGTGCCATAAATGGGCCACAGGCTAAAGCAAAATTAAGGGTTAGATGGCAGTTTGCAATAGTGAAATCAGTGTTCTTTGTTTGCTTATTTAAAAAAAAAAAAAAAAAAAAAAAAAAAGAAGAAGAAGAATGAAAGACAGGTGAGAATTTAGGACCTTAGGACCTTCAGTGTAATGATCCTTTGATGAGCTGATTTCAGGTCCATGTGATTCTTTGACTCAAATATACGTTTTTCTCCAAAATAGACAGGGGTGTTCTACAACAAGTCCTATGCAAATCAATTCCACATCATGTCTTTGAAAAGTACTGCAGGTACATATAAACAGAAAGAATCTATGCAATGAAGATCTGTGCTTGCATGTTGAAAATACATTTAATTTTTGTAATATTCAATTCTGTGCTTAACATTGCATAAAAATGCTCATTATGTTCCAATGCAGAGAATACTTCTGTTATTTCCAAAACCACAACTTTCCAAGAGAAAAAAGAAAAAAAGTCAGATGATGAACATTTAATCCATTCATTATAGTAGCCTTTTTTCCTTTCTACTGGGAAAAATTCCAGCACCTGTTAGTAGGGTTTTGATGAAGAGGAAGATGGAGAAAAAAATAATAATTCATTATCTATTGGTATCTGTAGAAAGAGAACAGTATCCTTTGATTTTGTTCATGCCTCTGGAAGAAATGTAAGAAATCAATATCTCACTTTGTATGGCAATAATATATTTTTTAAAAAGGAGTTACTGTTATTTTCTTCATTCCAAATAAGAATAAAAAGAGAAAGGACATGCAAACAAAACCCAATCAAATAAAATTTAGAAGTCCCAAGTGATCTTAACAAAGCAAGGACTGATTTTCTACAAAATGCGAAAAAGCATAGGTAAGTTTTTCTGAAATAGTATTGAAAGACATATAGCATCTTGGCTCCCAACGCCTTGTTTTATAAAATTTTTGTCTGGCAGAGAATAATGATATAAATAAGCAAGAGAAAGAGTAGAGATGGCAGACTGCATGACTGGACTAAGTGTTATGCTTCTGAAGACCTTTTGGCTTATTCTGCCCATTAATGTACATCATTCAGATTCAACTGATTTCTTTAGCAATTAGCAGCATCCAATACTTTGCAAGCCTCATGCTCTGTAATGTGTGATGCCAAGTTTGATTGGGCTGTTATCAGTATCAGCCAATTCAGATGGCTGGTGAAGTAAATATACTTGAATTTATTACTTTCCATGACAAAGTGACAATAGGTTTCAGCATTCTTCAGTGCTGTGCAAAAAGACATCTTCCTATCAACCTCTAGTAAAATCTGTACCGTCTTTGTATATGTGCATGTGTATATACATTTAATGGTGAGACAGAAAGAACAGGGTCTTCTTTGGAAACATTCAAAACCCACCTGGACACGTTCCTCTGTGACTTGATCTAGGTGTTCCTGCTCCAGCAGGGAGATTGGACTAGATATTCTTTTGAAGTCCCTTCCAATCCCTGACGTTCTGTGTATGTGTCAACAGAACTGAAAAGCCTTCTTCAGTCAAATTAGTGCTGAAAATTATTTAAGAAACAAATGTTCATGCTACTCCATGTAGTGAGAAAGCTTAAAATGTCATATTTTGGTGGCTGGAAAGACTTATGTTTCTGTTTTTGATTGCAGCTGTGATCAGATAATTCGAAATCCTTATTTTTTCTCCTCTAACTTTCCTTTTGAACGTCTCTCTCCTTCCTGTATTCAGCCCCTTTCTACCAACAGTCCCCTGAGTCAGATTGAACCAGCATAACCTTGAGCAATGATCAATGCAGATGTAGTAAATTTACATAGTATTGTGCAGTTTTCCTTGAAAATGTATCACCTAGTGGGAAATGGGAACATATATGTGCCTAGGCAATCTGAAATGAAGGACAAGTTAAACTAGAGGCTTTTGACATATCACAATGTTATTTATGGGAAATTACTAACTTGTGCAACTTTTTTCTTATCTGCAATAGCAACATTAAAGGCAAGAAGTTTGTATACAGAGTAAGTGCTGCTGAATGAGACTCATTCACACAAGGAGAAACCACAAGGTTTTGTATGTGCAGTGTGACCTCACAAATTTAAAAATCAATTGACTTTAAACAGTTTTGCCCCTTAACACTCACTCTATCGTGCACACACCACCATCCAAAATGTTTTTTTCACACTTATTTTCATATTCTCCTTAATTATATATGTGAGCCTATAAAATAAATGTTTCCACATTTATACTGAGGGAAAGAACTGTGCTACTGTCTGTTAATCCAAAGGCCGTTCAAAATTCATTTTAATGTCAATAAAATGCATTTTCAGAAACTCTGTGCTATGAATCTATTAAGAAATTGATTCAAATAACAGAAAATCTTGAAGAAATACCAGATACAAAGATTATCCTGCCTCACTAACCCAAAAGAGATGTTAAACATAACAGATGAGTAAAAATGTCTGAAGGAACTACAGTACAGACAACATTGAAGGCCGCAATCATAGTCTCTTAACTGATGTCTGTGGCCGAGGATTTTGTATCATGCCTGAATGTTTTTTTTTCATGGATTTGGAAAAAGATGTTGTTCATGAGATGTTGGATGAAGAGTGTTGGGTGAAGATGAGTCAACCAAATGAGGAATGTTTTGACGCAGTGCTTCAGTCAATCAGTAAGGTGTGTAATTGGCAGAACGTAATGCAATCAAATGTCCTCACTAGATTTTTTATTTTTTTTTATCCACATACTTTGACTATAATGACAAGAAAACAGAAATAGACAACTTACTGTATCAGTACCTGAGCTGTTTGCATGTAAAACTACAGAGCTAAGGATTGACCTTCATTCTGAATAACTGTCAGTTTTCCCCCTGTGGGCTGGCTAGAGTCTGTCATTTTGAAAATGAAGTTTAGAAACAGCTCTTTATATTTCAAGTCTTAAAAAAATGAAAAGCTAATACATTAGTTTATAGGTCAGTGCATGCTGTCAACATTTGTCACAGTCAGTACCATTTACAGATGTCTTGCTTAGTCTTTGCATTGTTCCTTGCTATTGCTTATGTGGCTATCACCTGAAATACTAGGAAGAACAGCATAGTAGAGAGCTCAGACTTTCTGGCACTGTTGAATGACTGAGTCATATTTGCCTAGCAAGCACATTAGCTCTAGCCTAGAATTCTAGCAAAATTCAGGAAAGATAAAAAATAATGTCCTTCTTGAAATAGAGTGGTACAGATGTTCCTGTGTTATAGCTGTCTTCAAATACCAAATGCCAAACTACTCTGAAATAAAGAAAAGACTGTGAAAGTTTAAATATAATCTCCTTGTGGAATAAATTAGATTCCTAAATGTTTCCTGAAACTTTTACAACCGTTGTTGTTGAAATTGTATATCAAGCCAATTATGTACTGATGGAAATAATGTGACAAGAGCTTGGGGGTTATCAGTACATAAATTATTTCCCGTTCTACAATATATGGCTATGATATATTGTTGTTCTTGGCAGTTTTTGGAATAGATTAACTTGGCACAGAAATGCTATTTTCTGAAGCATATTCTGATTATCTCTAGTATTTGAATACACAAAGAGGGGCTGCAAAAACACATGTAAAATTTTACATAGGTTGATATTGATAGACTACTTATTTGAAACAGAGAATCAGTTGGTGCTGACTAATTAGTTATGACATATATTCAGCATCTATTTCCTTTAAACAAGAAGTCCTGTAGTATTCGATAAGTAGTGTGTTAAAGTAGTTTATTCTGGTGACAGAATGTGGTTTTATATATATATATATACATATATATGTATATATATATATATATATTTTTTTTTTAATTTGGTCTGAATGCCATTAAAAAGTAGATGTGAACACTAACAGAAATCTGCTTTGCTCCCCCAGGACTCTATTTAAGTCAAATCTGAAATAAAATGTGAATTAATTTATTGTTTATAGTGGAAATGTGCTTTGAATCAATTGATATTATTTATGTCTTATTTGAATTCATTATGGCAGAAAGAAGTTAAAATAAGGATTCCTAACAATTCAAAGATTTCTTAATTTCATGGACATTGAAAATCGTTACACATTAGCAGTTTCATGAATTTTCCACATTATGTAATCACAGTACTTTCCTGATTAGGAGTCTCTGCTCTATTCATAACTAGTACTCTTCACATAACAATTTTTCTAGTTCATTTATCTGTCAGTTATTCTATTTCTTATAGCCACAAGATTCCAGGAATCTAAACTTCTCCCTCAAACTAATATAAAGTTATTCATCACAAATGAATAAATGATCAAAGGAGTACTGATTATTATTATTATTATTATTATTATTATTATTATTATTATTATTATATTCTTATTTGTTTTGGTTTCATTCCATACAAAAACAGATTTCATTGAGACTGAAAATTATCTTCATTCTTAAGAAAGCTATGAAAACAGAGTAGATATATTTCTTTTTGGAGAATAAATGAATAAATCCATACTTCACTACTGCTAGTAAAGTAGAATGAAGAGCAGTTCCAGCAGCTTTATTCTGTGTTTTCCAGCAGTGAGTCAAGCATTCCCTCACAATCTATTTGGAAATATAAGTGATCCTGTCCTGATATCTTAATGATGTAAAATGAAAACCATATGGGAAGTTGACCAACATTCTGCTGAAGTCGCAGTAAGATCCTTCTTTGTGAGGTTAATACTATGCCTGAACACCTCAGAGCCAGACCATGAGGAGTAGTGTGCTAGGGGAAAATGTAAAGCTGAGTTAGGCCATAGGAACAGGCCATTCCTGATAAATGAAAGAGGACTACTTCTTGTCCATGAGAGTGAATGATGTGGACTGTCTCACTGTTATACTGCCTAGGACTTCCCTACCTCCTGCATCATTCCTGTCTTGAAAAAATATGTTTGAAGGAGCCCAGAATGGAATCTGAAAATAGACTAAACACGACAAGAAAATGCGGTGTGTGATGATAAGGCTTGCTTGGCCCCTAAGCTTAGCCTCAGAGGCCTTTTTTTTGTTTGTTTTTTGTCTTCATTAGCAGTCCCAGCTGGCTCATCTTCCCAGGTCAGCCTGGGAACCTCCTCTTCCTCCCAGCTTGTCCCTCTGCCATGTACAACATGCCATGATGCACATCCCTACCACAAGTACTTTAATGCCTTTCAACAAATGAAGTTTGATTGTTCCAACCACAGTAGTTTGGTTCTGCTGTGATTTGATTCCAACCACAACTTAAGTCTGTGAGGCTTTGTACTACACATGTTTATTTTGACTTTAGTGCTAATGGTACATGTGCTTGCATGAGTTTACATCATACTTGCACTTTTTGTGGCTATGATGTATTGAAGACTAACAATAACAATATCCAGAAGAACTGGATTTGGTAACTTACTAAATATTTCCCATCTCCAAGGTTATGGTCGCAAGTCCTAGCAGATAATTTAGGTTTTCAGTAGACCCATGTGAGTTATAGCAAACTTTAAAGCAGGTTATATCCATTCTTTCATCACTTTGAAAATATTGGCTCTTCACTTTGTAAAACTGTATTTATGTAAGGCAGTATCTTACAATGAAAACAACGAGACCAAACAATAAGAAAACAAATAAGTGAGGCACACCTTCAAATTTCATTCAAGGGAAAGAGAAAACAAATGATTATTAAAAGACAAAGTGAAATTTTTGCAGTAGTCTGACACTGTTAGTAAACATGTGCTTATGGTATGGTTGTATTTGAAAGCACTGTAAATTACACAAAACTACATGTTAGTTGTTCATATCAGTGCAGTTGTTGCAAGAACTTTTTTTGAGTTGTGTATATTCTATTGCACTCTACTTGAACATGTTTTCATTCACTCTGCTATTTTCCTACATAGGTCTGATTTTTTTACCTACGCTATTTCTGTATCTGACTACCTGTGATATGTGTATTAAAAGATGTATCATAGATCTCAGCTTCTCTACTTCCTACAGCTACAAGTTTATGTTCTCTTTAGCTGAGTATGGAGAACTGTATGAGTACTCTATTTTGTGTCACAAAATTTTCTCTATCATGAATGACAAAAATATCATAATAAAGACAGATTCAGGGCAGAATCAAGTGTTTACATGAGGGAGAAATCTTGTTATTTGTGCTGTCTACAAAAGGGGTTTCTATAATTTCAGTAGCTTTACATTATAACCTGTAGCTACATGGATATGTTAGATAATTCTCTTCCCTTACTACAGGAGATGAATGCTGAAGCTTTAAGCGTAGAACATATACTCTTTACTCTAAAGTCATCTTTACTCTTTTGCATTGCTAACATTCTCATCATATAAATAAGCATACTGTGCATGAAACAGCACTAAATATGTGTGTGCTGGGAAATTTTCTTGCGTACAGATATCTTTGCTGTTCTTAATTTCTCTTTTGTAATTTAGGAGAAAAAAAAATATGGTACAGCTTAATTAGCCTGCAAAGATTACAGATTCTCCTGTAAATAAATATGTAGCACTGCATAACACTAAAGCCCTGAATTCTGTGGGGGACTTTTGTGTGTGGCTAGTCTTGTTTAACACTTTTTATCACTGATCTGAATTTAAGAATGGAATGTATCATTATGAAGTGTGCTGATTATACCAAACTGCTGTTGACATTCTCGAGGGTTGAGAGGCCTTGCAGAAGGACCTGGATAGATTGGAACATTAGGAGATTAGCAATGGCATGAAATTCAGAAGGGGAAAATGATGGGTACAGCACTTAGGATGGAATAGTACTGGACAGAGACAAAGACTAAGAGACAAGTGGTTGAAGAGCATCTCAGCAGAAAGAGACCCAGGAATGTTGGTGACAGCAGCTTCAATGTGAGCCAGCAGCATGCCATAGCAGCCAAGAAGGTAAACCACATTTTGGGGTCCACTGAACAAATCATAGCCAGGCAGTCAAAAGAGGCAATTCTCCCACTATATTTATCACTGATGTGGCACCATATTGAATATTGCAAGTAGTTCTGGGATCCACGTCTCCCTGGTAACCACTACTCAAACACTAGAGAATGGCACAAAGCTAAGCCAGAGAAGGTTCAGACTGAATATAAGGACAAATTTCTTTATCATTAGGGTGGTCAAAAGCTGGACCACACTTCTTACAGATGTTGTTGACGATCCATGCCTGTAAGTATTCAAGAGACAGTTAGACAATGCTCTCAGTAATCTGGTTTGACATATGGTCATCCCTGAGAAGATCAGGCAGTCAGAATAGATCATCTTTGTAGGTCCTTGCGAGCTGCTCTGCTTTGGTCTGCTCCTATTCTATTCTACTCTACTCTAGCCTACTTTACCTACTTTACCCTCACCTCCCCTTCCCTTCCCTCCCCTACTCTACCCTACCCTATGCTACCCTACCCTATTCATCACAGCTTTGCACTCAGAAAACTGGCCAGCTGTCTTTCTGCATAGGGGATAATAGTCACATGTAGAGTGCTGGGTATGGCCAGAGGCAGCCAAGTTTCAGTGTCTCTGATTTACTGAGGATTTCTGAAATTTAAGTATATGGGAAGACTATTTCTTTTATGGACACTGTAACAAATTTGTGTTGGCCAATAAAATAAATCAAGAAACTTCCAGTGGATCTTTCTTGTCTGCATCGTATTAATTTTCTAGCACTAATCAAATGTACCAGTAAAACGTCTTGCCTGCTAGGTCTTAGCAAGTGCAGTTGTTGTTTTGTGGCATTGTATCCTAAAAGAACTCAATGAAAATATATTAAATGTTTTTAGTAATGCTTAATAATGAATATATGTACAAACTGATGTTCAAATTAATCTTTCTGAGTAGGATTCCAGCAGTTTAAATCATAATTACTAAGTAAAAAATAGTTTTCAGTACATATATAAAGTTTTAATTGCTAGAATAATTACAGAAAGACAAGAAATCTTTGAAATTATTTGACTGAACGATTTAATCAATGTTGGGTTTGCATTTTTCCTTTTCCTCTCCCAACTCCTTTGCAAATCATATATGACTTCACATAGTCATGTAATAATAACTTCTTAGTTAGATGTTTAACTTTTAGGATAAGCCTAACAAAGCATTGCATTGCATTAATATGATACTTGGTACATAAGGAGAACTGGAAATGATTAAGGTCTTAAAGTGCTTATTGCTGTTCAGCTTTCAGCCAGTGTAGGTAGTGAGCATCCAATGTTTAAAGAGTTCTTTGTAAAAAAAAAAAAAAAATTAAATTGAAAAAGCTTTTAATAATGTTAAGAAAAAAAAAATAGCATTTCAAGACCTTGAATATTTTTAACTGAAATAAGACATTCTCAGTGAAGTATAATTTTATTCATTTGTGAGGTTTTTGCTAATTAAGCCAACCAAAATACTAAAGACACTGTCATTCAGTAACTCAGACTTTTTCTTAGACTATATAAAACAGTAGAGAATCTTAAGGAAAGGCAAGATGTATTCTAATGACAGACTTTTCTATTACCCCAGGAATAATGCTGAATGGGAACTCCATTACAACTCCTGAATGTCATAGGATATCTGCGGAAGGTTTTATAAGTAAATTAAAGAGATAAATTCAAACATAAAATATTTTACAGCTACAGGAAAAGAAGCTGCCTTACAAGAACCAGGATTAAACTGAGTTATGAATTTCTTAAAATGTGAAAGTCATATTTTATATCCCGATATTATATTTTCAATAAACGCTTAGTTAATGGTACACTTTCCGAAACAGGAAATAAGTATTTAAAATATGCACTCTAAGATTCATTTTTATTATAAAATATAGTGTAAGGTCAGCTAATCTGGTTACATAAAACACCACAGAGCTGTGTACTTTAAGAACCGTTTGAAATAGTACAAATAATATACAAGGAGCATAGTGCAGCTCTTTTTGAAGGAGGTGTCTTCTTTATTTTAAAGTGAAAAACAGGTGTAGAGATTTTCAGTTATAAAGAGGGAAATACAAGAGACAGATGTTGAATACAATAAGGAGATAATGATGTATGTATGATTAATATATCACTAAGTATGGTTTGGGACAGTTCTGTATGACCTCTTTATTCCGATTAAAAGCATGTGCTCTAAATAACGGTAGGCTTTAAAATTAATCAGCATTTGTCTTTATACTGCCAGGACTCAAACGAAAATGTCATGGGCATTTAGGTTGATGAGACCTTGCAGTTACTATATAATTCTTGTTAAGAACAGTAAATGACTAGATATTTGACCTTTCCTGTTATATCCAGTTACATTGCAGACTGAAAAATTATAGAAGCTGTGGAAAGTTGTCATTCTGTACTTTACTAATGCAAATAAAATTATATTTTTTGAATATCTACTTAATTGAGATACTTGAATAAAATCAGTTGTTGTTCACATAGATTCACATCCCACCCTATTTTTCCAAGACTAGATTTGAATGTATATGAAATATACTTTTTAGCATAGATGATGCGTGCCAATCCTAAATGAAGCCATATATTAGAGGCTTGATATCACAATGCCAGATTGTTCATCAAAGTGGGAAAAATTCTATGCCTTAGAAATTAAATTCTATGCCTTCAGATTAAAGCCCTGAGTTTGATTGAAATAGAACATAAAAAAAATACACAAAATCTATGTTTTAATTCAGGCTTCACCTTGACTCAAAATGCATAAAAGAGCGTGTTGTGGACCACTGCTTTTTATTTTTTTATTTGTTTATTTATTTAATTTTCCTTCTTTCTTTCTTTCCTTCTTTTTTTTCTTTCCTTCTTTCCTTCTTTCCTTCTTTCTTATCTTGGGATCATCCAAAATGTTTTGCAATAGACAAGCTAAGTTCAGCCAAACTAGTTGTATGTTTTGTGAGTTGCATCATGTTATTGATGCATAATAGAAGCCAGAAAATTACTTTTAAGAATCAAAAGGTATTGATAGAGCTCTGGTGCACTGAGGGAATGAAGCTATTTATGCACATCTATGGCAGTGCACTCTTTTCTTAAAAACCTGAGTATCAGCACTGGCATCTGCAGTCTAATATAAATCAGTATGCTAGGCCAGATGGAGGTGTCTAAGTATAGATACAGACGTTTGAATTAGGTGCCTGTATTATGTAAAAGTTAATAAAAATCTAGCGTCAGATTAGGCCTAAACATAAGTGTCTTCTGACACTCATTCACACCAGATATCTTTTAATGATGGTGCTTCTTAGTTACTATCTGAGGTACTGCAGGGCCATTCATGTAGCAGTGGAGACCTATGTGGTACCTTTATAATCAAGGGAATGGCTCATCTACTTGATAATGGGAGAGATGATCCTAGGATCAATGGAAAAAAGATGAGTAATGTACATGACAAACCTGCTTACAGCACAACATACTAGAAAAAGATGAAGCCTACCAATCCTGCTTGCATTATTTTCTCTGACTCAAACAATAACTGTCAACAACATGCCAATAATCAAATTATTTGTTGTACACAAATATTTATATAAAATACTACAAATCTTAAAAGAATTCAGTTTACTTCAAATTAACTTTATGTACAAGTTTTATTTTAATCACTATCGAATTCCTTTTATTAAAAAAAAAAAAAAAAAAAGATGCTTATTTAGATGTGTCTTGCTCCAATTTATAGGAGGGAGAGGAGGTTCTTTTAATATCTGTATACCCGGCATGAGATTAAGAAACAACGTTTCAAATGTTGGTCCAACCAGTTTATTACAGATGTTAATTAGGGAGATGTAGAAGGAGAGGGCAGACGCTATTATGAATTAGGGTAATGGGTAAAGGAAGGAGGGTGATAGAAAAGATAGGAAAGAAGAAGCAAGGAGTCTTTATAGAAAGTGAGAGGGAAAAAGTCACCACCATGGATCCAGTGTGGTTCCTAGTTCAGTCTTTGATCTTCACAAGTGGTGGGTTGTTGGGCACTGTTCTGTTGATGATGGCGAGGACCACAACGATGGCCATGAACAAGGCGATGATGGCTTCTTTTTCAGTGCTTTCAAAGTGGTCGAGTCAGCTGTCTTTGGAGTGACAGCTCAAATCCAAAGTGGTTGAGTCAGCTCTCCTTGGAGTGGCAGCTTCTGGCTCTGCAGTCTCAGCAGCAACTCCTTTGTTCCTATCTTCCTGGCCTTGCCAGCAGATAAGAGGGAGCAGGGAGGTGCCAACTTGTACCTTGCCTTCACAGGATATGATGGCATCACCCCCCAATTTCCCATGACATGTTGGAGTTATTCGATCACAGGCCAGATCTTCCACCAGTAAAAAGTCCTGAGCACTCTCTTCCGGAGGCAAACAGCTAATATTGTCCACACAGTGATGTTACTTGCCAACATGGCAACACCCATCACTCATCTCCTAGACAAGTCACTCTTATCACAAGAAATACCTCAGGAAGCAAGCTTTGAGACAAAAAACAAAGGATTCTCACAAGATGAGTTTCATTTGAAACTAATACAAGGAAATTAATATTTCAGTTATGAAATTTCAACGAGAAATAAAAGTCAAAGGGACTGTAAAGGTGGAGTAACACTTGTAAGACACTTAGCCACTATAAATTCAGTGAAAATAAATAAGAGAGAAGGGGATAGATCAGCCTTCTGAGCTGAGTTTCCTTTTTCAAATATAGTAATTTTCAGATGTAAGAACAAGAGAAGGATTTCTCTGGACTTTTCCCAAGTAGAAATACCTGTTCACTTGATAAAAATGCAATTTTATATGTATGTATATTTTTAAAATAAAATATAAGAAAATAAAGTTTCTCTTGAAATATTTGACTAGATTTAAAAAGGTTTTCAAAAGAAACTAGCAAATATGTTAGAATTAAATGAATTCTTTAAGCAGACTTATAATGAAGTTCATGTGGGTCTTAAATATGCAATGCGTCTGTATTTCCAAATTAAATACCAACTACGGTAGGTTTGATTTTGTTTTCTTGAGTGTAACAATATTCAGAAGAAAAATCTTTTTAATGAAATAGAAAAGTATGAGTTTATGAATTTCAATTCATTTCTACTTGTCAAAAATTCTCTCATTTATTCTGAGAAAATAATCTTTTAAATTGCTCTGATGTATAGACTTTGCAGTACTTTTTGAATGTACAGACATCCCTTGATATCTGTGTAGAAGGAAACTCCCAGTGCAGCCTTTTCCAGTATTCCATCACTCTGTAAAATAAGTTCTTTCTTGTATTAATATGGAACCTCCTGTGTTCCAGTTTATGCCTGTTGCCCTTTGTTCTACTGCTTTCATATAATAAGTTTGCATGTCAAATATATAAATATAAATATCTATATATATATTAGCTGTCTTTAAAAAAAAAAAAAAGTATTGCATAAGGGTGGTAGAGAGCTAGGCAGCCACTGTGTGGGGAGTGTTTAAGAGTATGTATTTGATTAAATCCAATGGTACATATCATTTACCCTAAGAGACGTCTAAAAGTTTGGTATCTGGGCTTCAGCTACTGACAATAAGTTTTAAGGTAGACATTTCTGAGAGTCTTCTGCCTTTTGGATCCTTATTTTAGGATAAATGATTTTTTTGTAGATCTATTTATTTGTCATCAAAGACTACTAGGGAACTTTATGTTTATAGCTCTTACTAAAATTATTAGATTACCTGTCACAAGATGTTGGAATCAGTATGGCCTAAGTGATCGTCAGGTGCCTGAAGGACACTAGAATCAGTAGAAGTAAGTTCCAGACTCATTTTCAGATGAATTATCATCTTTTTTCTGCACAAATGAGTAGGGCTGCTACAAAAATGGAGTCAAGGGTAAAGCGATGATACCTTTAGCATTCAGGGCAGTCAATTAGCCAGACTAGGATATGGATTAGCCACTGACATTATTGTTGATCTTAGTTATGCTCCTTCATCTTACAATCTTTCTTCTTTCATTCTATTGTTTTGTTCCCTCTTCAAGCTTGGAGTTATCTTTCAACATCTTGTGAGAAATAAGTATCTGGTGTATAGGTATAGGTGTAATCATTTCCTGGGATCCTTTTTTTTATGATGGAAAGCTTACTTCAAATCAATATACAAAATTGTTGTGATATTGTACTTTTGAATTTAAATACCTTTATTTCTTCTTTCAATGTCTGTTGTCAGATTTTTTTGGTACATAAAGCATGAATGGGAATTTTAAATATATCTCAACATATTGGTGAAATCGTTAAAAGTGAAATTGTGAAGAAGCTGTCTTTCCAGTGAATGTAAATCTCAGAACTGAGCTAAAACTATGATAAGTTATCATAATCATTGTGTAAAGGGGAAAGATTATAGAAGTTACAAATAAAAGAAGTCCCGGAATAAAGGAAAATAGAAGCGATTTTCATCTCAGATGTTAAGTATTCTCACAAACATATTTTTCAACACCAGATTGAGGCAGTGAGGCAAGAACATTTTTTTTTTTAAAGAAAAGCTTGTATTTGTTAATGTAATAAACACAGTGACAGATGCTGCCTCTTACTCTTGTCCAATCTCAAGTTGTAATGTTTATATTGCTTAGTGCACAAACAATGGCCATGTCACATCAGTGAACCTTCAGAAATCAATAACAGCTTGTGCATAGAGACACAAATTTAAAGAGGAACTACATTATTTCTAGTACTCACTGTAGGTATAAATACGAACAGATAAACTGAGTAGTGGAAATAATATAGTTCCTGGCTGATTTTACTGTGGGTGGTTGACACTGATATTAGAGCATCCTATTGCAATCAGTATTTTCAGTAGGTTGAATAACTGTGAGACACAAAATATTTGCTTTCTTCTAAAGAATGATATTAATCCTTTAAGATTTTATTGAAACTTAGTTCTGAGATTTTCTTCAGCTATTATTCTTCTTACAAGATTGGAGGTTTTCTCATTCTATATGGCAATATAGTTTAATCATCAAGAAAACACATAGTTAGAGATGTGTTCCAGTTTTGGCTGGGATAGAGTTAATTTTCTTCCCAGTAGATAGTATGGTGCCATGTTTTGGATTGAGGAAGAGAATAATCTTGGTCACATAGCAGTATTTTATTTTTTGCTGAGCAGCGCTATACAGAGCCAAGGAAATGCCATATCTGCCAACTAAGAGCTGGGGTACAGAAGAAGCTGGAAGGGGTCAGAATCAAGACTGTTGACCTAAACTGGCCAAAGACATATTCCATACCATATGGCATCATTCTGAGTGATAAAAGTGGGATGAGTTGGTTGGAGCTACTGCTGCACAGGGGCTGGCTGGACATAGGTCAGTAGGTGGTGAACACTTGTTTTGTATATTTAGGAATATTTATTTATTTATTTATAGTCCCTTCATTTTTTTGTCCTAATAAACTGTCCTTATCTCAACTCAAGAGTTTTACCTTTTTCCAGTCATTCCCCATTCCAGTACAGGAAAGTGAGTGAATGGCTTTGTGGCCAGGTTAAAGCACAACAATACAGCTAGCAAAACATGTGCAGTATTTTATTATGCACTTTCATAATGAAATACCAGTAAGATTTGCACACTTCATCATCCTCCATGGCAAGACCTGGAAATATTAAAAGAAATAAAGCTTCTCCCTTGTGTTCAAAGAAGAAAGGCTTGCATTTTTTTTTTTTGTTTGTTTGTTTGTTTGAATAAAATACCTTACTGCTTCACAAAATAAGTCCTATAATTGTCACGTTAGCACTTCAGGAATATGATGACATTTTGTCTAGATATATCATCAAAGAGACTTTGATAATATTGTTAAGCGAGAAAGAAAGAAAAAATATAGTGAAATACTAGAAATGCTATATTTATTCTGAGAAATATAAAATGAGCTTACTCATCTAAGGGTATATGTAATTAATCTTGGAGAAAAAAAAGACTTATGTCAAATTATTCTGTAAACTGAAATGTGTCATAAATTAATACTTTCTTGTGGTCACATCTTATTCTTTTAACATAAATGGGAATCAGATAATCTTATGGCATTTTCTGCCTAAGTGGCCAGAATATTACTTTCCTTTTATTAACTATTACCTCTGTTCAGACGTGCTGCCTGCATTAGGCAGAGAACATCAGGTGACCTCTTCTCCAAACTTTCTTTGTACTTTTGTTGTTGCTGTTGTGATGTCCTGTATGATTTCAATAATTATGGTAAATATTGTGGTTTTTATAGGGAAAGAAGGAGAAATCCAACTAACAGATTGTATTCATATGCCAACCACAGGCCACCTAAACTAAAATATGAAGTGGTTTATGGAGCATTAAATTGAAACCATCTCAGTTAAAATACAATCAAATGACAGTGCACAGGTGTGTTTTATTTTAGTTCATTTCCTACCTGTCAGGAAATACTGGGGATATCACTCCTCCTCTCTGTTTGATTATTCTATTATCTAAAGAACTGGGAGTTTCAGAAACATACATGTTGATTTAGTGTTGCACTGATGAAACCATTTTGTTTGTGTGATGTGTCATTTTTCATTGTTTTCTTATCAAGGTGCTTCAGCTGCACCCAAACCAGGTCTTATAATTGCTTCAATTGCTACTGGTAAAGTTATGTCAATGTCAATTGCTAAATAACTTCTGACTGCTTCATGTTGGATCAGTTAGAAAAGAAAGAGTGCAGTATGGACTTTTACACGGATGGTGTTTTACTCCTTATAATAAAAGATTATTCATAAGAGTGTGGCTGCTCCTATATGTATTAAATATAACGTATTTAAAATGAAACTCCACTATAGGTTTCAGAGGACTGAAAAAATATGCTTATGTTAAAAACACCCATGAAGCAATGTGGGCATCATATGACACACTTGTGAAACACCACATTGAAATCAACAGGAAAACCTTATTATCCTAAGTATAAAACTCCTGCATTTCAGTGAAATATATGTCACTAGCCAAACATGCAACACTCACCCAAAAGTAGAGATAATACACATCTGAGCATCATCTACAGCTATTCCTGTATTTATTTGAAATGAGGTGGATATGCAGTAGGAAAGGGCTTTGCATCAGTGATTACCAGTTACTGAAATGTGGAAGTTTGTTCCTCCTGCTGAGTAGACAGCTGCTGAAGCAGATTTAGGAAGACACCATGATTTTTCCTGATGCCCATACAGAGAGCAAGAAATTCAAATTCTTATGTAAGCCCTACATTAGCATAATATCATATCTGAAAATAATGGAGACGTGTCTGCCATGTGTCAGATAAATATATGCAGTATGATATTTCTCTCTTGAAATAATCATGTTAACTATTTAACTTACTGTAACTACAGGTTATATGCATATGTGCAAAATATGAAAGAGCAGCATACACAACTTGTTTTGTTGTATGTCGTGGTTTGAAGAGTTAATCACTTGCCACCCTTCCTCCCTTCAGGAGAAGGAGGTGAGGAATGAGGAAAAGAACATGACTGATAGGAGAAACTAAAAGGAATGTGAGATAATACAGAATAATTAAGAATAATAAATCAAATGAACCAAAAATAAATGGGAGGAGAAAGTTAGTCCAAGTCTTTAACAGCAGGCTGTTAAAATTTGCTTCCAAAAGATGTAAGCTCAGTTCTGTTTTCTATTAAATTCTCTGTCAATGGCTGGATCCCTAGCAGTACCTGCCAGCTGGTGAGTTTCTTTACCATTTAGATCCATATTACTGGCCCAGTGTGCCAACACTGGAGCATCCAGGTTAACAATGTTCTCGTTTGGGTGTTGTGTATATTCTTTACATATCTAGAATCTCACTCATTTTTAAAAGTCATATAGTCATGGTGGTCTCCTCATCTTCTCTTATTTCTTCTCCTTTTTTTTTTTTTTTATCCAAGCACACACCTGCCATCACTTCTTTGCTTCTACCGGAGCAACTAACATTGACATTGATTTTCCCTCCAATTGAGCTGGTCGAGCCTCTGTTGTAAGTTCGGGGACTCTCTCTTGATGAGAAAACTCTCTCTCTTTTGTCTTGGAGTCTCTGAGTTTCGACTTTCTCTCTCTTGGCTTGGAGACTTTCCCTTTCAGCCTGGAGGCTTTCTTTCTTGGCTTGGAGACCCTCTCCCTTAGTTTGGAGATTCTCATTTCAGAGATTCTTTTTCTCAGTTTGGACTTTCTCTCCCTCAGCTCAGAGACTTTCCCTTTCAGCATGGAGACTCTCTTTCTCAGCTCAGAGACTCTTCCCCCTGATCCAGAGACTTGTCCTCTCAGTCCAGAGCTATGTCAGCTCAGAGACTCTCTTGCTTGGTTCGGATACTCTCTTGTTCAATTTTGGAGACCCTCTCTGGAATAGCGTTGAATAAAACTCTATAGGCATAAGCAGGACCCCAAATAATTCATCCCTTCTTAAGTCTGCCAGTGCTGCAACTGTATTATCTTAAATATCTTAAATAACTGCTTAAGTTTTCAGGGTTCTGCAGGTTAAAAATTTGGAAGAAAAAGTTGACCATCAACACAATTTTGAAATCATGTTTTTCAGTTCATCAGAAAGAAAAAAAAAAAAAAAAGAGGAAAGGGCAAGGGCAAATTGTTTTTAATATCTGTCTTTGCTTTGTAAATAAGCTTAGGAATTACCTTGGATTCTCTGAAGTGAGAAACCTTGCCAGAAACAAATTTATTGGTATAGTCACCTAGCACCAATCAATGACATGCTTCTAAATAGTCAGACTGTCTCTGTATCCTGATTTTGATGACTTAGGAATGCAAGCCACTCTTTTTTTATTCCAGAGAACCTGACAACAAGCTGATTACAAAATCAGAATAAAAAAAGATATTACTGTAGAATTTCTAGGTATCTTTGCACCTTTGCTTTAACATGAATGATCTACTATATGATGAGATCTACAAAGCTGGCTGAGTACCATTCATCTTTGGTAGTGCTTTGGTAGTAACTAACTCTTGCGCTCACATCCACAGAAAAATGTTACATTTATAAAATAGCTCTTGTGAGCATATACTTACTGTGAACTTGGGAACTGATTAAAGCAATATCTCTGATAAATGCATTCAAGTAAGATCACAGCTAATATTCAAAGAGGGATATAAACTGTTTTACATTATGCACATTGGACAGTATGTTCTAGTAGAAATAGAAATTTTCATTCTCTTGCATTCTACGATTCTATGATTCTGTGAAGCTGAAATCACTACGATTTTCTAATTTTGTAGAACTCAGTCTTTAACTCAAAAAATAATGTTTTCTACGCACACACACCCACACAGCACTGGAATAAATTCTTCCTCCTCTTGCTTGCCAATCTAATTTTCTAGGGGAAACAATTATGAATATATTGTACTTACTTTATAGGCTCTAATCTATACTTTAATGACAAACACAAGAACTGCCTAGTGCCTCAGAGAGAACACTCCATGTTACAGACTTATTTTCACTTACATAGAGCAGAGCAACAATACAGGAGACAAATTCTTCAAGATACTATACCTATGTGAAGATGTCTGTGATCCCAGGCCATCCACATTCCCTGTCAAAATCATAGAATCATAGAATGATTTGGGTTGGAAGAAACTCTTAAGGTCAAGTTCTAAACCCCCTGCTAAAGACAGGAACACCTCCCACTAGACCAGGCTGCTCATAGCTCCATCCAGCCTCACAAAAAAAAAATGACAACATTGCCTTCCATATCTGTAATTAGCAGATCAGTTATGCTGTATAGAGCAGGAAAATGATCTGATTTCAATTTTATGACCCCACCAAACACATAGTTTTGAATTCCCCCCACTCAAGAATCTTCAATAATCTGTCAGCTTTTCTTTCTCCCTGCCCACCTTATCCCCATTTTGTATATGATTTGCTGTTATATTTGTAAATCACTACTGCATTTATGTTATGCTATACTCTAAACTAAAATTGTTAAAGCCTCTGAAGATACTAATATCAAGATTGTGTTATAAGTCCAAGATATTTCCATGAGGATCTATATTTGTATTCTTTTGAAACAGAAATGAACCATTCTATCATCTCCACATTGGAAGAATATTGTTCAAGTGATGTACAAAATAGTGACATTTACTTGGAAGATTTATATTTGGCAGATTTAGGTGAAAAGATTCCGTAGCTCCTATTAATAACTTCTCTGAAAGTGAAGCTTTAATTGCAGGAACATGTCCTGAAAATCTTTTGAATCATTTTTAGATTGGTTTGAATTATATTTTTGTTAATTCATTTCTGAGGTATGGTTTTAGAAAGATATTCTTCAAGTTTAACTCAATAGAATATAGGTATTTCAGTCCTTCTTTGACAGAATTTCATTTCTCTTTGTTTAAATTGAATGTGTTCTTAAATCTTCAGAACAATATGCAAGTTCTGATCTGTATGATGAATATAGAAACAAAACAAGCTACGTCTCAGCTGAATCAAAGCAGTGAAATATTTTCACCTCAACTTCCATGCTTTAGCTCCATAACTATATTCTTGTATGCCAACATTTTCACGATAGCTTCACTTCTTATGTATTAGTGCATTCAACTTTCCAAACTGATTTTTTATATATTGCCCTTCATTGCAGGGGACTTGGACTTGATGGCCCTTAGAAGTCCCTTCCAGCCCTAAGGATTCTATGATTTGAAGTCCAGTTAATTGTATTGATTTTCAAGATAATAATTTTAAAAGAATGTATTTCCAATTCTTTCCCTGAATAAACCTTATTTTCCTGGTGGTTTTGAAATGTTATTTTTTCTTTGATGTGCATTGACATGTGCATATTGTGAGATATTTACAAAGCTGTTGGACACCAATAGAAAATGGGAGATGTAAATATCTCTTTCTAATTCTGTCTGTTTCTAAACTGAATGAGTTGTCAGGCAAGATTATTTAATAAAGACTATGTGTTTTAATAGACAAATTTTGCTGCACAGTATTGATTGTTCTCTTGCAGGCAGTGAAAACCTTTCAAAAAATCCTCAATTTTAGTTGTGCATCTTTTGTTTAACATGCAATGCTCAGTTGCTCAGACTGTGTGGTGTGCATTTCTATAGCAGATGCCTCTTTTCTCTTCACAGTTATTTCACAGTTCATGTTCTCCATTACCATGCTTCTGGGAAGGAGGCAATTAGAAAGGTGTAAAATGCTGACTGTTATGGACAGTGATGCATCTTGAACGACCATAACTGAAAGAATAAAACTAAGTTACAAATTCTATATGCATATATATATACACGTTTGTTTCCAACAAACACCAAGACTATGACAGCTAAATCTATATTTACAATGAAGTCTCAAGAATGATAGAATCACACAATCATTAAAGTTGGAAAAGACCACTAAGATCATCTAGTCCAAGCCTAAAGACCATCCAGGCCTTTCTCAGGTACAGCACCATGCTGTCCCATCCGTGTGGGAATGGCTTTGTTCCTCTTTCTCAGCGGGTATTGACAGTGACTGTCCTGAGCACCCTCCTCCAGTAGAGCCATTCCCACAGTGTTATTTCAGCTGTGCACCACACTGCCTGCTACACCCAGTAGTTGGGAATGGCTGAAGCAGTCCAGCCCAGTTCTGCATCTCAAGTGGGCCAGGTCCACCAAGAAGCTCAGCAGAAGTTTCCCCTGCATGCACTGCAACTCCTGGTTTCCTAGCAGAGTCCAGATGCAGCAGCCAAAGAGCCAGGCCTGTCTCCCACACCATCCCCAGCTGGATGGTGGGGAGCAAAAAGCAGAACTTTCTATCATTTTCATTCTGATAGGAGTCATACATTATATTCTTTCAAACTGTGATAGGAATGGTGTGTCATGGAAGGAATCTGTTATTCCATTACTGTGGAATTGTGCTGTTCTCACTGTGGTTGCACTTGCGTTGTCACATTGAATCATTTCATTTTTCAGCCCAGAAAACTGTTTTCCCTGATTGTTCACAATGTATGCATGCAGAATCACTCCTGAAATTCATTTTGGAGTGGAACAACTGTGCCTTCCTGCAGATAAGACCCAGGAGGGGCCCTGTGCAGGCTGATCCAAGGATTGCTCCAGCAGGTGGGAAGGATGCCATGTTGTTCAGCAGACAGCAAATGCTTTCAGCTTCCTGCGATAGAAGCAAAAATTTTACAAGCATCAAGAATTCCAATTAGCATATCCATTTCATAAAGAAGTATTTAAAGAATTGTAAACATATTGTTGCAGCATCTCATACCTTAAAACTGAAGGTACTTCTGTTAAGGCCTTGATGAAAACTGGTGTTGCATTGTGAGATAATGCTATGTATGGTGTACTGAGTATGTTGAAGAAACTTATGGAATATCTCTTACATCCAAATTATAAATAGTGTGTGTATGCTTCCAGGCTAATTTACAAAGAATAGCATGGGCACAACTAATTTAGTTAAGGGAAGAGTCACTCCCTGGAGCATATTGCATGGACCATATAACCAAGATCTATAAATACATATAAAAATATGTATATACATATAGATGGGTAGAAATATTTTTTTTTTCCTCGGAATGGCTTATAAATCTAAATCTTAATCAAGTACTGGCCGAATTGTTGAAATGCTACTGAAAAATGAAATTATTTAAAAGATAAACATTATACTATGAAGTACTATCAGCACAGTGTTTTGAGAAAAACAAAACAAACAAACAAAAAAATTCTCTCTTTTCTGGTTGAAGACCACTAAAGAAGTGGACAAACTGATATCTGATGGCATAATTTCTTTTCACTATGAAAGAGATTCTAATGGGCTCCCTCACAAGTGGCTGATAGCTGTTAGGTGTCAAGGACAAGATGCAGAAGTTAGCACACTGAAGTCTGACTGGTAATTTAGGAGAAAATCTCCATGTTTGAAGGTGATCCAAAATTATGTAGGTTATTAAAAAAAAAAAAAAAAAAAGGATTAAAAAAAAAGGATAGAACTTAATAGAAAAGTAGACAGATTAAGAAAATGGGATTATGGTTTCAGATAAATACGCTGTTGAGAAATGCTTGGAAGTCTATTTAAAGAATATGGAATATGTGAGGTTTTTAACAGCTCAAACTTCATTGTGTAGATTCAGGAGAATAACTTCAGTGAGAATAATGGAATAGGCAAGACCCAAGTAATAATAAAAAAATCTTCTTACTTGAAATATACAAATGAAATGATTAAAATTCTCTGAAGGGAACAGGAGGAAGAGTACAGAAAGTTAATCAGACATTGTGAACACGTTATCCTATGTGTTAGAAGTTATGGTCAACAAAAATATTGTACATTTTGTACATGGAAATGTAGAGATTATACCAACCTATAATTTGTTCTTTCTTTCAAGTTCTCCCAAGGAAACTGAATCTGTAATTGCAAAAAATGAACAAATGCTTGCAGAAATCATATCTGCATCTTCTGCTAGACAATATGAGAACAGTAGCAATATATTGTATTCTTTCTAACCAAACATAGAAAGAATAGAAGACTTTTGTTGAGTTCTGCAGACAAAAGTTCAGAATCATTGGAAAAGATGTATTATTTCAATGAATATCTGAGAATCTGATACATATACATGTCAGCTTAAATATATGTATCTGCAGATAAATGCATCAAGAAAAGTTGCATTTATTAAATAACTACATCAGTTAAAATAAGAAGGATGTTTCAAAATTTAATAACTTTTCTACTGTGTATTCTCTGAAATTATGTAGTGTCTGAAGATTTGCTCTTATATGACTGGGAAATTGGTAAAATTTCTGCTTCATAATTCTGGTTTTTATGTCTGTGCATCTACCACAATATTTTTCCCTTCTGTGTTTTTCTTCCCTTGCAGAAGGAAGGCTTAGGCCTAATGTATGATGTGGCAAACTTTTTCCCTGTTGTTTTATGAACTCTCAAAAAGAAGCACTAAATGATAGTTGTTGGTTCTTTGAATAATTTCTGTCTTTTGGCTATCATCATATCAAAAGTAATACATGGAAGTGCATGGAAGAACAGAAGAAGATTTATAAAAATCTTAAATAATATGAAAGGAACTTATATGAGTTTGTCAATCAGGTTATTCTCAGTTATTTCTTTTAAAATTTCCACGAGACATTACTGCTACCACTACTACCATTATTAGTGCTGCGAGTACTGTTACTACAAGATGGCTGAATCTCCCTGAGACATGTCTGAGTTATATTGCTTACTTTATTATTTCTGTTTTAGGAAGTTGTTGTCAGTCCCTGTGCAATTAAAAAAAAAATATATATATATATAGTTATAAATATTTGTTCTTTTTTACATATAATCATGAAAACACTTGCCAAAATAGTCTTGTTATTTCTATTGTCTTCCTCATGAATCAAGATGGACTATGAACGTATATCCTCCTTATGATTTATATATCCACCTTATGATTTGTTATCTATTTGGAAACTGAAATTAACTTTTCCATTAACCTTAAGGGAAGTCTGGGATTAGATTTGCCATAGTGGTTCCAGCACCACATCACATCTTCACCTGAAGTGGCATTCTCACCCTTTGCTGCTCCCTGGCCGGTACCATGCACAAGTACAGAACCAGCTGCTGGGGAATGGTGCATCCACCTTATTTCTGGGCCTCACAGGAAGCTCAGCCTTTATTTCCTCCATGAGGCAAATCTCTTCTGTGGGCAAACATGCTTCAAGCAACTATAGATAAAGGGATTAACCTGAAAGGAGCTCTTCCTTCTTCATAGCCACTAAAAATACAGTTCTGGGAGAAGACCAGCTGTTAATTGTAGCATAGTATGTGATGATAATCTACACTAATGTTTATTGTATATAAAATAATCTGAAATATAGTTTATATATTTTACGTGCATGCGCATTGTGCACATTACTGTGCAGGAAATAATGGATTAACACTTTCTCAAGGTAATAAGGATGTACAAATGAAATACATTTTATGAAAAGAAATGGTCAATTTCTGAAGGTTAAAGTTTTCTGTTATTGTAATGTCTTTTCAGTTACATTTAATTTTTATTTAGAAAATACTTATAGGTAAGATAAATTTGCTTAAACTCAGTCTTCATAGATAGAAGTAATGAAGAGTTATATGGTATCTGAAGATTTATGCATATTGTTATTTACGTTCGTTTTGTGAAAATATCAACAGACTTCAGGTTTCATTGTTTTATGTTCAGTCAATGTCTTCTGTGCATTTAACCAAACCACAGACTTCAGTCCTAATTTTTACTCTCTACTGTAAATGTAGAGAAAGTGTGAATAAAATGAGAGAAGAATAACTGTGAAAGTTAGAGGTCTCAAAAGGCTAGGTCCACACAAGGGGCAAAATATTTATGTTTTTAGATAAAGCTTTGTAATATTTCTGTAGTGTCCTCAGCTGTGAAACATCTGCAAGTAAAATTTAACAGTTTGTCATGTGACCTCAGTAACACACGTTCCTCAGTCCGCCCTCCTCCTTAAACGTCAGAAAAGCTAAATAGCCTGAGTGGTTCACCAAATGTGGGGCAAACAACATTCATTATTGTATGTTGTCTGTTTTCAGAACTGAACAGCATTTATTTTTTCAAAATTAATAGGTCGTTCATGCCTAGGAAACTGTATTTATTTTTAACCTTTCATTTAAATATTCTGAGTAAGTCAGCACATAATAATCTTTTCAACACTAAAATATATATCTTTTTACTATATTTTCCGGGCATTATAAACAACACAGATTTGTTTGTAACTGGCACTATAAAATTTAATCTCACCAACAATTAAAAAAGCAAGTACACATTCTTGAAGATTTTGTCTGTTACGTAAATATTTATTTACTTAGTCTGTCTGCTGTGTTTTAGTGTACAGTACTGCATGATTAAAATTATTTTTGAATTGTATTATAAATTAATTTAATACTACAGATATTAGTGCTTTCTTGATCAATTTTTATTAAACTTGGATAAGCTTAGGAAAATCTATTTCATAGCAGTATTAAAATTTATATTCAAATTGTTAATCTATGCTGTTAATATTCTAACAGGTAAGGATAAGGTATTTTTCTATTTGAAAATGTATTCAGAGGCATGCAGCTATTTACAGCTAGGCTTAAGGTAAAAGAGTTTCTGAACATTCTGCAGTGAGAATGTAATCCAGGAAAATTATTCATTCTTAAACATAGGTTCTTTAATATATTTTTGTAACCTCCTCAATATGGTGAGTGTACTTGAGAGGACAGAAATCATTATTTTCCAGAGTTGTAAATGTTTCTCTGGCTGAGACTGGGAAAAATATGTATCTGAGGATTAATGAAAGAGATGGGAAAGTAATAACCTCATATTTTACACTCAGCTTAACTAGTAGAAAATGTTTATTAACTATCTGGAATAACTGTGGGAAGGAAAAATTCTAAGAAGTTAGAAGTTTATATTAGCAGATGACTGTTTCAGATATGAGCTTGCTTCTGACACTTGCCAAATGCTTCATGTTTGCAGGTAATCTTACAAAAACAAAATAGTTACTACCATATAAATTCTGAAAGAGCACTGGGAAGTGGCTCTCCCCCTCTGGAGATCCTTCCCCTATACTCTGCTCTGGTGAGGCCACATTTAGAATAGTTTCCAGTTCTGGGCTTCCCAGTTTAAGAGGACAGGGATCTCCTAGAAGAGGTCCAGCACAGAACCACAAATATTGTAAATGGCCTGCAGCATCTCCTGTATGAGGAAAGACTGAGACACCTGGGGCTGTTTGGCTTAGGGAAAAATAGACTGAAAGAGGATCTGATGACTGTTTATAAACATTTAAAAGGAGGTGGGAAGCAAATAGGTGAGGTCGGACTCTTCTTGGTGGTGTGGAGTGATAGGACAAGGAGTAATGGTCCAAAACTTGAACATGGGAAGTTTGAAGCTAACATGAGAAAGAAATTCTCTACAGTAAGGGTGATGGAACACTCAAACAGGCTGCCAAGAGAGGTTGTGGAGTCTCCTTATCAGGAGATATTCAAGATCTGCCTGGATACCTACCTGTGCAACCTGGTCTAGGGAGCCTGCTTTGACAGGGGAGTTGGACTTGGTGAGCTCTTGAGGTCTCTTCCAACTTCTGAAATTCTGTGATTTTGTGATTAAAGATTCAGTAATTTTTATATTTGCAAATATTACTCCCAAGTAATTACTCCACATTTTTTTCATGGCTCTCCTCACAGCCATTAAAAAAAAAAAAAAGGCTGGAAAAGATGGAACAAAGAAGCAAAGATTCCTTAGTTAAATCAAAGTGAAGATTTTGTTTCTTAATCTGCTTTGAATGGTATTAAATAAATAAATAATTGAAAGGTAGAAGGTATGCTTATCAAAACAATGTGTTTAAAATGTGAAATTGTTTGTATCTTATGTTATGCCCTCTATCACTGATAATCCCCCCTAGATGAATTATCTATTTGCTGCTGAGTCAATAAGAAGTGACATTTAGGGGCTTCTAGATCCATATCTAATTTATTATCTCAACTTTGATTTGAATTTAACTATGCATTGTTTTGAAACTAACTATTAAGTCTTCAGACATAAGGATGTTGTAAAAGGTAATTGCTAATATTTAAAAGAGAATATTTAATATATCTTAAGTGCCACAAGAAAGTCTTCTTAAAACTGATCTACCCTTCACAGTACCAGCACTATAGATGTAAAAAAATAATAATAAAATTTAAGTTATCATTTGAGAGTGTTGAGCAAGTAGTTTGTTTAAAGATGCTGGGGCTGGATAGATGACTGAAAGGTAGGTAGGTAAGAGAGTGCATGGAGACCACAGCAGCATCAGTATTCTGTGTTAGAACATAAGGTTTTAAGCTCTACTTGTCCTGATAATTTGCACTTCATTATTTTTATTGTGATTTACATGCAATGGCTGTATACTGCATGGCTGCTATGTACAGATCTATGGCTGATGGTAATAGAGTACTGCTAAGAATGCAGATCAGCAGGCTTGAAGATGAAAATAAAAATAATCCATAGTTTATTATTTCTTCACAAATTTTGGACTTTTAATACTTTTAGGAATTTGATTCCTCGTTTTTAAAAATATGCAGTCATCTTGCTGTTTTACATCTGAGGTATTCTTATGACTATGTGAACCAGAGGAAGTTAAAAGAAAACAAAGCAACTTTAATATTTTTTAAAGGAAGATCCATCTTTTAGCATTCCCATTTAACCAAAAACAGACAATCTATTCCGAAATTTAAAAACCAAAAACGGTGGATTCAGCTCTGGAACCTCAGCACAGGAACAACTTGAATCTGTTTGTGTGGTTGACAAAAATGAAAAGAGGGCTGAAGAAGAAAGGCAGAGAGAGCTGGGGTTCTTTATCCTGGAGAAGGCTCTGGGAAGATCTTACTGTGGCCTCAAAGCACTTAAAGATGTCTTATAAGAAAGATGAAGTACTTTTTTTACAAAGGCACATTGTGATAGGAAAAGGGATAATGGTTTTAAACTGAAAGAAAGAAGGTTTAGACTAAATGCAAGGAAGAAATTCTTCACTCTGAGGATGGTGAGGTACTGGCACAGGCTGCCCAGAGAAGTTGTGGATGCCCCATCTCTGGAGATACTCAAGACCAGGTTGGATGGGGCCCTGGGCAATCAGCCCCTGTCCGTGTCAGGAGGGTCAGAACTGAAAGGTGTTTAAGGTCTCTTCCAACACAAGCTGTTCTGTGGTTCTATAAAAACAAAACATACCTATAAATAATAGCAATTAATAACAACTGGGTAGTGCTATGAAGTGTTTCACATGACCTGAAGGCCAGAGAATGCTCTGCGACTGTGTTTTTACCAGAACTGCTGTTATTGTCTCTTTTTGATCAGTAGGGTAAAATAGGCACTTCTTAAATGAAACTAATCTCAATCTGCTATAAGGTTGAATTCATTTTAGTTAAATTCTGCTGTAGGTGAGATTAAGTGAGATCAGTTCCACCCTGAATGCAGCAATTTTTTTTCCTATTCACACCTTTGTGTTTGTTGTTTCATTGTTGTTTGGATGGGATTTTTAGAAGGATTTACAGGATTTACTTTTGCAGTTGCTACATAGATTTCCCCTGTTGGAGAATTGTGCTTGCTCAGGAGTGCTCCTGTAGACAGAACATGATATACTGAGATCCCACTAATAATGGTTCTTCCTTTGTGCACTGGAAAAGAATTTGCCCTTCCATAAGAAAGAAAAATTAAAACAAAACAAAACAAAATTTCACTTGCAGTGCCACAGGTGTTGAATCTTATCTTGTTAGAACAAATGTACAGATAAACAGTGTGATCTCAGGTTCAATAAACAGCTTAGTTCTTAAGGTTAAACAGTGGTCCTGAGAGATATGCTAATGACTGCTTTATTTTTAACAAATATAGTCTTGTTGAACAGTTTTGCATTCTGAAGGGACACTGGGTCGGAATTACTCACAGTGGGATGATTAACTATTTGAGAAATTCTTTCCAAAAATGTTTATATACTAAGTAACCTTTAAGTAAGATGTTAAAAATCAAGAACATCTTATTTAGTAATTAAATATCATGTATATATTTTTAAAATCCAAATAAGAAAAATATTCAGCTTCATTTAAATTGTTTCTTTGCAATAACTACATTTCCGACCCAAGTAAAAGGTCATTTTTTGTCTTGCATGGTAGAAGTATTACAGTTAAGCACTGGCATAAGTTCAAGACAGGAATTGAATTAACAGTTAATGCAGTTTAAGTAATGCTTTGATTTAGAATTAAAAAGATTAAAATACTGAATCTATTCTAAAATGTATGAGGTTTCCTAGTACTTCTGCTGTATCAGTGATGATATTTAAGCATGGAGGAAAGCTGCCATAGAAGGTAACACAGAAATATTAAAAAGCTTTCTCAATAATGCTGTGTTACTATTCAGTACAGAAAACAGCAACACTAAGAAATATTCAGAACTTCAGTATTTAAGTAGAATTATTTTGGAGTAAATCTTTATTTCAAATATTCTTGGCTAAAGGCAGCAGCATGGAAGTTTTTGAGTGTCTAATGAAGCCTGTGATACTTCTGGCCCAGAGATATTACTGTATAAAACACTAACAAGCAACCCACCCTTCAGCTGAGTAAAGAATTGCTATAAGCAGAAGCGTAGCTTCCAAAAACAGCACAAAGGGATTCAGAAACTGCCATATATTATTCTGTTTTTGAGATAACTTGTTGTTTTTGCATGCAAAAGTGATGATATAAAATCAGAGCTGTAGAATAAGTACAGGCTCTGTTCATCAAGGTGAATAGGAGAAAGAGAAGAAGGAAAAAAAAAAAGGAGAAAAAAAAAAAGCAGAAAAGAGTTTTTTTTGCTGAAATCTGAATAGTTTTATTTTCCTGCACTGTAGATTGTCTTTTCAGGAGCTCAAAATATTCATTTAATATGAATAATGAATAATTGTCCAATTTTTTAATGAAAAAAATAGCCATTTCTAACCCTGATATACCAAGGAAAAAGAGGATGATAACTAAAACAACTGCATTTAGGTTTATTCTCATCACAATTTGTCTAATTATCATTGATAATTATCAGTTATTTTCTCTAGGAAGTTATGTGATAGTCCTTAGATCCTCTGGCATTTCACTTCAGAGTCCAAGTAATCCTTGAGAAAGCTTTCTTAACTACATAGATTATCTTTATGCTTCTCTCTGACAGTTCTAGAGGAATCAGAGTTTTATTACAGACTTTGTTATAAGAGCTTAATATGATTTAGTTACAATCGCTTAGACCATTTAGTGTTGTAAAGTCAGGAATGGGGGGCTTATTTCATAGAGGAAGTTAGGAAAATGTAAGAGATTTGTTTTTCTTGGATAACAGATTATGACCTAACATTTTGTTATTCTCAATTGACTTTCCTTTTAGTAATGGAGTGCTCTTGTCCAGATAATTTGTGTTGTTATAGTATGGTGGAGAGTTGATTTCCGAGCAATCAGATGATATCAGGTCATCCTCTACCAATAAAGGGATAGAGTCTTATAATCAATGCAAATTATATTCATTTATTAAATCTTCTTACTGATGAGGAGTCTAAAAGTTTTCCTAAACTGTAGATCAAGATGACTAGTTGCAGACGTGCTTTAAAAGAAAGCAAACAGCTAATTTTTCCCTACCTCCTTCCTTGACACATTGCTCACAGTATGCATAACAGTCATTGCCCGATAACATGATCTTTTCCTTGGAGCTTTTGTTAATTTAATTCAGTCTCATAACAAAGGGAGTTTGGGAGTGTGGAGAAAGGCTTTAAACTAAAAGTTTCTCCTTCCATGAAGAAGGTATATAAATCTGTAATCTCATAAATTATTCATTCATGGTGCTTAGCTGTGCACTGTAGCAAACTGTACATTTTATTGATGCACCTTTTAGAATGCTTAATAAAAGCTACAAAATGTTTTTAGGAGTACACAGGTTTCAGAACAGAAGCTTAATACCATACGCCTTGGGATAGTGAAAAGGATGCCTGAAAGGGAAAGAACAGTTAGATACTTCAGGGTAGCAGCCATATTTTCTCCAGGTTTATTCTATCAAAGACGAACACTCATGCAGGCAAAACTTAGAAGAAACACTCGTAGAGGAGATTAATGAAATAAATCTCTCAATAGCACTAATTTGAATTTAAAAGAATGAACAGATGGTCTTTATGTGACTGGAAGTATGAGGACAAAATTCAGCACATGTGTTTGCTAAGACAGCTCTGCTCCAAGAAAACACACCTGTTTACTTTTTTGATAAGAAAAATGTTGTTAATACAGTTTTTATTTACAGCTATCTTTGCAGTTACATTACTCTGCAGTGTTTTAGTCCCTTTTGTCTCTGGGCAGATAATTAGCTTTAAAGTACTTAATATTATTCACATAAATGTTTCTTCCCATGAGTCCAAAAACAGTAATCATGACATCAGAATAGCAAGGTGATCTTTCCAGTTTTCTCAATCCTATTTACACTATATAGCAAATAAAGTATAACTGGGAATAGAAAAAATATTGTATATCCACAATTGGAAGGTAGATTTTTCTCCAAGAAACAATAAATCAAAGCTTATACTGGAATGTATAGATAATAGATCTCAATATTGCTTATCTTCCTAATAATGATGGAATTGAAATATATCTAAAACTTCACCAAGCTTCAGTGCATTGCCCAAAAAAGAAACATGCATTAAGTACCTTTCCCTAATTCAGCCAGTTTGCATGAGTGTTACTGTGACCAAAGGGTTATAGGTTGTCACCCTCTGTCTGTCCCTTCCTTATCAACCACTAAAAAGTGTTAGTTTTAAGAGTTTGCTACAGAAAGACATCAAGTTGCAAGGGCTGCCCAGAATAAAAAAAAAAAAAAAAAAAAAGTCTTGTTTTATTATGTTGGCCCGTGGCGTCAGAGGCAGATGTTGGTGTTATGACAGTAGAAGTTGAACCTTCCCACTAATATTCCATTACATTTTATCACCGTGCTACAGATGGCAGCAGAGGAGCAGTCTGACAGAATGGCACCCAACATGGAAATACATATGAAGCAAAGGGTTATAATTGAATTCCTCCATGTAAATAAAAGTGACATCCATTGACATTCATAGACACTGAATGTTTATGCAGAACAACCAATGGATGTCAGCATAGTGAGGCAGTGGGTGGTGTGTGTCAGCAGTGATGACACTGTGTCACCTTCAGTGGTGCAGACTTTTACAAGTGTGGTAAGCAGACTCTTGTTCATTGCTGGTGAAAACGCACAGATAATGGTGGTGACAACATTGGAAAAGAGTGTTTTGTAGCTGAGAATTTGCTCTTATCAAATAATGCTATTGTGTTCTTTGTATCTGTTATCATTTCCCCAGAAAGAAATAGGAGACATTACTTTTGGTGTGCCATACATATTTCCTGCAATTCAAAATGAAACAAGACCCAGTCTCAAGGATTCCAGTTTCATACTGATGTTCAGAAACCCGAGCTGTGAGTGCAACATAGCTTTATTACAATTCTGAGGAAAGAGATTGCCTTGAGATTGCATACTTCTTTGAAAAAGTCTACTCAAGTGAAAACAGACTTGATAATAAAACTAATATATAAGTATTTAACTAGCAAGTTTTGAACTTGGTTGTAAAGAACACGTGTTCTCTTTTCCTGCCTTATTCCATCCTTTCTACAAATTCTAGACCTTCTGATGTCATGAGAAACACATACTGCACTTTTTAGTCCAGGTCATGTGAAAGGACTTTCATTTTCTTTACAGAAATGAAGGAGCACTCTATCCACTAGTTAAATGGAAACACAATACCGTTCTTTCTTAAGCTTGCTAGCTTAGTGTTTATAAGGAAAAGTGACATGAAAAAGGTATTAAACATTTTTAAGAGCAATGTGACACTGGAAAATGAAAGGACAAAGATACTGATGCTCTGTAAACTGCTCTTACATATTATACAAAACTTTCCACACAACTGTGATGGATTGCTCCTCATCTGAACTCTTATTTAAGTTACAAATAAGAAAAGAAATTTGAATCCTAATATGCACATAAATGATTTTCTCTGAAGTAGTTTGTGTTTAAAAATATAAATGTGAAAATGCAGTGCTTTCTAGCTGCTGGAAATTCTGTAATTTAAAAATACATAATTAGGTCTATGACAGATTTAATGCAGTAAAACTTCATGACTCCTTGACAGTTGGTCCCATTTCAGGTAAACAGTTTAAGAATCAGGTCAGAATCAAATGAAAAATACACATCATGCCCTTAAGCCAAGAAATATTCTCTATATCATATTCTGAAACATAACAAACCATGGGTAGCAAGTTATAGCAATCGTAATAATAATAATAATAATAATAATAATAATGATAATAATAATAAATATACAGATAGATATAAAAATCAGAATAAAACAAAAGCAATTTGAAGATAATTTAGTCACAGATATGTCCCACAGAGGTTAGCCGTTAGAGATCAGCCCACACTGTGAGTAAATTTCATTTAAGCTTTCTTATCTTGCTTTGGAGACTAGAGTGCCAAAAATATACCCTGTTAATAGACATCAGCTTCCATTTCACCTCACTGAAAACTTTTCTTATTCTGTACTAAATCTTATTATCCTTATGATTCTCATTTAGGTTACAGCTACCCCATTTATCTTTTATCTTCCTTTAGTTTTATCCATAAATAACATGATTTCAGAAAACCCCACTCTTGTCTCCTGTCACTACATGTAAGAATAAAATAGCTACAAGAAGCATAGGTTTGCATGGATGGCCAAGTGCTGTCTGATAATGGTACTTATGATGTCTTTCATCACTACCTGGATATATATTACTGCATAAGTAAATTACACACACACACACACACACACATACATATTCCTTCTCATTGCAGTTCTCTCATCTTGTTGGCGAGAGATCTGATTCCAATGCCTTGATCAGCTTCAAATTTTCTTTGCCATATAACCAGTTCTATATGCATTTAAGTCAGAAATAAGTGAAATAAGTGAAAGTATTGGTGCATCATATGATTCTATGGGCTTACATATAGACTGGAGGAAAAATGAATTTCAATTGAGAAGCTTTCCTTTGAAAGGGATTGAATCTTAATGTTAAAGATGTCCTAGGTATTTTGTTGAATCAGAAAGAAGTTCAGAGGGTGAAGAAGTGATTTTTTTCTAAATTTAATACTGTATCATTCTCCTTTACCCAGAGGTCTTTGTGATGTCTTGCAGGAAATCCAAATAGATAGGTAACTAATTCAATCAATTAAGGAGTAATCAATTCACCACTCTTTGTTTCATTTATGGCTCATTTTGGGGGAGAAAAAAAAAAGTTTGCATTTTCAGCTTCTTTAACTGCTTCTAGAAGTGCTTAGAAGATGTTCTTTAGCAATTTGTGATTCTGTGAATTTCCCATGGGAGTAATTTGTACCTTATGTATTATTTCCATGGTAACTTCAGAGAACGGGAATAGAGTTGCATGCTTTGTTACAACCATCTCAATTTAGTTCAGGACATGCTGTGTTGTTTTCTTTTTCTTTTTTTTTTCTTTTTTTTTTTTTTTTTCCAGGGTCAGTTTTCATTTAAGAAAATATTAAATGACCAGTAAAATGAAGATTGAAAAGGCAGATGTCCTTTAATATAATACTGTACTGAAGTTCTTTTTCACAGTACATTAGTTTTCATCTTTGAATCTAATACCAGGGATCTTTTTATTATTATTATTTTTAGCAAAGCAGCAACTGAAATATGTTATAAGTTTCATGTGACAGAAATAATGTGGAATTTAGCATGAGCCACTTGGAAATTTCCTCCTGACCTTTTCGTCGCACTATTCCTTGTTAATGGAAGTACTAGTCATGGATAGATACAACTTTATTCAAGTTAATCCAAGCATCTAATTGGTTTGAGATACTCTCAGGAGATATCCTTAGGTGTCTCTGGTTTTGCTTCCTTTTAAATTGTAGCACTGAAAAACTTTTCCACATTGCTATGTGGCTACTCTGTCCACAAGTATTCCTATTACGATTAAATTTTTTTTATCTCTGTACTTTCTGTACAATTTTTTATCTCTGTTCTGCCTACCAATCCTACTTTCATTGAACACAATATTTTTCATACTCTTTTTATTACCAATTTTGTAAATACTTACAAATACATATCTAAATGGGATTCCATGTTCAACTGGAACAACATGTTCATCTGAAACAACTTCTTAGCGTTGTTGCATAGGTAAAGTAATTATCTCCAGGATCAGTTTTTTTATAGGTTGTCTCCATATTTGTATCCTTTGGTCAAATATGTATTAGTAGATTACATAGGAAGTATTGAGATAATGAAGAGCCTGTAATGAATGATACTATGAGAAATGAAAACAGAAGGTACTGCAGCTAAGGGCCTGACATACTGTCACGAGACATCTATTACAAGATAATATTTAATTGATTTGTTTCTGTGTATGTCCTCCTAAGCATTAAGAAACACTATTTAAGGCACAGTACAGCTTCATGAGTCAGGTTACAAAAGCACACTTTGCAGATCCAAAACATACTGTATGGAAGGCATTTTTACAAAATATCAATAGAAAATATACTGTGGGCAACTGTTGTGCTGTGTAGAGGCAGAACTGCATTACTGTGATCACCATTAAGATGTCAGCAGTCACTGATAGATTCCATGAAGTCATTTCCTGTGTGCAGTGGGGAAACAGCAATCAGATATACAATGTAAACAACTGCATTTAAATACATATAATATTAACGTACTGATAATATAATAAGGACTGCATCTCAAGTATGACTTTAGAATGTTTACATATTTGTTTCACAGTGGGTTCCCATTTTTTCAATGGGAAACAACAGGAAATGTAACGTAACTCTTCATTTTGAAATTCTAATTGATTTAGACTAAAAAAAAAATCAAGAAAGAAAACAGCTGAAAATTGAAAAACACCTTTCAACAAAACCTTTCAAAACTAAATGTTTCTTCATTTTTTCTGATTTCTGTAGGGAGACTGACTTGTATTTGTTGATTTCTTAATTCTTTTTTTTTTCCATCCTTAAAATATCCCTATGCATTTCTCACTCACCTCTGTTTCAGAGCACATTGATTCAGTCACATTTCAAGTCTGTGGAGGAAGCTGTGGCACATTAAGTCACTTTTTTGGATGAAGCAGTGAAACGTGGATGTATGACTTTGTAGGAAGTGTTTGCTGTAGCAAGTAACACTTTTCTCTGTAAAGATACTTTTGGCTCATCTCTCTTCTCCTACTCCTCACAGTGTTCTCTGAATTCTTACAAGGGCTTCCACTATTTGCTCAACTTGGTGCCTAGACAGAAGCAATGGTAAGGACTGGACATATATGTGCTCATTATGTGCTCTTTTATTGTGGCTTTCCTTCCTATACTTCATTCAGGTTTTAAAAACTACATCCAGACTCACTTTCCTGCGGAAAACATTCCTTCATAAGTAACTGTGATATGGTATAAAAGCAGGGTCTTTGCATCTCAGCTCTATAACTAATTGAAAAAAAGGAAAGGGGAGAGAGTTTGTGATGCCATGTTCATGAATTGTGCATATATCACAAATCCAAAACGGCTGACTAAATATGGATATTGTGGTAAAACAAAAACATTAATTACAAACACTGTATGAAAATCACAAGGGCTTTGGTAGCTTTCTTTCATTTTCTTTTTTTTTTTTTCCCTGAATCCTTGTGAATAATTTTAGTGCCTATCTAGAAGTAGCGTTGCCATTAATTAAAAGAAAACTTTAACAATTAGCTGGCATGTAAGTTTTTTCTTCAAAGTATAAAGTATGATTTTGCTATTTGTTCAAATGTGTTATTCCAGTGCATGTAGATTGAAAATATAAGTTAAATTCCCTCCATTTTATGAAAGATAATTTTTATTTGTGTTGAGGCTCTTATGGAAGATTCAGAATCACTGTTATGTAATAATAATTGAATATTAGCCAAGGTAGAATTGAAGCACTGGAACACTAGAATTGGAACACTGTTTGAAATAAGTAATGCTAAGTACAGACACTTCTCAGAAAACAAATCTTTGCAATCATTTAATTTGGCATCATCTTTGTCTTTTAAAATGAGTTTTTCAGTCTGTTTTTTCAATAAGAAAATGTTTTATCAGAGGTGGTGTTCAACCCCTTTTTTCACAATCTCCCATTTAGGAACCATGTTAAATAGTGTGAGAAATGCTCATGTCCAGTATCCAGGTTCAGGCAGAATTTGCTATGAATCACAATTCATTTTACATTTTTGCAAAGATGGGTCTCCTACTGGATGCAGGACGTAACACACTGGTACCACCAGCCCCCCCACACACACTTTGTTTCCTTTGTTCATACATACTTTGTAATCTAAATTCAAAGTTTGTTGTTTCTCTAACCAGAGTTATCTTTGTGTGTTGTTTGACTAAGTCCATCCCCCCCCCCTCTGTTCTTAAAGCAAGCAGAATTTACAAGTAGTTGCCAAGAGAGTGTCTCCTGCAATATATCTCCAAGTGTCTTTAAGGAGTTCTTCTCAGATTTTATTCTGCAGGAACTTCTCCTTTCTTTTTTCATCCCAATTTCCCCTTTTCCTATTTGCCATCTAATTGTTACTGCACACATTCTTTGAGCCTAACCACAAGCAGAAACTCATCTTGAATCAAAAGCCCTGAGGTTCATCCCTTTGGTTTCACAACATTCTGTTGCTATGCAAAAGCAACATCTCTTCCCCCACAGCATGGGATGTAAGTTCTGCTACCTGCTTATTCTACGGTGATTTAATTTCATATTTTTTCAAGTCTGGAGAAAGTTCTGGAATCCAGGTCCTTGTATTGCCAGAAATGTAGGACACATGGGAACTCTAAGGAAGCCTGATCTTTCGTCACTGTGTGCAAGTACCAAGATTGCATTTTTCTCTGTGATTTTTGATAGAAATGAATACAAAATGCCTGCAATGTGGATCATAACATAGCATGACTTTCTTACATGGGACCTCTCATTCTTGTAATTTATCCTTTTGGTGTGTGGGATCTATGAAATACGGTGTGCTTCCACTTTGAATGATTATTATAAGATGTAAGGAGATAACCTTAGCCAGCACATCATTATCACACCTTTGAGAACAAACAAAACCTCTGAAGTCAATCTGACCTATCCATAGCAACCTTGAACTTCAGTTTGAAAAAAAGTCCTGAAGAACTGCATTGTACCACAACATTACAAGTAAATTCTTTTGAGAATTGAAGAGTCAAAGCCCAAGCTACTATTGAATGTATCAGAAATGTAGCTTTTCAGAACCCTGTAATTATGTGTGCCTTTTGAGAGATGTAAATTAAAAATGACAGAAATCAATCAGTGGCATAGAAATCACTCAGCAGCTATGCAGATGACTCTCCATATTCTGCTTGCAGTAGATTGTGAAATTGGGGTCACTGTTTCAACTTTCCCTTTAATTTTTGATTTCTGCACTTGAAAATGTTGAGCTTGAATCTAGCTTTTGGAATTCTCTTACCTGCAGTGCTGTGACTGTCTTCAAACTCTCATTAAGATTTATTTACTATAATTTGCAAAAGTAAAACTAGGCCATTAATCCTCCCTTGTAGTGTGACCTACACTTAGCAGCTACTGCTGTAGCCATTATCAGTGTCTTTAGTCTGAAGGTGACAAAATGCATTAAAGATGCTAATAAGATAGGATTCTTGACACCCCTGCAAGATAATTAGGCAACTTTATTCCGTACTGTAGAAGGAAAAGATTTGAGTACATTAATGACTGATTATTTTCTCTAATATACATATTATTTTTATACATAATAATTTATAGGGCCAGAATTGAAGAAAGGCTTATGTGCATCACCATTCACTACTGTTGTAAGATATTACAGATGCATATTAGTATGAGAATGTTTACTTTCTACTTTTCCAGTCCTGTGCAGATTCAAATGTTTTTCAAAGTGGGGTTTTGAATTGTACAAAAATTAAATCTACTTCTGAAATTACATTTGAATCTAACATAAACAAGATTGCTTATATCTTAATAATAATAATAATAATAATAATAATAATAATAATAAACAAGCAAACAAAAAAAACTAGGTAGCATCTCTGTCCTTGGAGATTTTCAAGACTAGATTGGACAAAGCCCAAAGCAATCAAGCAATCTTGTCTGACCTCATGGTTGATCCTGCTTTGAGCAGGAGATTGGACTAAAACCTCCTGCATTATCCTGTGAAACTATCATAAAATTGCAGAATTGCTTAAGTTGGAAGTCACCCTTAAAATCCATCTCCTACTTCCTACTTGCTCGGAGATGTGATTTAGCAGAGGGTTGTTAGAGTTAGGGTACTATGGTTAGGATGCGGTTGGGCTTGATGATCCTTGATCATCAATTCTATTCCAACTGGAGTAATTTAATGATTCCCTGCAATGAATAGGGACACACACAGCTTGGTCAGCCTCATCCAGCCTGACCTTGAATGGCTTCAGGGATGAGTCATCTACCTCCTCACTGGGTAACCTCTTCCTGTGCCTCACCACTCTCACCGTAAGAAAAAAAAACTTTTGAGATTTTGAGTATATCCACTCAAAATCTACCCTCCTTTAGAATGAAACTATTTCCCCTTGTCCTGTCAGAGCAGACCCTAATAAGGTGTCTGTCCCCTTCTTTCTTATAGTTCCCCTTTAGATACTGAAGGGCCACTACCAGGTCACGTCACTGTCTTCTCTTCTCCAGGCTAAACAACCCCAGCTCTCTTGGCCTGTACTTCTAGGAAAGGTGTTCCATACCTTGGATCATTTTTCTAGTCCTTATGTGGACACGCTCCAACAAGTCCATGTGTCTCCTGTACTGAGAACTCCACATCTGGATGTAGTACTCCAGGTGAGTTCTCACCAGCACAGAGTAGAGGGGCAGGATCACCTCCTTAGCCTCGCTGGTCATGCTTCTTTTGATGCAGCCCAGGATGTGGTTGGCTTTCTGGGCTGTGAGGACACACTGCTGACTCATGTCCAGCTTTCCATCCACCAGTACACCCAAGGGCTGTGCTCTATCCTTACATCCCCCAGCTTGTACCAATAGTATAGTTTGCCATGATCCAGGTGAAAGACTGTGCTTATTGATACTTGGACTTACTGAACCTCATGAGATTCTCCTGGATCCACTGCTCAAGCCTGTCTAGATATCTTTTTATGACATCTTGTCCCTTGGGTGAGTCAACCATGCCACACAAAATCTATGTGGTTTTTTGTGCTATTTATTTACTGCTAGAAGCTGCATGTCAATGACAAGTATATCCATGTATCATTAGCACATTATCATGTGTAGGAACTTAATATTCAAAGTAAGATTCATGTTGAATACATTCTATTAATTGTAATAAAATGCTGTAACACTAGAACTTCTTAGCATTAAAGAAATGATTGTGCCTTGTCGAAACTCTCTTGCATTAAATAAGCAAATGACTTAATTATACCTAAAAGGCTTCATAACAGAAACAGATAATAGTCATGGAAACTGGAATCAAGAGATGTAAAATGTAAATGGCTCAGAATCTATTCTGAGTGCCTGCAGCACACATTTTCAAATAGATTTAAAAATTAGTACAAATCTGAAATCAAATTATGTTTCATCTGTTGCTTACAGAATTATGTAATGTGTTTTGTTGGTGGTTGCAAGCTATGCATAATGTATTATATGATTGTAAATGAGTTCAGTTTTAGTATAAATTTATAATTCATTTGCACCATCCAGATCTCCTAAGACTTGGGACTGCAGCCTAAATAGCATATCCTTCCTGCAGATTAATAACTTTCTTGACACAAAATGTACATCGGATTGTTTATTTCATGAAATCCATGATGGCTTCTGTGGGTGAATACACACACTGAAATATCAGAAAGAGTGCCTAACACTTTTTCTTCCTTTAATTCCTGGAACTTCTTAACATTAATAACTGATTTTCTGTTAATATTAATTCCTGATTATTTTCATGACTCTTCAAGCTTAAGGCAGATGTGGTCCGTAATTAGGGATATCTAGGGAACTCCTGGAATCAGGGTTGTGCTCTCTGTCTCAGCCTAACTTGAATTGTCAGTAGGGGACCAAGAAGGAACTCTTGTGATGCTGTGTGTCACCTTGACAGACTGAAATGCTGGCCTTCGTATTTGAAAGATAATTTCACCTCCTGCCTGGGCAGGAAAGCTATCTTAAAAGTCAACTGTTTCAGGGTGAACAATTAAATCCAGGCTTTTCTGCTAGGTCCTTTCACAGTCAGGAAGACAGGTTAAAAGGCTGAATACTCTATTTGAATGTGCAGTTCATAGTGCAAAACCTATAACTTGTCAGTCTTCTGAGAAAATAGTGCTGGTGAAAGTTGCTACAGAGATCATCACAAAGAGACTACAAGAAAATAAACTTACTTCAGAAGTAATAAAGGAAAAATTACAGAAACAAAAATATTGCACTAGGACAAACATTTGGTGCCTGCTGCAATAGCACACTGCTTGTAAGGCTTCATAGGGATTGAATATGCTTAGTGGTGACTGCGTATAGGCACTATCAAGGTCTCATCTTCAAAGAATGACTAAGTTATTAAAGGAAAAATAAGTCTGACTGTAGTATCTAAACTTTATCATCTGTCCTCAGTTGTCAAAGTTAAACCAAAGAGCACAATCTGATTTTATTTCCACCAAAGACAATATATTTGGAAGAGATAAAAGAGCATAACAGAATGCAAAGCAATTGCTTCCTTTGATTTTACTTACATGAAATATTTATAACTTGCATTCACTTTCTGTTTTCCACTCATGTTGAAAGCATACAACTTAATACTTATGTGGAAAGCATGCATCTTAATATTTGTCATCCCGTGAATGGACCACAGTAGCAATCTGAAATCTGACCTCCTTTCTTTTTGTCTGGATTCTTAATTGGAGCTGTTGTGGCACAACACTGCAAAAGGAAGAATGTTTAAAATTCTCTACCTTTTTTGCATGCGTTATGTATACTTGATTATTGTAGCGAATAAACATGGTCCAACTGTGGCTATATGTGTTAGCTATGGCTAACTAGAAAGTTCTTTTTTCTTAAAGGGAGACATTTGAATACTGTAGATTCCCTGTTCAGCTCCATGATAGGAGGGATGTACCACTCCAATAATATGATGACCGTTCAGTTTGAGTATCCTGTTTTGCTCATCAGTCATTCTATAAATATATTCATATATTATCAATATTAGTTTTGCGTGAGGACGTACAAGTTTAGCCATTAGCAAACTGTCAGGGTCTCATTCAATGAGCTTAAAGCTAGCAAGATACCTGTGCTGGGATTTCCATCACTGGCTTTCATCACTGATAGCATCAGTGACCAGAACCAGAATCAATAATAAAGGCTAATTACTAAAAAAAATGGTCCTGAAATAAACATGACCTTGAAGAGATTTCCTACATGTCAGGAGTTCCTTTTTTTCCCCTCTTCAAATAAGCTTGGGATGTGTATAAGTTTATAGAGCTAGATGACATGCATCCCAGGGTCATGAAGAACCTGTCTGGTGTGGTAGCCAAAACACTGTCCATCATATTTGAACAGTCAGTGCTGTCAGGCAAAGTCCCTGGTGACTGGAAAAAGGGAAACATCACTCCGATTTAGAAAAAGAGGAGGAAGGAGAACCTGGGGAACTACAGGCTGATAAGCCTCACCTCTGCCTGGCTAGGCACAGATCCTCCTACAAGACATGTTAGGACACATGTGGGATAAGCAGGTGATCCAAAACAGCCAGCAGGACTTCACCAAGGGAAGGTCATGCCTGACCAATCTGATGGCCATCTATGGTGGAGTGACAGCATCAGTGGAAGAAGGAAGGGAAAGCTATATTGTCTACCTGGATTTGTGCAAGGCCTTCAGTGTGGTCCCACAATACAGTCTTATCTTTAAATTGGAGGATGTGGACTTGCACGGTGCATAAAAGATGGTTGGAACATTGTACCACAGAGTTGCTGTCAATGACTGTATATCCAGATGAGGGCCTATGATGAGGAGCATCCATCTTCTCATCATATCATGAGGAGGTCTATCTTGGGACCAGTGTTCTCCAATATCTTCATCAGTGACATAGCTAATGGGAACAAGTTCACCTTCAGCAAGTTTGCTGATGAAGCCAAGCTGCACTAGGAGGCAGGAAGGAAAAGATGCCATCCAATGGGAATTGAACAGGCTCAAAAGGTGGGCCCAATGTGAACCTAATGAAGTTCAACAAGTCAAAGAGCAAAGTGCTGCATTTGGGTTGAGGCAGTCCGTAATATTTATACAGATTAGAAGAATAACTCCTTGAATGCAGCCCTGCAGAGATAGACTTAAAGGTCCTGGATGATGAAAAACTTCATCTGAACCAGTAGCATGCCCTTGCAACCTTGAAAGTCAATGATATCCTGGGCTGCACCTGAAAAGAGGTGGCCAGCAGGGCAAGGGAGGTAATTGTTCCCCTCTACTCTTCCCTCATGAGGCCCCATCTGGAGTATTGTGTCCAGGTCTGGAGCCCCAACAGAGGAAAGATGTTGAACTTTGTAGTGGGTCCAAAGGAGGGCAACAAATAGGATCAGAGAGCTGGAGTGCCTCTCCTTCAAAGCCAGACTGAAGGAGCTGGGCTTTTTCAGCCTGAAAAAGTCCTCTGGGATACCTGATAGTGGCATTTCAATACTTAAGGGGAGTTATAAGCAGGAGATAAATCAGCTTCTTACATGGATAGATCATGATAGAGCAAGGGGAAATTATTTTAATTTAAAGAAGGAAGACTTAGATTAGATGTAGGATTAAATTATTCACTGAGAGTGGTTAGGTACTGGAACACTGCCTAGAGAAGCTGTGGGTACTTCACACCTGGAGGCATTCAAGACCAGGTTGGATGGAGCCCTGGGCAACCCAATGTAGCACCTGATTTAGTGGTTAGCAACCCTGCCCCAAGAAGAGTGTTGGAACTAGATGGTCTTCGAGGTCCCTTCCAACTGAAGGCATTCTATGATTCTGTGATAACAGGAGATTAATACAATTAATGACAAAATTATTCTGAAGCACAGATTCCCTGTAATATTTGTTTCTAAAACAGCTGCACCAGCCTAAAACAACTTTTCTCCTGCCATCACTACTCTTCCCCAGCTCTCAAGTACAGCTCTGGCCTCTGTGTTCTTCTGTCTTCCTCACTTTACCTGTTCTGCATTCTCCACGCACAGCAAGATGGATCAGGTATTCTTTATCCGTAATACCTTCAGAGGTAGTACCCTGAAATTAAATCATGTAAGTTTTTATTTCCTTTAAGTGATAATAGGATTCCCTTTGGATCTGGAATATCCTGAGGAGCCTTCTCCTGAATCCTAGTTGTTTGATAGATCTTCAGCAAAAGGACAAGAGGGAACAACAGGTGCCAGAAAAATCTAGTCCCCATGCTACCTTCTCTCATGTTCTCTAATTTTCACCTCAGTCTTAGGAATTTGAGAATTTTGTCCATAGCCATAATTAAAAAGTTCATTCATAGGTCTGCTGCAGAAGCTTTGCCAGCCACACTTAGGGATTTTATGGTAGTACGTGACTCTTTTTTTTTTCCTTTCTATAGCAGCTAGCAGTTTCAATACAGATCAATAAATTTCAGTTATCTGCAGAAGCTTAAAATAACAAGGCTTAAAATCTATAGAGCAGTTTCTAGAATGTTCATTTATCTTTTATGTTTTTGAAGTGAGGTAGAAAGTAAGCAAATATTTCTATCATTCTGTCAGATCAAAAATTCTTTATTTGTATTCTTTTTGTCTTTTTAACTGATATACTTTCAATTTAATGATGCAAGTGAGCTCCTGTAGAAAAACAGCATGCAACAAGGAAACTATTCTCTGCAAGCTGTTGTGCTTTGTAGGTGCTTTTCTATTCTCTGCTGGGATTTAACCAGAGGTCAGATAACATATGAGCTGAGCTGATGCTTCATATACAATACTTGGACTTTTAATATATTAAATGGAGCTCATAGGAAAGATTTAGCAGGTATATAGTGTGTACTTCTAAAAAAAAAAAAAAAATAGATTCCCAAGGAGAAAGAAAATAATAACTAAAGTTGAACATCTATTGAGGTTGTGGGAGATCTAAATTCAAATCTCTCTCTTTTCATGGATATTGGGAGATTGTATTTATATTTCCTTAAAACCAGCTCGTACTCTAACTTTATGGGCATTGTTACACAATAATCTCTCATTTCTCTTTTGGAAATTCGTGTATTAATATTGAACTCTTTCCTAAAGCTCTTTCTTTCTAGGCCTGATTCTTTTCATAAGATTTCCCTAACCACATGAAACTATTCACCTGGAAACCTAGACATATATATTTTTTCTTTTCTATAAAATGGAAACTTTCCATATCAAAATCTACTTTCAGATGGATCTTTCTTTATTTCCAGATATTCCACATGAATCAGAAAGGCGGAAGATTAAATAACCTGTAGTGTCATCACTAATATTACTATTTCTATTCCTTCCTTGTGTACATCTCAAATTTAATGTAAGACTACCATGTATCTAAATAAATTTTTCTATATGGAACACTGGATCAGATCCTCATCAATTTCAGTTTCTGGTTAGAGTCCTTTAAATTCAAAGGAATCCCTTATGTTTAATATTTCTTGTACAACAAGAACAATTTTGAAACAGAAGAAATGCACCATACTGGTGAAACTTCCTACATTAGCTGACATAATTGGCATCAGCAAGTCACACATTCTTTCTGATTTCAACAGGAGGTGAGAGGTTACATGTTGTCCTTTTCTACTGAATCTGAAATCTATATCTTGTATATTTTCAGTGGTTGCAACTATTAATATTTAGCATTATTTTGCAGTTTCAGTAACTGTAGTTAGCAATTTTTACTAACCCATGATTAACTGAATCACTAATCTGTTTCCTAATGGTCTCCTATCTGTGTTAAAAAATATACACTGTGATGTGTTATTTCTGCACAAACCAATTTGTTGTTTATGTGGTGCTTTGATTTATCATTCTGAGCGAAGCACCAATTGTTTAGAAAACAACTTCTGCTTCCCATTGCAAAAAACAATTTGCAATACATGGGTAGATGGGCAGTGACCAAGTCAGCATATGCATCAAATTTATGTCTCAGAAACTTCACTATTAAATGAAAAAACTATTAATATGTAAAAACTATTACAAATTTCACTGTCAAGTTTTAAGATCAAAGAGGAAATTCCAACAAAATTTTTTAACACACTCCAGAATGCTTTATTAAATAGCGCCTAAATTGAGGTCAGGTAGAAGGATAGCAGTACTTTAGAGGCTTAGCAACTTGATACTCCAGCTTACTGCTGGGATAAGAGCCTCTCTTTCTAGACTGTTTGCAGCTGACAACACTATCAACAACTGCAGCTCATTAAGACAACAATAACAATAACAGTAAAAAAAAAAAAAGAAAAAGAGAGAGAGAGAGAAAGAAAGTATCGGAGATATAGGTAAAACCAATGGTTTTGTTTATCTCAACTAAAAAGGCAAGGAAAAGGGACCCCTGGGATATCTGAGGGAAGAAACTCTGATGCTAATTGACATGATTTAGAAAGATGGCTCTGTTATTGCCAGCAGTCTAATTTAGTCATTAACTCCCCAATGCTGAAGCAATCAAACCAGTTGTTATAATTTTAGTAGATGGTTAACAAGGTATGCCTTAGAGTATTGATGTATACGCTAGAAGGTATGGTAAAAGAATGTGAAAAGATGTTTCTAATAGCTACATTCTGTATTTCTGGTTATGAAACACCAGTGCTTAATGTTATTTGTCTGTTGAATGAGCTTTATTATATTTTGGGAAAATGTGTAGAAGTAATTTGTCATGAAGCCACAGGAAAAAAAACAAAACCAAACAGAACTGTCTGCATCTCCTTAATTTCACCATTTCTCAAATTAAAATACTTACATTTTTACATAAAAATAAATATTTAAATATTTAAATATTTGAGAGAAAAGATTTTATGTTGTTTTTCCTTTCCTCCTTGTAATGTATGCTTGCACTGAAACCTGTATTAGAGTGCCTGTATTAAAGAACTCTGATGGATTTTTTCTTTCCTGTACTGTGTTTCCATTGCAGAAAATGCCCCAATATTTAAGAACTCTTATGTCCACCTGGAAGATGTCAAGTCTGTAAGAATTAAAAAGTAACTTTTCTGTAATTAGAGACAAATGTAACTGTTTATCTTAGCACAAAGGTTCAGATCAATACAGTCCTAAAATCTGAAAGTGTCCAATCAGTTTAACGCTTTTTTTTCCCCACAGAATTAACACCCTTTTTTGACATTACTATTCATTATCACTGAGTGGTATAAATGGGCATTAGAAAATTATGCTGTCGGGGACGGATTAAGAGAACTGACTTGCATAAGGTTTCAAATTTCTGACCTCTTCTTTGATTTACCTCTCATAAGTGCTACAATCCACTGGGAGAAAGATGGAAGTGATAGCCTTTGTGGAGCAGAGCAAATGAGTACTCTTGTAGATGGAAGGGCTTTTGAAAAGTTGAATTGCATACAGGTCAGTACAATCATATTTTACTGCTGTCTACTGCTAGTGCAATTTGCATAGGGTGGATTTTTATAAAGCTTGTTAAAACAAGTGCAAAGGACTCATTGTCAGATGGGACAATAAAAGATACCAACAAGCCATGAATCTGTCATTCACTGTCTGATTTTTTTTATTTTTTTTCCTAATAAAATCTTAAAGTATAAACTAGTTATAGTTTTCAGAATGCAGAATGGGCAAATGCCTTACTTTCCTTCTTCTCATACAAATACATCCAGAGAAGACCTTTACATTGGGACAATACTAGCTTCATAGCAAGGAGGGCCTCAGTAAGGCAGAAGACATATTCAAATGGCAGTTTGCTCTGCTTGATTAAGAACTTTGCCCATATTCTTCACTAATATCTCTACGAGAGACGGAGTAGAAAAAAGGGCTGGAGGAGAACTCTACAGACACCCCTGATCACAAGCACTATCATGAATCACAGCTGATTTTCTGTGAAGTTCCCATTTCTCTAAGTGTAGAAAGATGCATTATGCGGTTGGTCATTTTGGCACAAGTTAAAAACAGCCATAATTCACACCTGGATGTCAGTAAAGCACTTTGATGAAGAATTCAATGACGCCCCTTTGCTTCATATACACTTCCACGTCAGATGTCATCCTGTCAGACTGCCCCTCTTGTCCCATCTGTCACACAGCAACAAAATGGAATAGGATACTGGGGGAAAAGTTCAGTCTCTGTTGCCATTACAACATCTGCCTCTGACTTCATGGGCTAACATAATAAAATAAGAGACATTACTTTTGAAGCAGCCCTCATAGATGGTCTGTGAGGTCCCTTCCAATCCCACCCATTCTAATATTCATTCTTTGAATATTGTTACCTTAATGAAATGCCAGATACATGAGTTCTATTATTGTCATACAGATTTGGTGACTGTGAAAATATGACCATCTATAAATACATATCTAAATTATTTTCCTGATGTATGTATGGTATTAGGTGATTACAAAAGAGAAGGAGTGTTTTAAGGCTTCATTTTTTATAAAAATGCTCAAATGGAAAAAAAAAAAAAAATAGGGCTCATGCTTACATCATTCTTAACTGAGAAAAGGCTGTAGGGAAAACAAACAAACAAACAAATAAACATATCCTAGACAGTAATTTGAAGGATAATTTTTCCATGAAGTAGGAAGTAGGATTTCAGAAAACAGTTTTTTGCTTTTTTTTTTTTTTTTTAATAATGGGATGTACATTAGTCACTTTCTGGAAGGCATCAATTTTTAGTCTAATGTAGTCTTCAAAGTCTGTAGTAATTCACTTTTTGGCATTAACATTTTTATATTTGCATAATGCCTTGAGAGTACATGAAAGGCTATAGCGACAAGCAGTAACAATTTTGCATTGTAGAGTAAAAAATCCATCTGGGTTCTAACAAGTAAGGGATTGAGGAAATCAATGCACTATCAATGAGATAGAGATAGACATTACATATTAAAATCACAGAAATGTTAATTTTTCTGAAATATCTGCAAAAAAAAACGTTGAAAATTGTAGGCTTTATAGTATACCAGATAGCTGAATTTAAGTCTTACAGTTAAAATATAAGACTCCTTCTGAGAGAAGACTAGTTACGACTGACACCTTAAATTATTTTTTTTTAACTACCAGTATTTCAATGGACATTACTTTATTGTTTCTAGAATATTCAGAGATTCTATGTTGTGTGTCTGTAAGCAACTCAATGATTAACCTAATTAACCATTAGCATTTTTAAGGTGCATGCTTCTTAAGTGAAATGCAGCAACGGCAAAACACATGGCAAGAGAACAGACAGTGGTAAAGCAGTAAGCAAACAAATGGAGCAAGAGACTTGTTTTAATGTACTACATTATGAGATGAGGGAGATAAGCTTGAGTGCAAGTAGATAAACAATCCAATACTCCAGTGGGATGTTGTGCATCAGAGACAGAATACAGCGCAGACCCTTTGAGATGAGAGTAGCCTGATCATATTTCTCAGCTCTCAGCAGAAAACAAAGAGCAGTGTATTTAAACATGAAGACTGTCATGCTGAATTTGGGAAACTGGGTTGAATGTCAGCAAGAAATAGGTAAGGTAGAAGTAGGAAAGGAGGGAGAGAATGACACACAAATTCTCCAGCCCAAGTGCATTGATGGAAGAAAGTCTGACTCTGTGGTAACATTTGTCTGAGAAATTAATTTGTTAAGATAAAATATTGTCTTTCATATTAAGGTTTGTAAATAGTCACAGATCAGCTGCTCTAGTGTATCACATATATAGCCAAACTTTTTAATCATTAACATTTTCAATCATTTTATCTAAACAATGAATTTCAATATCATTTAAGAGATATGTTAGAAAAATAAATAAATAAATAAATAAATAAATAAATAAATAAATAAATAAATAAATAAATAAATAAAGCTACCGACACACTTCTAGGTCTCTGAATTTTTAGCTACAATTTGTAGATTACAGAATATTTTAATGGCTTGATGAAATGCACAACAAAATGACAAAAGAAAGTAATGACACTTCTTTACATTTTCCTTGTCATTTCTTATTTAAGAGGAAATTTGTGACCACTAGCTGTTAAAGTGACCTGCATATCTTTTATAATATCATCATATGCATAGGACCTGATATTGCCAGTAAGACACTGAAGATTATTCTCACATAAAAGGTTAATCATGTGCATAAGTGTTCTCAGGAAAAAAGCTATTAAAATGTGCACCATATGCTCCCAAGTAGCAAGGGAAACCTTGAAGAAAAATGAGACAGAAAAATTCCATTCTTTAGATCATGACACTTATCTGGCTGTTTCTTAGTCTTCAGCTCACACACCCATAGTCTGGAGTAATAGCAAACAAAGGGAGAAATATCAGCATTACAATTACTTGGAATACTTCATATCAAAGCTTATAAAGTGACTAAGAAATAATCGGCACCAGTGTCTCACCGCTAATACAGGCATTGGCTCTTCAAGGTTGAATACCCTCTACTCTTTGTGGTTTCAGAAACCACATAATGAACTATTTGTGTAGGTGTGGAAAACACATTACAACAATTGTCCTAATACACTATAGCATGTCTACTTGAGAAAACCATCAGATACTGTCTCAGTCCATGTTACACTAGAGTTAGTAACATAATCTATTCTTGACTGCAACTAGTTGTTTCATCATATTTTGTTCTCACACAAAATATTTTTAAGATCCCCAAATCCAAAAGGTATTTTTCATTTACTATGTTGAAAATCAATAGAGACAGAAATTCAAAACCATATGTAAGAACATGAGCTGATAAAACTAGGGACAGATTTGTCTATAGTATGTATGGTAGTATTTAATGTAATTATAAATATTTTCATTCTGCTTTTCTTCTAATTAGATAAAAAGTGGAGGTTGTATACTACAACCCAAATTTCTGTCTTCTAAGTTCTCATCTGAGTAATCCTCCAGTAGCAGAACACAGTAACATGTCAGGCTAAAATGTTTGATTTCTTAACTGCCATAAAAGGTCATACAATCATACAGTAGCTTGGGTTGAAAAGGACCACAAAGACCATCTGTTTTCAACCCCCCTGCTATGTGCAGGGTTGCCAACCACCAGACCAGGCTGCCCAGAGCCACATCTAGCCTGGCCTTGAATGCCTCCAGGGACAGGGCATCTACAACCTCCTTGGGCAACCTGTTCCAATGTGTCACCACCCTCTGTGTAAAAAACTTCCTCCTAATATCTAACCTAAATCTTCCCTTTCAAAGTTTAAATCCATTTCCCCTTATGTCTCTCTCAGTGCACTTTATGCAAAACATTCCAACTTTCAACTGTTTTGTGAACACATTTGTGTCCTGGTTTTATTGGTTTGACTGATTTTGTATCCAGGCTTATGAAATATTTTTTTTTTTTCAAATTCAGTTATAACTTTCTCTTTTTTTCATCCATATTTATCCAAGGAAGTTGAGAATATTCACTAAGGTAACACTGTGCAAAACTCTCAAAGCACTTTCTGCAAATCTGCATTTTCTAGAAAAGCTTTGCTAGACCCTTCTACTTTCACTTTGGATGCACTTACTGAGTCACCACCAATGCAAGATCATAACTCTGACTTTGTGCTCCAGGTAGAAACTATGCTGGGTAAGGCTGCAGGGTTTTAGTTTAAAAAGCCTAAGCTCTGCAGATTTTTCTAAAGAGTTTACAGCCCTCATCATACTAATATATTGCAGGACACTGAACAACATTAGAGGTTGTAGAAGTACCCAGTCAGAAAGAAGACGCTGTATGCATTCTGGGAGCAGGCATGGGCTCAGAGTTTAATGTTCTGACACAGTTGTGCTCACACAATTAAATAGTTACATACACTCTAGATTCAAATACCAAGACCTAACTCTGTACAAAAAGCTGCTGGTATGGAAACTATTTTTTTCCCTTTTATTAAACATGAAAAACAAGCAAACAAACTGAAAAAAAAGTGGTCTGAAAATGCATGATATTCAACAGATGTTACAATTCTAATGGCCTCAAGAGTTTCTTGAAAAAGAAGTCATTCTGCTTCACAATTTTCAGACAGTAGTGCTAATAATTATTACTGTCCTTGCGGAGGAAAGATGAAAGATCAGGTGAGATGAGATGGAACTTCCATCTACTCCTACTACTAGTTTTAACTTTCCTTTAACTTTTCTTTGTTTTTTCCTTGAAAACAAAATACATCAAACAATGCAGATATGAAAGGAACAGATAGCCCAAGCAGAAAATACAGCATCAGTGAGGAGGGCTACGTCATACAGTATAGCTTTAAAAAAAAAAAAAAAAAAAAAGGAAAAGAAAAAGAAAAAAAAAGAAAAAATAAAGACAGGTATTACTTGCTGTCTGCTAATTTGACACTCGATAAACTTTTGGCAGCGTCAAGGTGCCACAGATAGTACCATTATTACCATCTGCCTTTCCAGTGATAAGCTGATAAGCTTATTGCAATCGAACAAAATAGAATATAGTGAGTATCTAAGACCAGCAAATTTGCAAAGAAATGGATTAGAAGTAACAATCTGTTAAACACATCTGTTCTGACATAACCAGCTAACAAACTATGACCACTTGTATATCTGAGGCAGCTTATCCCTAGAAAAAGAGATCATTCAGCCATTAATAAGAGGCAGATTAAACATAAATAAGAGGCAGTGCTGAACATTTTTCAATCCAAACCTACTAAGTGAAACCCAATTCTGGCATAGATTTTAACATAGCAATAAGTCATAGAGCTGGTGGACAATGTCATACAAAAAAAGCTATGATCATCTCTGTTTTACTTCTGAAAGCTCTGGTCAGCTTCCTGTTTTACTTGCACTTAACTTAAAGTTAAGTCAATTTTCAATGACAATGGTCATTTTTTATGTTGACAGAAAATATCTTAGAAGTTGCTGGTGTGGCTCTGTAACTGGGAAGGTTTGAAGAGAAGAAACAGGTGGTGAAGATGAAAAGGGTACACGAAAGCAAGTGTTGTCAGGAACTTATATGTCACATTTCAAATCTGAGATCTAATTGAATCCAGGTAAGGTGATGATATCCTCTACATGACTTTTTAGTTTTGGTCTGGTTAGATCATTTCTAAGGGTCAAAATGAGGAAGAGACATTAGTTTGTAGGGAGGAAAAAGATTAAAAGAAAATCCTGCTTTTGGTAGAGTCAGTGGATAATTCTCATTCTATTACTGTCTGACTATAGATCCTGATGACTAGGATACGCTCCTTTTTCATTTGTTCACTAGTTAGAACTCATATAAATTTTATCAGTTAAAAGAAAATAATTTCTGATTTATCTTATCTATGTTCCATAGTTATTAAATGATAGAAGTAGAAAATCCTTGAAAGATTCTTTTTTCATATGGCAATTGTTGACTGAATTTACAAAGCACTTTCGGCAAGTAGATGAGTCAGGATTTTTTGTTACCTTGGGCAGCTAAAATAATTTTCACATTAATAATATACTTTCCATTATTTGTTGTGAATGTATCCAGAGATTAGTTAGAACAAAATTAGTTTAGACACTATTTCCTTTGTAACACCTCTGAAGTACTTTGGGAAAGAATCCAACCAAACTCAAGATACAACTACAGAAGAATATATAAGTTCAAATTTAGCATTAATTAGTTTAATGTAAAATTAACTCAAACCCAGAATGTTGTCGGCGTCTAGATACTGAATTCAAGATGGAAAAGTCTACACGATGTTGGGAGAGAAAGCTAGGAAGACACATCAAGAAATATCCTGATTGTACTCCGAGGAATATAGCCACCTAGTCCTCTGCAGGATGTCTTGTTGTACTGACAGTTAAAGATGCCAAGGAAATTGTCATCACTAAAATCCTTCTGCTGAAAGTAGCCAGGAAATTATCTTTAAAGAAGGTGAAAGAAGTATGTAGGTCAACTGGAGAAAAAGATAGATTGATGAAAAAAGTATTTAGTTATTTTGTATGATATACCTCATTGGATTCTGGACTGGTTTGATAGCCTAAACTTGCTTAGCTAAGTTTAGCCTGAATTTAATCCAAGCCTAAACCAAGTTTTTGCTAAAAAGCAGAGAAAGGATTAAGTACTGTCTTAAGAGAAGTCAAAAATAATAGAGAACTTGAAGAGTTAAGAAACTATCAGATGTAGGATGTAACTACTGTGCATGAACAGGTTAATTTTCATTCCTGTCTAAATAAAAAGCAGTAAGAAAGTCTGAAAGAACAAAAGCATCCTTTATTTATTTATTTATTTATTTATTTATTATTATTATTATTATACTTTGAATGGTTGGTTCTATTACTTGTAAACACTTCATGAAATGGGTCTTAGATATATATTATATACTATATATATATTACATTATATATTATATATATATATATATAATGTTCCTAGTCACTATGTTAGTATGTATATATAGTATATAGTATGCAAAAAAAAAAAACTTCAATTATTTCCCAACAGAATGTTTCATGACTAATTTTTGTACATCTTAGGAAAAGGAGTCTGCTGCGATTAGACATATGCTTTTATCTCTCTCTCCAAAAGACCTAGGCTTGCCTTTTATTTCCAGTCCAGTTGATGAAATTACTCTCTGTGGAAGACTGAAACTTGTTTTAAAATATGGTTGATCTTTCTGATGTCCTTGGTATTACATCTCCAACTGCATGCTGTTTTAAATTCCTTTTTAAAATCAGTAACAATAGAGGAAGTATGCAAAACTCTATCATCCAAGCATTGCTCCACTGAAACACCCTGTCCTTCCCTGTACACTACTGCTTTAAATCTCAGTGATTTGAAGTACCTTTTCCTTATGGTATCTAACTTCTTCCTTTTGTACTACAGCCATACAAGGTCTATGAACAGAAAGGTAAGATACGTTAGCACAGATTCCTTCTTGGTGAAGTCCAAGATAAATTGAGATTCCTAAGTGTTAAAAAAATATATTTCATGGATGGATTTTGGTAGAGCAGATGGTGTCTGTAGCAAGGAAAAAAAAAATCAACACCATTACCAAGTAAAACAGTCTGAAAATCCCCAGAGATGAAAGTTTAAGAGGCAGAAGTCAAGTCATAGAGAAAAAGATGTAATGTTAAAATAAATAATAATCCCAAATTTTCTGGATATTGAGAAATGAATGAGTTAATTGAATCTGTGGCTCGCTACAAGTAAGTTGTATTACTCTAGTAAACAGAAGAAAAAAAAAATAGAGAAAAAAATACAGATTTAGGAAAAAAAATAAAAAAAGTAATGTAAAAATCAGGAATGCCTAATTCCTCTTTCTATTGGAACTACTGGAATATCTGTTTCAATTCTGTGTCCACTAGTATATATGGAATGCATAATTAATTTGCTCTTTTCACTTGGAAGGGATCATCTCTTTCTCTGACAGCTTTGATCAGAACAAATCATCAAACCTCTTAACCACATCCTGCTATGAATGATTAACACTCAGAATTATAATAAAGTGAAAAAATATTTCTGCATGTTTTTTGTAGCTATAGCTAAATACACTCTCCCCAAATTATATCTTCTGTCATATTAAGGATATATTTTTACACTTATATGTGTCCTGAAATTTCAGCAATCATTGCAAACATAATACATAATGTATTTTTCATTGTCAACTTCAAACACTTTGCAAAGGTGTCAAAGTACTTTTTCTACACATTTTAATATAAATGCATTACTAAAGTTATGGCCTTTTCTTTTTCTTGTATTGCCTTAGCTTCCCTTGTCTTCTTTGTTGCCTTGCCTCTTACCTTACCTCTTACCTGTCTTTTCCTTGCCTTGCCCTGTCTTGCCTTTGGATACTATCTTGGTGTTTTACCTTACATCACTGATACTACGAGATGGTCTCAGACTGAAGAAATATAAAAAAGGTCCAATATAAAAATACTGTTTATCTACCACAAGGTACAAAAATAAAAGAAAAATGTTTCACATCATGCATTTTAAATAAAATTGAATATTTTGTGTATTATTTTTGAGTAGCTTACAAATTATAATTTAAAATCTTAATTATAAATTTGTGAAAATATGATTATTCTCATCCAGGGGTTAATACAGTAAGATTTATGTTGTTTGCTTTGCTCTAGCATTTAGTCCAACATTACCATCTTTAAATTCAATGAAATATTATTGGTCATTAGAAATTAACCTCATTTTGGCAATGAGATAAAATAAGGCAAATAAATGCATATTTAGTGGAAACAGACACCCAACAGAATCCATCCACGTTGTTTCATTAATTCAATAAAGTATTAAGTATTACAATTGTGATGAATTTTAAAAGCTTCCTTAAAATAAGATTATATTGCTAATAGTGGCATCCATTATTTGGATTTTATCTAACATACATAATCTCCAATATCCAAACACATTTAATTGAATTCAGCTCATCTACCCACATACACAAATTCCATACTGGCTGAAGTGTTTGCTGGATAAGACTATTGCTTGGATAGTATTACATATCCAAATGTTTGTCTTCTTGTTGCCAATTTGTTTTCCCCTGTTCATCCCAAGATACCCTCCTGAAATACTGACATTATTTACAGGATTTTTACCATTTTGTATCTTTCACATAAAATAAAGTGTTATTTACATATGTTTCAAATACCTATGCTGTTTAAAATTGAATTTTACTATATGATATGAGCTTGTATGAAATAAAATTGTAGTGTGTAATGTCAAGACAGCATACACGAGAGTACCCATAAATCAGTACTGATGTTTGCTTTTGTAGAGAAATAACTCATTCTGTTTTCTAACTTTTATTTGAGTCACTGCTGTGACTATCAATAGGGAGTTTGTCTAATTATTCTCTGAAATTACTTGAGGCTTGAGTTTCTATTATATAGTTGATACCAATTCACCATGCTAGCATTGTAAAATAGAGGCACTATTTCCAGTAATTACTTCTAATCAGTTGTTTGTTCTCTAAACCACATACACCTGCTTCTTACAATAAAGCATTCCAGTTGCTGAAATACAGAACTGTTAGCTTTTTATTTGCTTACCTGACCTCATCATTTTGATACTGTAAATATTCACAAATCAATGGATTCCTTATTTACAAGCTCTCCTTCAGAACTTGAATACAAATATTCTCATGTAATTCAGACCTTTAGCAAATTATCAAGCATTGTGGTAAACGTCAAGAATTGACTAATGTTCATTTACGTTATAGTCATCATACATTCTATTAGAAATATATTAAAAATCTCACGTGGGCACTCTTTGAGATAGTCAAAGCTAACAGGTCACAGATTTCATGTTAAACAAACCTCACATTAGGCACAAAAAGGAAAAGCTACAGTTATGCAAGATCTTGGGTTTTTGTTTGCTTTTTGTTTGTGGCCAGGAGACTGGCCACTATTATAAAATAATCGCATCTTGAAACTTCCTTCTAGTAATGGCCTCTCCAGAACATGTTTCTGGGCAGAAACTGAGCTTTCTTCATCAAGTTAATATTCAGTGACTGTCCTGACTTGCAGTGCTGAAGAATCTGTAATCAAGAGGTTTCTTCCTTCTGAATCTTGATGTGAAAGTGAATTCACAAGTTTTGAAAAAGAACTTCAGATGATTTTCTCTCCCTTCTCAGGACACATATTATTAGCATAGGTTGCTTCCAATCATATTAAGAACTGTGACAATTACTGTCAGATACATATCAGCAGTGTCATAATTTTTAGATTAATGTTACATCACAACTAAACAGTATACCTAGTCTGCTATGGAAGGCTGTGAATTAATGATCAAATCAATTCAACAAATTTTCATACATTAGCTTGCAACTTGATCATAGAATCATAGAATCATAGAATCACAAGGTTGGAAACTACCTGCAAGATCGTCTAGTCCAACTACCACCCATTACCTTTGCTACAAGCTGCTAAACCATATCTCACAGCTCCTCATCCAGATGCCTCTTGAACACTGCCAGTGATGGCGAATCCACCAACTCCCTGGGCAGGCCATTCCACTACCTGACCACTCTCTGAGAGAAAAAGTTATTCCTTATGTCTAACCTAAATCTCCTTTCATACAACCTGTGGCCATTTCCTTAGGTCCTGTTTGTTGCCTGGGAGAAGAGGCCAAATGCTTCTTCCTCACAACCTCCCTTCAGGAAGTTGTAGAGTGCAGTGAGGTCTCCCCTGAGCCTCCTCTTCTCCAGACTAAACAATCCCAGCTCCCTCAGCCACTCCTTGTAAGACTTGTGCTCCAGACCCCTCACCAGTTTCATTGCCCTTCTCTGGACACATTCCAGGGCCTCAGTGTCATTTTTGTAGTGAGGGGCCCAAAACTGAACACAGTACTCGAGGTGTGGCCTCACCAGAGCTGAGTACAGGGGGATGATCACCTCCCTGCTCCTGCTGGCCACACTACTTCTAATGCAGGCCAGGATGCCACTGGCCCTCTTGGCCACCTGGGAACACTGTTGGCTCATGTTCAGCCGAGCATCAACCAACACCCCCAGGTCCCTTTCCTCTTTACAGTCATCCAGCAGCTCGGCCCCAAGCATATACCGCTGCATAGGGTTATTGTGGCCAAAATACAAGACCCAACTCTTGGCCTTGTTGAATCTCAACTGGTCTTAATATTAGAGATGGAACTGATCCAGGAGGTGTTTTGTACTTATTAGAAGTGGCAAAGTACTCCCTGAAAATGTTTACTTTGTTTGTAGGAAAATTCACGTAACTGGAAAAGAAGTTCATTACTCTTTTGTGCCAGTATAAGACAGCATTTGGTGGCAAAGCTTTCCCAGTTTCATAGTGGAACTTGTGATTAAACCCAGAAACAGTGAAAGAGAAAACAGTAAACGTGTGGGACTGTGGTGACCAGAACGAGAATGTCATGACAAACAGGTTATTCATTGTTTAAAATACATGGTTCAGGTTTCCTTTTAAAGCTGTTGCATTTCATACATCTAATTAAATATTAATTGATGAATACCTCCAGTCTCTAATCTCCCAAGTAACTCACTTGTCTACTGAATTTACGCTTCTTTCCATCAAAGTAGAAATTCTTCAAAAAATTGTGGGTATTTTAAATAAGAAGCAAATTCAGTAACTTAACAAATTTATCAGTTAATGCTGCAACAAAAACTGATATGAGCCAGTGAACCAGAAAGAAACCTCAGTGAGTGCTGAAGGCTGGATATAAGTCTTTCAGTCATTAACGCAGTGGTTGGCAGTTGGACTGAAGTTGAAAAGGTATCTTTTATGGCACCTGAGGATAGAGAAGAACTAAACTCAACTGGATGCTGTTCTCTTGGACACTATTCACAACTTAGTCTAATTGCTAAGGATCACTTAGTCTAATTGCTAAGGATCTCTAGGCACTGTCCTGCTGGCTTTTAGTGATTACTCCTCTGCTGAGGATTCTTGGAGCATATTATGGTGCCAACTTTTCCTTTCTCCCTTTCCCGATGTTTTTTTATGTTTTTGCTGTCATTTGGCCACTTATCAAAATTTTTACTCTGTTTTCATGCAATCAGGTACAAGAGAGCTTGTATTTCTGGAAACTACAGCTTGAGGTAATCCACTAAGTGGGTTAAGCAGAATGACTGTGGGATCTTGGCTGAGCTGCTTCCCCAAATAATGACTACAGATTTGATGTCATAATAACAGCTGTCAGCAAACAGCATGTAAAAGAGTTTTTGAAGTCACAATTACTTGGTAACCTCTGTTCCCATTGAGTACCAGAGGCATGTTTGATGTGCCTTCTGTTGCCCTCCTGCCTAGCATCATCACTGTTTTGGGCACTGTACATGCCTGCTGCTGCTTGCAAGCTGATTCATGCAGTTCAGCACAGTTTATACTTCTGCTGTGGAAAATGAATAAAAGTAACACCAGCATGCTGGCTATATAAGATGTACTTAAGCCGATGTCTTTTCAGTTCAGCAGGAAACTGTTTTCCTCTGCATTTGGGATTGGTGTTGGCAGCAGGTTGGAAGTGACCGCTCCATGATAGCTTTTGTCTGTAATTGGCCTTTGCTATCCTGACATAGTTGATCTCAGTGGGAATAATTAAACTTTCACCCACTCAGGATATTGACTGGGTAGTCAGAGCTTAGAGAGATCAGCTAGAATTGTTCTGAGTCACCAGTAAATTGGCACGGGGAGAGGTGGGATGAGAAGAGATAGAGATCTTCTATGAGTACAAATGTAAGATCACGCAGTGAAAGAAAACAGTACATACCTTTGCTTTTCTTACCGAGTAGCTGGACAAAATATTTTCAAAATAACAACCTAAAATGTTGAATTGATTGAGATCTGCTGGAAATGAAAGAAAATATTCTTTGCTCTGTTTAGAAATTAAATATCTAATACTGAAAGGAGATACATGATTCTCCTGCTTTAAAATTTGTATGGTGATTACCTAAAAATAGCATCCATGTGAGATGATTAAATATATATATGTATATTGAAAACCTCTTATAGCTTCAGTAACATATTTTCTTGCTGCTGTTTCTCTTTGCATTTAAATTCCATCATTTGAAGTCATTTAAATGTTATATAAATCAAGAAATCTAGTATTCAGAGGATATCTAAAAGGCATGAGGATACACATTTTGACAGTGCAGTGATTAAAATTTATTCATCCAATTCTTCACAAAAAGCAAGCCCAGGAGGAAAAGGCTCTCAAGCGTTCTTCCTTGTGCTCCCCGTTTCAGTAGTTGGTGGAGGAAAGCCACTGAAAATGGGAGAATTGCTGTTTTGGGTCCTCTAACAGCTTCTTGTTTACAGTAAGCAGACAGAGACAAAGAAGAGCAATTAGGTGTTTTTTTTCTGTTTTCCATTTCTCTATTGCTTTATCCTAAGTATGAAGCTACCTATCCCCTCCAGTGTTCTCGCATTGAATGGTAGGATAAAGTCTTTCACACTGTTTGAAGGTCTCATTGTAGGGGTGACTTTGTTTTTTTGTTTTGTTTTTTTGTTTTTTTTTTATCCTAAGTTGATCAGATCAGGATACACTGTATGGCATCATCTGACATTAAATTCATGCTGAACTTTGTAAACCCAAAAAGATGTCCATATGGATTTGAATGCAAAAGGAAAAATTCAGGAGGCCAATTCAGGGAAGTGTTAACTATCTTCATCTCTAGAATGTGAATGTATCCACAATCCTTATGCATACAGGAATTTAGACAGAAATTCAATTAAATACTTTCCAAACCAACCTTTTTATTGAGGGTAGGATTTTCCATACACAGAATTTCAGGACAATCATAAAAATAAAAATAAAAATAAAATAAAATAAATAATGGAGTATAATTCATTGTAAGCATACATGACAGAACAATCATTGATTTAGCCTTCTTTGTTTATTATACACTATTCTGTTTGGGTCAGAAGCCAGGGCTGGTCCTATACTGGGAACTTTCAGCTTTCAGTTTTCTATTTCAAATTATTTTTATTTCAGAATTTCTTTTACTGTTATAGGCTGAAAAGTTGTGTGCATGGTTTTATTTATTTATTTATTTTAGATGAGATCTTTCAACGTGAATATCTTCTTTTTTTTTTTGTTATAAATTAATATAATGTTCATTCCAAATTGATTTTACATTTTTGTTTGCAAACCACAAAACAAAGAAACAAACATTGCTTTCCAATGCAACAGTCACAAAACATCTAGTGAATCATACAGAAATAGTGCAGCATGATTTTTGCTTTTTCATAAGTTTCATTCTGAAATGTGTTTATGTTTGTATCTATAAGGAAGGAGTTTCAACAGCTTAAGTGCTCGTAGAACACTGTTATAAGAAATAAATATTTTTCTTTTTTGTTTCCTTCATTCAAATTTCATGATCTTACTACCTGCACTGATGCTATCAAGTTACTGAACAGTCAAGCGCTGACAGTTTCCCTCTCCTCTCCTCTCCTCTCCTCTCCTCTCCTCTCCTCTCCTCTCCTCTCCCCCTCCCTGCCTTTTCCTTTCCCGTCCCCTTTCCCTTCCCTTTTTCCTCTCCCTTCCTTTTCTTGGGGGAAGGTTAGGAAGAAATTTTTGATTTCCAGACATTAGACAGTCATATATACTTAATTGTTGTTTTAACCAACCAAAAATTTCCTCCAAACCAAAAGAAATAATGGTCCTTGCTTAACTCTTTCAACAAGAAAAATATAAAACATACGTAAGTATGGTTGCATAGTGGATCTGTGTGTTTTATGTGTGAAAATCTTGCCATTACCTTCGTAGTGTAATAGATAATAGTGAGAGCAAATAACAGATAATTGCAAAATCTAAAGACAAGTAAAATCGTAAAGATAATAGAAGATTCAGTTATTTGAATTTATAACAACTTCTTCTGATCTAATTTTCTAATCTCTCATTAATACAGTGTATACAAAAGACAGACAGTTTAAGACTGTCCTTAAACAAAGAAAATGTGTTTTGTTCAGAACTTGCCAGGTTATCCAGGGTTCAGATAAAGTTCATGAAAGTGAAACTTTACCTCAGATATTTTTTTACATTTTAGAAACAGCATTTCTTTATTTTTTTCTCTAACCTTCCTTGGAGATCTTATTAAAGTTTCACAACTTGCTCCTTCATCCCTGCTGAGGTTTATTGTTTCTCTGAACATTTAACAAATAAGGTTTAGAAAGTTTGGGGTTTGGGATTTCTCTAAGGTACAAATTAAACAATTCTCATTTCCTTCCAAAATCTTCTCAATAGAATGTCAGTAACTTGTTGCTATAACAGTTTCATGTCTTCCTTTACTTTAAAAAGCATAAATTTAATCTGCACAATGCTAAGGTAAAGAGTATCTTGGAAGGTAAAAGTTAGAAACAAGATATGCCCCGTGGCCATGTCAAAACGATTAAGTCATCGTAAAACTAATCTTTTGCAATTCTTCCCAGAAGCAATAGACTGTGATCTCATTGTGCTTTATAAGTTAAGAAAGGTCAGGCCAGTATCCTTTGTTGTTTAATGAATGAAAACCTAAGAACTCACTCACGATTTGGATTATGCTGATTAAGTTAGTGTAAAGACAAATAAGAACTAGCTAGAACAGTTTGAATTTACCTTACACTGCTGTTTCCTTCTGCTTCTCCAGGTTTACAGCCCCTACAGCTGAGATCCAATAACAGCTTGTGGGGATCCTCCCACTCTTAGTACAAACCAGCCATATTAATTTAAATCAGTAGAGAAGATGGCTCTGTCTAACATAAACAGTGACTTAAAAACACTCAGTTCTTGACACCCGCTATCTTCAAAGTGAACATTTTATGGTTCTCTAAGCTATAAACCTTGTCAAAGTTACTGAAAGGAGAAAATACTAGAGAACCCCATACTGATTTGGGAAACTAGATTCTCATGTCTGAGAGCTCTGGTTCTTTAACATATGGAAATGAAGACTTTCTGCACAGTTAATGGTGTTAAGTGCCAGCATGGTTCAAATTGTCTCATGTCATTCTTTCATTATTTTTGTTTTAAAAATGGCTCCTTTTTTTTTTTCTTTTTTTTTTTTTTGGTCAATGTCTAATGCCAATACTCTGCCAATATACTCTTTGATCGAAAGTGCAATTTATTTTTTGGTTTGCAAAATATCATCTTTATAGAAATGGGAATTATTATTCAGTATTTCTGCTCTAAATTACTGCATGCTGTTAGATATACTCTCTGTGATCAAAGTTATCTGTGTTATTACCTAAAAGAGGAAATCAGCTTGGGTTGGTCAGCCCCTGTTCATACACACCATCTAGTTTTTAAATTAGTCTTTTGATCTGTTTTGGACATTTTTAATTAGTTCTCCCTAATAACACTAAGCATTGCGGACACAGTGCTCACAAGTAAGAATTTATTTGTGTAGTTTTTTGAACACTGATATTTTAGGATAAGCTAATTGACAGAAATTACTTAATCAGTTTACTGAACTATTTGTGCATGTGCTTACTATATTTCAGCTTTGCTTTTTCACTCAACTTACTTTAACGATCTTTTTCTGGAAGTTCTCTGGAAATCACCTTTATCCTGTGACCCTGTCTTCCACATATAAAATTATTATGGATGGAGAACAGAAAAGAGAAGGTGAAGTTTTTGCTTTTATCACTTGTATAGAAACAGGGACAGATGATTGCTGTTTTGACCCTCACAAATGATTAAGTATATGCAATTCTTGCAGTAATATCATTATTTATTCTCAAAGGCATCAAGACTCTGTCAAAAGAAGGAATGAATTGCTGCCAGCACCATCTTTCTACTGGCCATTGCTAAGGGATACAAAGTATTCCCTCAGGGCTATGGTTGCTGCCGTTTCCTGTGCAAGGAAACTAGAAAAAAGATATTTGATATTTTTCTCTTGTATACTCCTAAGAATTTTAAAAGATGTCAAAGATCTACAACCTTTTGTGAGATTCTTAATTATGTTTATAGTGACTGAGCTTCAGTCTCTGAGGTACGAAATGGTGCTTGTAGATATGTGTCCATCTATACATATATGTATACAAGAGCATATGTATTCACATATACAGATACAGGTATAGATACAGATACATATGAATATATGACAATTTGCACTGATGTCAAGGAAATGACTGTTTTATAATGGGTCCTTTCCTTTTTATCCTAAAGAGGTTTAAAAACAGCTATAAAGAATTGCATACAATAACACCACCATTGGATTAGTGCTGTATTTTAAAAAGTTGTTTCAACTACTATTGCCTTCATTCATTTTCATTTATATCAGAATAGGGAAATGGCCTGCAAAGATCTGTGGATCATCTTATTACTTCAGTTTGGGAACACTGATGAACAAGCATCTCAGTGATCTGCCTGCATGGAAATGATCATACTGATTGAGATTCATAAATAGTATCCTCTGGTCATGCTATTTTAGAGCAACACTCAATCTAGGTAATTATGGTCTGTTGCCTCTGCTGAAAACAGACACTATATAAATCCTTCAGCTGCGGTGGGCTTGACAGTCTGAGAATAATGTGCAGGTCCTCAAAAAGGATTTGTATTCAAGGTCCATTTGGTAGGTGTGTCATCCCATTTTTCATTTCTCAGAACTGACAACAAACTGAACTAGTTGGTTATTTCTCTCAGATGCAATTATATTGATGGGATGATCAACCATCTGTGATTAATCCAGGTTCACTCAGATGTTAGTACCAGCAGTTTCAGCCATTGTACTTAAAGTATTGATTTCCTGTTTAATTTTTAAAACAGAAAGATATACCTGATATGATGATGCAATGAACACTCTTTCTCACCTTCTTCATATAGAAAACAGCCCCATGCCATAAAGTTAATTTGAAACACATATGCTTACACCTACTTGGGAACAGTATGATTTTGTTTATTCAATTTCTCATTTTTAATGGGTTTAAATTCAGTTAAAATAAAAGCTGTATTAATTAGAGCATGTCCCTTAATAATACATAAGGTACACGTACTACTGCATGTATTCTGGCTTCACAAGGCTTTGCAATCTCAAGGGTGGAGAGTTCAAGGAATGTTTTGCATTGTTATCCATTCAAGAAAAAAGCATCTTATCAGCTTAACTAAGGAAGTACACAGTGCCACTTGACAAAATAATTGCTCATTATTATCATATTTTAGAATTAATAAATTTTTGTTTTCTTGAGAAGAGTCTTAAATTGTTGGTTTTTTTAAGTATGTTTTCCATTGTAATCTATAGGAAGATTATGAAGCAACAAACACATATTGTTAGATTAACAGAGGTTATGGTAGGAATACATGGAAATTACTCGAATGGGAATGAGGAGTAATAGAAATATTAGTGCAGAATCCAGGATTTTTTCCCATTAGAATACTTTTTTGAATAATGCTTTATATTTGGAAATATCATAAAAACAGTCTGTAAGGTTTAATGAGGCCTAAGGATATGAATGATAGCCTTTAGTATATAGAAGAAAGAGGGAGTTATTTTATTGCAGTAAAAAACAAAACAAACAAACAAACAAAAAAATTGTTCTCTGGAAGTTGTGACAAATTAATGTTCTAATAGTGTGTTAATCTTACTTGACATCTACAAAGCAATGAAGAATTTTAAGCAAATTGAAAAGATTTGTAGTTAAAATGAAACCAATTCACTTCTCCTTCTTATTACTGAAATCATCAAACTGTACAATATGTTGATCATTTTTCAAAAAGAATTTCTCCTTCAAAAATTTGGTAAAACATATTTATTTAATTACTCAATTTCAGTTGAATAATGAAATTCAGTTGAATAATGAAATTATTTTCATTAAGCCAAATCATAACAAAGCAAAAGCTCCCATAACATTATATTATATACAAATGTGCTGCAAATAGCATTAAAAATGATGAGATCTTTTTTTTTTTATAATTGTGTTCAGTTGCTTGATTTGGGTTTTGAGTGCATTTTTGTGGTGCTGGTGGTCGTTTTTTGGGGAGAGTTTGTCTCTTTTTGGGTTGAGGATCAGCAGACTCCTCTGTGGGATACAAAAATTATACAAGATTAACCTAGGTTTGTATTTCCTTTTTTTATTTTTTTGGTCTTTTTTTCATCAGATATCAAGATGAATTTATTAGCATCTCTATTCTTCTGTCTTTTTAATGTGCATCAAACTCACTATATTCTGTGTAGCAAAATACATGATTTCAGCAGACTAATATACAGCTGCGTATACATGATGAAATCAGCATGCTGCATGCAAATCAACCATCTAAACCCAATGATAATGCATTCAAAATTATCTAGAGAGCTGATATTTTCAGTAGGGAAAGTGTTGCATCTTCAACAAATAGTGCAATCGAAGCAAAAATACCCATCTCACTTTGGTCATATTTCATTACTGTTTTTGATGAAAGTTGTTTTTGCCCATTCTTGTCCAATTTGAAGGCATCAGCCACTTCATTACTGCATCCTAGAGCACTGTATACTGCAAGAAGAATGGAAAGTTTCCCCCTATCAGCAGATAATTGCAGAAAGACGGTAAATTTTACAGTATAATTTTGTGATTATGACTCCCTTTTGACCACACAGTATTAATTCTTTCCTAACAAGAATTTATCCACCGCTTTGAAAAATGTGCAAATCTCAGGTGGTCAAGGCTCTACCTTCTGCCTGTGTGGCCCAAAGTCAGCATGATGTTAAAGTAAGCATTTAATTGAAAATGTTGTGATGAAAATTTATGTGTGACAACAGTTTGTAAGGAATATTATGGTTTATTATCCACTTTTTTTTCATTATGCATAACATTAAATCTAAGGTTCTAATCTCACGACCTAATATGGTGATAATCTAATCTTTAAGGTATTGCTGACTTTTGGAAACTTTTCAAAGCACTTGACTTAGGCCATGTTTATTTTTGGAAGGAATTCACAAATAAGAATCCTTAACTTCTTCCTTCTTGTACTAAAGCTAGGTTTATTCCCATGTAATTTAGTCATCTAAACAAAATATAAATGTCAGGAAACTTATTTTCCCTACAATATCACAAAGTCGATGAGGGAAAAAACAATGCATTTCCAGAGATTCAAATCTTTCATTTCAACAAATTGCAGAAAACACTATATAATATCTGGAAAAGTTATATTCTTTATTTTGTTTCCTGAAAAGGACCTGAGTGAATCTGGTACCAATGTACGCTGATGTATTTTGATGTCCCATATCTCTTATGAAGAAGGAAATTATTCTGCAGAATGATGGCTAAGCTCTTATCATTTCTGGTGCACAATCTGTCAAGTGTACAGTGGCCTTGAACATAACACTAGTGAGAGAGTCACCAGAAAAAGATCAGCCAAAAAAAGCATAAGTCAGATTTGGTAGGAAAAGTGAGTTAAACTACCAGTGAAGTTGTCCTTTATGTTCATAGAACTCTTTAGGAAGTGAAGAATGTGGTTGCTAATTTGTGATTCAGACTTGAACTTTTTCTAGTTAGTATCTATTGCACTGGCAGATGCCTTTTGGTTTCCTGACAGCCTGATTCTGTGGATTATGCAGCTAGGCTAAGAGATCTTAACAGGCATAGAAAAGTAAGATGTAAATGTTATGACAGTGATAATCCCAATGGCATGACAATCCCAGGTAGGGAATTTTATTATAGTGTTAGATACCTAGTGGTGGTTCAGAATGCTTTTGTATTAGTTATTCATGCCCTTTCTCATCCTAAAGCAAAACATGAGTTTTCTGCTTTTTGTTTACTTGTTTGTTTGTCTAGTCTACAGAAAATAAGTTATAAAAGGAATACGACAACATTTAAAAGGAAGAAGGGAATGACAAGAAAGCACAGATCCAGCAGCCCAAGTACTCAGAGGTTAAGAGATTTACCAGAGTATGCAAATGGAAGTCCATCTGATGGCTTACTAATGAAATGACATGCAATATTCTATGATTGCCCTCAATTACCCTATGCAAAGCAAGAATTAATTACTTGTATTGAAGAAGTTCACCTTTGTTCCTCATTTCAGGCTCTCATTTATAGTGAGTGTTTCTGAGGTGATATTAATAGAGGTCCAAGTACTTGATAGCTATTACTTATTATTCTTTTTTTTCCCTTGTAACAGAGCTGATCCTTTTACATGATAACTGTAGTCTAATCAATCAATGGCTAGAGCAAGCATTAAGGTATATACAGAGCATTTTAAAAGTGCTGAACCTACTTATGTACTGTTTGGCACTTTGTTGTCCAGAATTGTACTACACAGAATGGTTAATTTCATCCATTTGTTTTGCAACAAATACTGCCTCTGTCAAGTTATTTTAATGTAATGCTATAAATCAACTTGAAAGAGGCATAAAAGAAAATAAATAAGTCAAATAAAAATAACCTAGAGATTCATCACTTTTTGCCTGTTTCTCTTGTTTCAATCAAGATGCATTTCTAAAAAAAAAATAATAAAAAAAAAATAAATGTTCATTATTCTACTTCTCTGATTTCCAAGTTCCTTATCTATTATTAAGTTTGTAGAATGAACTGGCTGCTTGTGTGTGATTTTAAGACACATTGTGTCTATGCACATTTAGTGCAAGTCTATACATAAATGCAGAGACAGAATCAGAAATTTCAACAGAAATTATTTTTTAAAAATGAATATTGTGATCATTTACTGTGAGGTTGGCTATTTATTCAGGTCAAATTTAACAGATTGATGGAATACTGTTGTAACTGAGGACAGTGTAATTATATAACAGAACAGACACAAACATATTTGATTCTAGACATTTTCTTTCAAGCAAAAAAGGCTTTTAGAGCTTAGGAGGTATCCAGGCATCTAAGGATAATGCTGAGGTACATTAGGATTTTTTTGCATTTCCTGATATAATGTTAAGTTGCATACTAAGGCTGACAGTTACAGAAATTGTAAAAGTAGTGGTTGAGAAATAAATAGATTCAGAAGCTTCAAAACTTTCCACTCCCCAGTGTCAGCTGGGAAGAGCTAGTAGAAAACTGCTAGTGAAGCAAGAGCAGCTTCCAAAATCAGTTGTTCAAATTAACCTGCTTGACTCTGCTGTGAAAGGTACTGCAAATAGTCATTCACTCAGCAAAGAGTGGGAGGAAGTTTAAAAAATCCCTTGCTCTTTTTCTTCTTCAAAATTCCACGGAAGGAGGCCTCTCATATATGGAGACATCTATAATACGCTATCTGTGTCTAAAGTAATCAGACAAGCTTTCTTTACAGAAAAAGTATAGGCACTTCTAGAATGCCATTACATTCATTTCTAAGGTAGAGATATAATAGAGACCAATATAATTGCTTTTATAAGTCCCTACTTCTCAGTATCACTAAAGGAGGAATTCTAGAAAATAAAATCTGTTGTAGGTGTCCACATAGGTGACAAGTTTGATAAGATAAATCCCATCTCCAGCAAATGACTTAGGAGTAGATCCCAATGGGATGCATCCACATGTGTTGAGGGAGCTGGCAGAGATGATTGCTGAACCAATCTCTATCAAATTTGAGAGGTCTTGGATAATGGGAGAGGTGCCGGAAAACTGGAGGATTGTCAGTGTCTCTCCAGTCTTCAAAAAGGGCAAGAAGGAAGATCTGGGAAACTACAGGTCAGTCATCCTCATCGGTGTCCCTGGAAAGGTGATGGAACAGATTGTTCCGGATGCCTTCTTTGGGCAATTGGAAGAGAAGGTTATCGGAGTAGTCAGCATGGATACACCATGGGGAGGTCACACTTAACCAACCTGGTGGTCTTCTATAATGTCATCACCAGCTGGGTGGAGAGGTTGAGAACAGTGGATGTAGTCTACTTTGATTTCAGCAAGGCATTTGACACTGTCTCCCACAACATCCTTATAATGAAGATGAGGAAGTGTGGAATAGATGAGTGAATGGTGAGGTGGGTTGAGAACTTGCAGATCAGCAGAGCTCAGATGGTTGTGACTGGACATGCAGAGTCCAGCTGAAGGCCTGTATCTAGTGGTGTTCCTCAGGGGTTGGTACTCAATCTGGTCCTGTTCAACATCTTCATCAATGACCTTGATGAGGGAATAGTGTTCACTATGTAAAAAGTGAACTTTATAGTGTAAAAAGCTGGGAGGAATGACTGACACACCAAAGGGCTGTGCTGCCATTCAGCAAGACCTGAATAGGCTGGAGAGCTGGGCAGAGCAGAACCAGATGAAGTTTAACAAGAGCAAGTGTAGAGTCTTGCACCTAGGGGGAATAACTGCATGAATCAGTACAGGTTGGGGAGAGGACCTCTGCAGAGAGGGACCTACCTGTCCTGGTGTACAACAGGTTGGCCACAGTGTGGCCAGCAGTGTGCCGTGGTGGCCAAGAATGCCAATGGCATCTGGAGGTGCATTAAAAAGAGCATGGCCAGCAGATCAAGGAAAGTGATCCTTCCCTTCTATTCTGCCCTGGTCAGGCCTCATCTGGATTACTGTGTCCAGTTCTGGGCTCCCCAGTACAAAAAGATGGGGATTTCCTGGAAAGAGACCAGTGGAGGGCCACAAAGATGATAAGGGGTCTGGAGCACCTGTCTTATGAGGAAAGGCTGAATGACCAAGGTCTATTCAGAATTGAGAAAAGAAGGCTGAGAGGGGTTCTGATCAATGTCTATAAATATCTAAGGTGAGGGAGTCAAGGGGACAGGGGAAGACTCTTTTCAGCAATGTATGGCGATAGGACCAGGGGAAATGGCCCCAAACTGAAGCATAGGAAGTTCCACACAAATATGGATAAGAACTTCTGTGATAAAACAGTGGAACAGGCTGCCCAGAGAGGTTGTGGAGTCTCCTTATCTGATGACATTGAAGACTCACAGGATGCCTACCTGTGCAGCTTGCTATAGGGAGCCTGCTTTGTCAGAGGGATTGGACTTGATGTTCTCTGGAGGTCCCTTCCACCCCCTACAATTCTGTTTGGCAGTAAATCAAACTGTTATTTTGAGTGTTGTCTGAAGATTTGGGAAGCTGATCCCATTCATTTTCAATAGTTTCAAGATTTCAGCTGAAAATCTTTTAAAATAAGCCGTCTGCCTTTGTACTGAACAGGACTGTTATTTATCATGAACCAGGTATATTCAAGAAATACTTTAGAAGGCATCTCTCAAGAAAGCAGTATTTGACCATAACAAAGCATGTGGAAATCCATGCCAGTTTAGCATAATAACCAGCATATTGTAAATAAGTTCAGGATAGACAGCCAAGTCACCTAATCACATAAATATATTCCTAATTGCTTCTAAGTAAAATACAGCAATAGAGTTGCTCAGGCAAGACAGAAACATATTCAACCACTAGTCACAATAAATACCCACTCACTGAAGACCAGCTTAATTTTGTGTACTGGTTCTCTTCTTCGTCGCTGTTTGATGTTAGCAAAAAGTACCAGAAAAATATGTCATTGTTGATTTTTCCTTTTCCCAATAACTCAGTATTTTTCAATAACTCCAGCTTCTTCCCACTTTCTCACTTTCTAACTTAAGGGAATTTATTCAAGACTTTTTTTCTGCTGAAGAAGGTTTTTTTAAAAATGGTTGAAATGCATGAAATCAAAGGATTACAGAAGACAGGCAATAACAGTGGAATAGAGATTGCATTTTCATGGAGAGGAGAAATAAAATCCTCTCTTTCCCATGGAAGTCAAGTTTTAACCTAGCAGCAGCCTCTAAAAGTGTTAATGTGTGAATTATTCCTTTTTAGAGACTGTATGTGCTGATGAATAGGAGATTTTGTAGGCTTCAAGTGAGAAATAGCTGTTTGCAAATTTTTCTTTATGACATCATCATGGTTTACATGATAAGAAACAAATTCAAAATCTGATCCTGAAACTATAAGCAATAAATATTACTTGCTGTCTTTCAGGTTCAGGTTAAAATGAAATTTTAAGAAGAAATTAAACGTATCATTAGAACAGTGATAAAATCTGACTCTATTTCATCAGTAAGTGAATTCCAGTTAAACAACTCGTAAAAATAGGAGCTGCTGAAAGAAAAGATTTCTTTTCCACCAGTTTTCAGGAATCTTTGTATGTAGTGAAATTTTCCTTATATATGTCCATTCTGAACAGAAAATAGTTAAATAAGTAAAAGTTCAGAGCAGTAAATTCTGGGATAAATTGATTTTCTGACCTGCATGCACAGTAAATTTTTCACACCAAGGCAACTAACAAACTTTTTTTTTTTTTTTTTTCTATTTAACTTCTCAGATTTCAGATTGAAATAACTGAGAAAAAGCTTTCAGAATCTCCTTCTAGAGCAATCTTTTGGAGGTGATCTTTGAATTGGAAAGGACATTTAAAACACCTCTTCAAGTATAACAAAATCACAATTGTTTTTTCTAGGAAACAGTGTACTTTTAGTGTTTGGCCTACTAGCTAAGGTGATGGAATACAGTATTAAAAATAACATGCTTCAGAAATAGTCAGCCTTAAAATAATAATAATAATTCTTTATTTAAGTTCCTTGGATAAGGACTGAGGGAAGAGTATAAAACGCCCCTTTCTTACTGAAGAGACAGGGTCTTTCCTGATAATATGCTTGCAGAGTCTGTCATTAACAGAGTAGTTCTCTGCATAAAGGTTTTGGTTGGGAAGTTTTGTGTTTGGTCTTCATACTGCAAATAAACATTTTGGTGAATCTAGCTCTTTTCACATGTCATGTGAAAAGAATAGCCAGCTGATTGTCTCATTGACTTAAGATGCAAGTTTCAGTATTTTTCAAAGTCTACTTTTCATTATAGAAAATTACCTCAGGAGCTGAGAGAGGGATAAAATAAAACAAGAAAATAGAATTAAATGTGTTATCTCCTTAAGAAAATGTTTCTGCTCAGAAAAAATAAAATAAAATAAAAATATTGAGAACTTTTTCCATGCATGTACATTGTAATGTGGTGGGAGGGGACATTCATATCACTGGGTGAAACACTGGCTGGATGAGAGTGCCCAAAGAGTTGTGGTCAATAGAGTTAAGTCCAGTTGTTAGCAGGTCATGAGTGCTGTCCCCCAGGGCTTGGTACTGGGGCCACTTCTATTTAACATCTTTATTGATTTCTTACAATATCTGAAAGGTGCTTGGGTTGGTCTCTTTTCACTGGTGACAGGTGACAGAATGAGGGGAAATGACCTCAAGTTGCATCAGGGGAGGTTTAGGCTCGATATCAGGAAACACTTCTTTACAGAAAGGATTTCTAAGCACTGGAATAGGCTCTGCAGGGAAGTGGTTGAGTCACTATCCCTGAATGTGTTTAAAACCCGTTTGGATGTGGTGCTTGGGGACATGATGCAGGGGGGCTTGTTAGAGTTAGGGTAGTATCGTTAGGTTGAGGTTGGACTAGATCTTTAAGGTCTTTTCCAACCGAATGATTCTATGGCTCTATGGTTCTATGATTTATGGCTAGTCTAGTAAGCAGATTCTTTCTAGTAAAGATTATAAACATAATATATAATTGGAGGACTTTTCCAGCCTTGGTGGAAGTCTTTTTCAACCTTGGTGATTCTATGATTCTATATATGCTTTCACTGTCAAAAGATAGGTTGTTATCACAGATTAACTATCATATATCAGATGCAAAGAATAATAAGCATAATACCGAGTTAAAGAAAAACTAGCTTTTCTTTTTTCTAAAGTAAATTCAATTAGAGCTCTGAATGCCTAATAAATAAATAGAACAGTAACTCCATTAACAATTCAAAATCAGCTAGCAAGGGATGTTATGTGAGTATTCCCATGGTAAGGAAAAGTAAACAAAATCTTCATTTCTTTAAAGGATAAGACTTGATCACAATGAAAATGATTTTAGTATTTTTTATTTATTTATTTTAGCCAGGCTGAACCTACACTGATGCTGATGGTAAAAAAAAACCTCCAAGTTTTGGTAATACTGTGTAATATTTATCACTATATAAGCACAATTTTCCACTACATTAAAAGAAAAAGGATCATTTTAAGCTATACAAGCATTAGAAAAAAAAATTCATCTTGCCTTTTTTACAGTTACATCCTAAGACAGGAAAAAAGCTTGAGTCATGGAGCCTGAAACAGTCTCAAGTCTCAAGTAAACAGCAAACTCAACACATGCTAACTTGTGTGGTGATATCACGCTGTAGCTAAGCTACAGCACACCATTCTCTCAAGTTCTATCCTCAAGAGGGGTAGAAAATATGATGAAAAAGGGTTCGAAGGTTGAGATAAGGGCAGCAGGATCACTCATCAATTACTGTCATGGGCAAAACAGTCTCAGCGTATGGAGATTACTGTAATTATTGTAATTGTTGTAATTATTGTTAAATTATTGTAATTTAACACTAACAGTCTAGAGTAGAACATGGGTGAACTAAAAACAAACTAAAAACACATAATTTCCCCCATTCACTTTTTTTCTACTTCCCCCACCCCCCACCCCTTAGCAACTTAGAGGAGTGAGGAACAGGAACAATGATCAGTCCATCTCTGCTGTTCCTTCATGGTGCCTCTCTGCCCCTGCAGCAGCATGGGGTCCTTCCCATGGGATGCTGTCATTCCTGACCAGATCCTTCCCAAAGGCTGCTGCTCTCCCAGCACTACTCCAAGACGGCTCCATACCATGGGGCCCACCCTTCAGACACTGCTCCACACGAGTGCAGCAACCCCAGCCCTCTTGCCCCCATCAGGCTGCACTCCACAGGCTGCAGCTCCAGCCTAGGGTGTCCTGCAGGGCTTCTGCATAGTCTGTGTTCTCCTGCAGGCTCCATCCACTGCTGCACCATGGATTCCTCCATGGCTGCATGGGGAGATCTGCTCTGCACCTGAACCACTGACCTAGGTGGCTGCCGGGATGTTCTCTCACACTCTTTATTCCTCTCTGTTGTTCTCTACTCCTCATCTGCTGTTCTGCAGCAGATTTTCCCTTTCTTAAATCTGCTGTTCAGAAGCACAACCAGCATCTGTCATAGTTCACCTCTAGCAGTGGCGGGTCCCTTTTGGAGCAGCTGGAGCTGTGTCTTACCTGACATAGGGCAGCTTCTGTATGAGTATAGCCCAATCCTGCAGCCCCTCAGCTCTCAAAACTTTGTCACACAAACATAGTGCAGTGTTATGATCCCTTCAATTTACCACTTGCAGTTCAGATGGAAGATTCCTACATAATCTCTTTCATTTACCATATTTTCTGTTAACTATGTTTTAATTTCCAAATCTGTTATGACCACCTTGTTTTATAATCATCTCACTTTGTTCCAGTGTTGAAATTCAGTAGTGTTTCTCTATCACTCTCTGAACTGTAAAAGTATAGGTATATTATTTTTAACATGTATATTTATGTCTGTATATTATACTTGTATGTAGTATAAATCACAGAAATGCAAAAATAATATGAAGGTAATGAACTACTTTTGAATTTCACTAATCAAATATTTATAACCTGTGCATTAATTTGCATTTTTTAATGTGAATCATGCCTAGGAAATAGTCTGCAGCTAGCAATTAACAGTTAGGTTTTGCAGAATAGGATCTTAGCAGTACTTGGTATGGTGTTTGTGAGTGACACTTCAAAATGACCTATTGTACAGAAACACCTTATTCCATTATTGTTAGTTTCTGAACTATGTACCTCCTCAGTCTCTTCTCTGCCTCTGAGCCTTTTGGATTAAGTCTGGGTAAAATAATTTCAGTTTATCAAATCAACCTCCTGCTATGGTTCATTGTTAAGAGGCACTGAATGATACTTTCAAATTTGTAAATATCAACTGATCAGGTGAAAACAGTTCTTCTACTACAGAAGTCTTTATATAAACTAAAGCATTCACTGAAATGCTTAAGTGTAATGATGTGGGAGAGAGGACAAGACAGCCTTGTTTATAGAGAAAAAAATCTTACATATTATATTGCTAAATGTAAAAAATAATAGTTTTTAATCTAATTTTAATCATTAAGAATTTTCTCAAGTTCTATGCTTGAAGTGATGTCTCAAGAATATGGATAAGCAGACAAAATATGTCTGTTATAGACATTGTTAAAGAGAACAAAGAGAATATGCTGGATTTTGGCAGCAGATTTTTGAAATAAAAGATGCATTCAATCCCAGTGCTGAAATTACTACTGATTAAGTTGGATTAAAAGTGATCACACTCATGAGGAGCATGTTTTCAGCACTTTCATAATATTATTTTACACTAACCCATTTTTAAACTGAAATGACATATGAAATAAGGAGAGTAAGTTCAAGCTGAGGATGTTTCACCAACAGCATGTTGGTGAAAGTGTATTAGATAATGATCCCATGCTGCTGGGAATTGTCACAGCCTCAAATGTATGGTTGTGATGTTGTTATTTTGAGCTGCAATAATAAAGGCTTTTTTGATAAAGATACAATTAAAGATCTAAGTAGGATTTGGACAGTACTTAAACATGCGCTTACAAAACTGCAAATACAAAGATTTACCCAATTTTCCTGCCCAGTACTGTGAGAAATGGAACTCCCTGCATGTATCTTACTTTCAGACCTTAAATACTTGCAATTCTATGCCACTTAACAGCAGAGTACCCCATATCAAGTGAGAAACATAAAATGCAATTCCTTCTCAGTCCAAATCCACAGAATTTCCAACCAATGTTTATTCTTGGAACATCCCTCACATGACCTGCATAATGGCATTCTTCACAAAAGGCAGTGGTGATTTCTGCTTTCTTTCATGATATATGAGACAGAATCAGCAGTAGTCATGATAGCAGTGCTCTGTGGTGTAAATTTTGCAGCTGAGGCAGACTCACAGAAAAACTTAATTTCTGTAGCTACTCTGGTATACATTGGTGCAATCCTGTATTACTCAGGTCCTGAAAGGAGTAGAAGTATCATGAGAGTACTGATGTTCTTTTGAAGCTGTATGACTGTAGAGAAGAATCCAAGAGGGAGCCTGAGTATAAAGAGATGAAGCCTAAGGAAGCACTGACATTTCAGCCTCGGCATTTTCTGCATTGGAAAACTTTTCCGGAATTCTTGTGCACTATTTGGGTTGGAGAAATTCTTATTGCTCAGATTTTCAAGGTGGAGTTCATTCAGTATTACTTTTGGACATAGAGAAAACTAGTTTCGGTGCAGAAAACTTTTCTTTATATTGATAGTGAAGGATCATTTATAGGGAAGAGTACAAGAAAATACTTACTTTCAGGTAAACAACCTTCTTTTTGTTTTTAAGTATGTTACGTCTTCAAATTTTGTTTCACTGTTCTTCCCACCTTCTTCTATGTGTTTTTAAGGAGATGAATAGGAAATGAAATGAAAGATGTTGGTACCAAACATTTTCTCTTATCATGCTCCCCTTTATTTGTTATTTTGAATCTTTTGAAGAAGTACTGTTTTTGTCTTTCAACTCTATAAATGTTTTCTAAAGTTGGCAAGCATATTTCCAGGAAGTATACTTCACAGTATTTTAAATACTGTTGGCCAAAAAACACAGTGACATCCAATACTGAACCCATTAAATTAATGTAAAATGGACATTGCTCCTGCATCTCCTATCAGTTCTTCTCTGCATAAAACATCACACACTATAAACACCTCTCTGCTGAGATATGATTCCCAGCAGGAAATACAGCCTGCACCTATGCTTGAATTAAAATAAGGGGAGGAAAAGGAATACAATTCAAAAACTTATATTGTGATATCACAGAATCTTAAAGGGGTTCAAGTTGGAAGGGACTTTATAGATGATTTAGTTTCTTTCTTCCTGCCTTGGGTAGGAATATCTTGCATTAGATCAATTTAGTCAAAGCTCCCTTCAACTTGGACTTGAAAAATGGGGCATACACAACTCTAGGTAGCCTGTTCCAATGACTCACTATACTTATCATGAATATTTTCTCCCTTATACCTAACTTAAATCTACTTCCTTTCAATTTAAAGTCATTAACCCTTGTCCTATTTACATTCTCTTGTTAAACATCTCTCTCCAACTTTTCTTTAGGTCCCCTTTAGATACTGGAAGGCTGCTGTAAGGTCTCCTCTTCTCTTCTCTAGGCTGAATAGTCACAGCTCCCACATCCTGTCTTCATTGGAGAGGTGGTCCAGCCTTCTGATGGTCCTCATGATCCTCCTCTGAGCCCACTTCAATAGGTCCATGTCTCCACTGTACTGACAATTCCACATTTGGACACTGTATTCCAGTGTTTTCATGCAATATTTATATCTATTGTCTCATTTTAATAGGGAATTGGCCTTGTTTCAGTTGTTATTCTTGGGCATTTATGCCCATTCAAGATTACCTAGCATATGCACAAATTTGGCAGATGCAACACAATAGCTAGAGTTATGTACATAGCCCCACGTATCGTTTTTTGACTGTAATGGAAGTTTGGACACAAAGCTAAGAGGTAAAATTCTACATGAATGTGTCTTATTCTGAGAGATCAAATGTATCTTTTTCATTTCACATTCAGGTTTTTAAAGGGAAATCAACATTATTTATCTTCACTGATGGGGAATTCTGGGCTATAGTACTGACATGGCAGATGGTACCAGATTGGAAGAGAAAATGTGGCAATTGGTGAGGGGTTCTTGCAAAACCACATAGGAGTTACAGGATTCTTCTGATCTTATTACTGGAGAAATGTTAAAAGACTGGGTAATTCAGTTCACCATGGATAGTGGTGAAAACCTATACAAGAGTCCGTGTTTGTTGGCTTACATAGACTTAAGAAATATTTGGAGAGTGCTTTACTATTCCTGTTATATGATGTACTTCTCAAGTGTAGTTGATTTTAAAATGGCACTGACAAGAGGAAATGTAATCCCATTAGGTTTAAACCTATGTATCATGTCCAAAAATATACTAGTAAGTGGATAATCTGAGATGGTATGTGGTTCAGCTACAGTCATACATTCTTAAAATAGGGGAAGATAAATAGGAAACGAGAAAATAGTGATTCCTTACAGAAATAGATTGTCTGTGGGTGGCTGTGTCTACAACAGAGCACTAGAAGAAGCATATTTATGCTCCAAGAGTTTTTTAGAAGATGAGATAACAAAACACGTGAAATGAAAATTAGTCAGTGCCAAGAACTACTTGAAGTATAGCAGAACTAAAGAAAATCTATATTGTTGTGGTCCTTGCGATGTACTTCACTATTTTGTCATTTTATAATGTGTTCTGATTGTAGATTAAAAAAAAAAGAAAAAAGTAATTCTACCATTAAGTCATATCTTAACGTGGACTTTGAATGATTTACTACAACTTAGCATTCAGTTCCTGCAAGTTTTGAAATCTTTAGAAGCAAAGTCTGAACAGTTTTAGTCTAAAAATGTCAACAGTTTTTAATAATAGTAAGAGAAGTGAGCATCCCCAAATGCACTGCCATGGGAGCTCATTTGAGGGTAGATGGTGTGCTATGAAGTTTGACTCTCATTCTGTGTTTGAAATGGGTTATGATATGCATTTGGGAATTCTTTTGTGATGCCTATTTCATAGGATTCTAGAATCAATAACTAAATGGTGGGCTAAAGTGTCTATCTTTTTTCTTATGTATATGCATTTAAGCAGTATTTACACTTAATTAAAAAAAAAAAAAAAAAAAAAAAAAAAAAAGGTGTCTGGATTTATCTGCCTTAGTAATTTTAAAGGATTTGCCTGTTGCCCAGGAATTCTTACAATTTATGAATGGAAGAAAACTGAAGTTATCAAAAGTGCTGAATGGGTTCAGGTACATTGGGTATCTGTGCTGAAAAGATTTGCATGGGGAAATATTTAGGGCTATACAAAGATATGTAATAATTTACATATAAATTGATTTTTTTTTTTTTTATGGAAAATGCTAGCTTTCAGGAAGTTGAGTGAACAGACATAATACAAATTGTACTTCACTGACTGCTAAAGAAGTTCAAAAATGAAATTATAAAAATGAAATTATAAAAATGAAATTAAAAAAAACAAAGGCATTTGAAAAGACACAGAAATTAGTTGCTAAAACAGGAAGGAAGGAAGGAAGGAAGGAAGGAAGGAAGGAAGGAAGGAAGGAAGGAAGATCTTATAGCTAACATTTATCAGCCTTAATCATTAGGGAAAACCTTTTTTTTTTCCTCAACCTCCCCCTCTCTTTAGAGCAATTATCATGTTTCAGAATCACGAAGATTAAAGATGTAGTAATGTTGCTGGATCAGTTTATGTCCTGGCCAAAAGATCAGGTCTCAGCAATGTGGAAATAAGATTGCCCATTTTATACTGATCGTGAGCTGCTTGCAATACAGCGCATCTTAGTGAGTCTGGAAAATCCTTACAGGGTATTAGTTTGGAAAACTGTTTATTTTAAAACATACACAGTCAGGAAAGTTAGCAATAAATGCTCCAGAGAAGCACCTGTAAGAAATACAAGCAACAAAGTTGAGAAAAAGATTTTCAGGTGAATATTGGAACTGGATAAAGATTCCTATATCCGTAAGTAAATATATATATATAATATAAAAGTATATATAAAAATATATATAAGTATATATAAAAATATTAAAGTAAATATATGTATATATATTTACTTACGGATCTTGGAATCTTTATATATATATATATAGACTATATATATAGGACTTTTTCTGTCCCATTGTCCTGAAGGATGCACTTGTCATTGTATGTTTCCTTTGCCAGTGCAAACAATTCCCCTTGCTTCTGACTAACATTTAACCTCCTTTATTAAGAACAAATGTCCTAAATAATGGCTTTGAGCTTCTGATTTCTGAGTAGGAGTAAAATGAAAAAACAACATTCCTACCAAGAGAGAGTTGTTATTTCCCCACAGTAATTTCAGTATTTCAGAAAATATTGGTCTAAGTATTTTATTATATTCTCTCTTATTTATCTACATTGAACTTTGAGATCTGTCTCTTATTATTGTTGTAAAAATCTAAATCTAAGCAGGAAAAATTAAGTTCTTAATTACCTGTTCAGTTCTCAGTTTTCAGTTGCACAAATAGAATATAATGTTTCCCTATGTGTAGACACATTAGTCTTTCTGAACATGACGGAATGAATACTCATTCTGACTCAACGGCTATACAGCAGATCTTATTTCTTTACCATGTTTCAAAACTATGAAATTTAGAATCACTATTGAGAGTAAGAAGTTTGACTTTTAAGTCCTTTAAAATCAGGTCAAGCAACAAACACCTTATAAAACCAAGATTAAACAGCAAGTGATAACGTTTAATCCAATTCTGTTAGATTTTGCACCAGAAGAAACACCTGAGAAATATAAATCTTGTGCTCTGTTTTACTCCAAGGCTTACTGTTCCTTCCCCAGTTCCTTTCACAAGAAATATTAAAAACATTAAAGCTTCAGAAAATATATGCTTCTATAGTATTTAAAATTTAGCTCCCTGGCCTAAATGTATTAGTTCTGTCACTATAATATCTAAGTACCTCATATATAGGTCGTGCTTTCAGACCTTCTCTGAGGAATGCATCATCTGATCATTGCAATTGTTATGATGAGGAAGTAAACCATAAACTTATGCATGGATCTTTTCAAGGGGAAATCTCACTCTGTTGGGCTTACAATCCTAAGTGTCATCTAGGTCATTTAGGTGTGATTTTTAGATAAATTTAATGTACTTTGCACCTGCAGCATCAGCTGAACAAGCATGCATACAGATGTCATATGATTCTCCTTCCAGGAGGTTGTGGAGTCATATCTTAAACTGAAAACACACAACTGTAAAGAGAATCAAAGGCAGAGCTAGGTTTTCAGTCTTGCACACTTACTTTTTATTTTTTATATGAACACCTAGCGTTGTTTTTATCTGATGCTACAGAAAATGAGACAGGTACTTATTGCATATTCTGTAGGAACAGTAATTCTTTAGATCTAGGGGCAGTAATATATAATGCTGCATGTAACTGGATAACATACCTATACATGCTGAAGAAATTAGTTGTGAATTTTCATGGTCTATATATGCTCTGTAAGTGTACAGAAACACACTTTTCCTATCTAGTTTCTGTGATTTTGCTCACTCTCATTGTGCATAGTGTCAAATTACCATCCTCTATACAAACAATGATCTAATGGAGATTGAAACAGTGTATGGAATTGGAGCGTGTCCAGAGGAGAGCCACAAAACTGATCAGAGGACTGGAGCGCCTCCCCTACAAGGGCAGACTGAGAGAGCTGGGGCTGCTCATCCTGAGAAGAGAAGACTCCAAGAGGGATGTTACACTGACTTACCAGTATCTGAAGGGGACCATCAGGAAAGCTGGGGATGGACTTTTTACAAGGACATATAGAGAACAAGGAGTAATGTTTACAAACTGGAAAGGGATATATTTAGAGAAGTTATATGGAATAAATTATTCACTCTGAGGGCAGTGAGACACTGGAACTGGTTGAGAGAAGTACTGGGTATCCTCTCTCTGGAAGTGTTCAAGGCCAGGCTGGATGGGGCTCTGAGGAGACTGGACTAGATGGAGGTGTCCTTGCATGTGGCAGTGGGGTTGGAAGTAGATGATCTTAAAGGTCCCTTCCAACCCAAGACATTCTATGACATGATTCTATGAATGCCAACAGAAAAACCTTAGTATTGTTGCAGAATATTTCTAAGACAAAATCATGATTCTTTCCTTAAAATTTAAAAAGCCATTGCTTTCACAAACTGTCCAAATGCTTTTGATTTTAACTTCACATTCAGAAATTGAGGCATTTTGGCTTCTAATGGAAGTATGTCAGAAATACTTAGCTATGATAAATAAATAGTATGCATCACAAAACTTAAAAATTATTCTGGAAGAGAAAAATTTGTATAGCTATACTATGGACACTTTCCTTTGTCCCATTAAATAAAAACTTTCAAAATCTTAGAATTTAGGAAATTAACCATGTCTCTATTCTTTCTTGATTGATGTTATTCTGTCACATTTTGGTTCTCAGTAGCTTTTGGTTTTGGATATAAGTCTTTGGAAGAACCAGATGTTTTATCGCAACAGCTGTTGATTTTTCATATGGTGTCATGCTGTTGTAAAATCCTGTTTATGAATCTTTCAGTTCTAGATTACTCATTCCACTGTATATTTGCTTATTTGTTTAGTGGTTGTTGGGTTTTTTTAAACTAATGTAAGTATTTACTTGAACAGGAAAAAATGTTATCCATTGCAACTTACTGTAGAAAAACTGTTTTTGTTTTTTTGTTTGTTTGTTTGTTTGTTTGTTTCAAAGCATCAATATAATCGTAAGTGGGAATGATTTTTTTTAGTGATTTGGAATGGAAGATTCTGTATAGAAAATGTTCGGCAGTTTTCAGTGTAAATCAGATGACCATTGGTCATCCATTTCTACAGCTTAAACTTTATTCTTGAAAGCCTTCTTTAGCTTTATTTCCTTGATACTTTTATGGGTAATTCGTTTCAGAAAGTCTCTGGTCTGCTTATTAGAAGTATTCTAATTCCTCTAATTCTAAGCTGCGTTAATGGTCATTTGTTCTTTTGCCTATTTTATCCATCATTTTAAATAGCTGTCTTTTGTCCCTGGTGTTTAACTCTCTTATGTACTAGGAAGTAATCATATCTGGCCTCAGTCCAACCTTCATAATATCAGGTTACACATGAGAACCTCTTTTAGTGTCTTGTGATATGACAGGTTCTCAATTCTTTTGATTATTACAGTGGTCACATTAAAATAGCCTATGAGTCCCTCGTTGATATGCTTAATTTGCTATTGTATTTCTTCTCAAAATGCTGAGGAGATGATCATAAAAAAAATGAAATCCATAAAAAAATGAAATCCATTCATTGCACACTCCTTCCAGTGGCCCTTTCTCCCTGTCCTTATTCTAATAGAAAGATATCAAATAACCCCTAAACACATTTATGACATTCATAAGCTGTGGTTACAATCAAATGAACATCAGGAGGCAGCTATGATTCACCAGCTTGTTGCTTTCCATTGGAACTCTTTGTTCCTTTTCAGTTAGCAATTGCTGGAGTGGTTCACACAAATGGAACTCCGATGCACTAAGTTCGATCTTATTTTAAGGTAGTTTCAGCTCAACCTTTTCTTGTCAGCTTGATTCCCAAATTGTTGTCAATCACTACGCTTTTCCAGCTAGAGATGGACAAAGTCTGTTCAATGGAAAACCCCAAAACTCTATTACCCCAAAGTTAGAAGTATTGTTTCTGTTCCTAGGGAATGGCTCACAGCATAGAGTGTACTTGTTGCTCAGTCAAACAGTTAGTATATGTTGGCTTGTCTTTCTCATATCTCAGGGTTTGCAGTGTTTTCTGTCATGTTTAGATACACTTAACAGGAATGTAATTAATGGAATGAAGCTCCAATGGAAATGACATTACCACAATATACAGAACTGCCAGAGCTACATTTTTGTTGTTGTTGTTGTTTGTTTGTTTGTTTGTTTCTTTCAGATATTCCTCAAAAGCTCCCATAGTTGGAAACAGCTTACAGAGTATTTTAAGATCGTTGAGTGCAGAACATTAAATAAATGAAAATAGTTAGTTAATTTTCTTTGAGCTAGAATCATGTGTGTTAATATACCTATTTAGAAGACAAAATTTCAGTAAAATATTAATACTGTGGGACTGATAAAGATAAGTATGGGGAAAAAAAAAAATACTGTGTTATTACTGTGTATCTCCCCCCCCCCCCCCCCCCCCATTCTAATTTGTGAAAATGGCATAAAGTTTTAGAGTGCTTTCTTGGTGGGAAAAACTGAGCAACACTCAACCCCTTAACATTAACCCAAGTTTATTCTGAGCAATCTGCATAGGTTATAGGTTATAGCCCTTATTAAAAGGGCTGAACAGTCTAACTGACAATCTGTGGTTTAGCTTTTCCTATAGGGAGAGCACACACATTGTGTGTGATTTTCCTGACCATGTACATTGCAGATATCTTCATCTCTTCTAGCCATTCTTTGTATTTTTATTGCCAGTGAAGAGCTTCAAGGTGTGTTTTATATATTTTTAATGTGTAAACCACATTAGGTCAAATCAGCTGCATTCTGAGAAGCACAATAGCATTGTGTGACTGACTTAAAAGGGACCATTCTGTGACTAATTTTGATATAAATGTCAGCATCAACAGCACCCAAGATTAGAAGAGATGAATCCAAACTTATAAATAATGAAGTCATAGATCGAATTAGTTGGAGGTCACTGTTTACCTAAGTTTATTCCCAAACTCACTGGAAGACATCCTGCAGTCTCAACAGACAGGCAAAAGTGAGTACTATATGGCCTGTCCTTCTGTGTCATTAATTGTGGCAGAATACTGAAAACATCGTTTTCAGACCATTCGGAAAGCAATCACATGGCTAGTGAGCTGCACAGAATTAGCACAGGCATCACCTCCCATGTATATCTTCTATGAATGGTTTGTGCATGTGTTGGCTTTCATCTAGGCACATTTTCCACCCAACACAGCACAGTGTACACTATTTGAATATATCTGTCTAGGACAGAGTTCTAGTAGAAAGGAAAATTTGAGGAGTTTTTACCAGTTTTATTGTTTTATCCATTTGGTTTTGTTTTTTTCTTATATACAAGTTGGTCATTGTAATCTGGATGATTTGTCATAATACCAGAGAACACTGAAGCAAAGTCTGCTGTATATCACACTCAGGTATTACTCCAAAGACAATTTAGAAATGCTATATTAGAGAAACAAACCTTTAGGATTTATGGAAAAAAAAGAAAAAAGAAAAAAAAAAGAGGTAAGAAGAATCGTAAGTGGTTAAAAAACTCAGGTAAAATTTAGCATACAGTAACTGACTCTAAATGTTCAAAATACTGTTGAAGGTGATGAACGAAGAAAACCTGCTAGTATGAAATAATGGATCAGTTAGAATTTCTGACAATATATTTGTAGAAACAAACATTTTCTTGTCAACTACACACTTTTCTGGAAAGAAATGCACTTTTTCATATTTAGTGTACACAGTGAGAAGAAGCTTACAATGCATGTTATTCCAGGGCATTGAGCTTAACAGTCAAGATTTTTAACATTATTTTTATTGTGGCATGAAAAGATATGCAATTAAAGTTTACAGTTGTGTATCTAAGTAATGATAGTCTTAAAAGATGGCAATAAATCTGTAGTCATGCCTGTTTAAAACACTCATAGATTTATGGGTTCCTGCATTTTTATGAGAAAGATCTACAACTGTTCTATCTGATTGATGCGCACTTCTATATTTTATGCACACTTACTAAGAATGCTGTGGCTATGTCAATGTAAATAAAAATATATAATACTGACTTTAAAAGTTACACCTCTAGCACATGCATACACATGAGAGACTGAGCATAATATGGAAGGTATACAACAATGCTATGTTAATCAGTAGATTATTATCTGCTTTGCCCAAACTTTCAAAGCCACATAATTGTATAAGGGTGGATTTGTTAATGGTGTAGGTGATGTGTCAGAAGTCACACTGAGAGGAAAATGGGAATCAACTGCTTTGATTCCTGTGACTCTGCAAAGTTCAGAGTTGCTTCAGACCTCTTCCTGAGCTCCTAGAGTTTTGTTTAATTGTTTGTTTGAGCTGGATTTCATGTTGTGTGTGGTTTGTCTGCCCATTTATTTATTTAATATGTTTATTTAAAAGAATACCATACTTCCTTTAACTTCATGATGATCTTCATTATTTTGGACAGTGATAGATGAGTGCAACCTTTTAAGATTGTAGACTCCAACTCCAAAAGGATTGTGTGAATGAATTCCTTGCTATACTATGATATAAATATTTGTAATTATTTTCTCTGTGCCATTCCTTTTCCTTCTGTCTATGAACTGCTTGTATTTTGAATGTTTTTAGCAAACCTTCATGGAAAAGAGAACAGCATGCTCTACTGAAAATTAAAAGCAGCTGATTTTTATATCACATTTGCAAATGATCAGATCAGTAATGCAAGTAGTTAAATATGTTTAACAAGAATTGGCTACTAGAATACTTTATTTCTCACCATGTAGACACTTATAGACACCTTCGTTAGAGCTTTTTTCTTGAGTAAAGTTAGAGCAAATAGAATCAGTGAAGAGAATTATATTAGTTTTGTGGCAGGACAGAATTATAGAACAGTGACTGGACAGTGCTCTGAGCAACCTGATGTAGCTACAGGTGATTGTTCATTGAAGGAGGTTGAACCAGTTGACCTGTAAAGGTTCCTTCCAACTCAAAGGTTCCTTCCAACTCAACTACTATTCTATGAAATAAAAAGCAGAATGGGACAGCAGATGAGATCAAGATCTGATAACGTGGAAGAGCAGGTAACATTTCTGCAATTCAGAGGACAAATAGCTTTTTTCCTGTTCTGATCCTTTCAAGTGTCTCAGTCTTTACCAAGTTAATGCGCAGTAATTACCAAGTTAAGGTGCATAACAGAAAGTTTTCTATATCACATCATCAGGGCTTACCTCAGAAATTTAAAACTATTTCTTTAGCAGTTTTGTGAAAGACTGGATGAAAAATAAAAATCAATTTGGCTGCCAGTTCAGAGTTCAATAGGTTACTGGATAAGGAAGGGAAGAAAACAAAGAAGTTTTGGGGCCCCTCTGGGCTTCTTTCGGAGGACAGTTTGTAACAGCAGGAACACTTGCACAGTTGATTTTCTGATCTTTTCAAACCTATGCATAAACTTCTCTCTGATAACAGGTGCTACATTAAGTGTTATCATAATGAGACAGTGTCATTCTGCAGTTTAATCTAGGATCGATGTATCATTTGAGGGGCAGCAATTCACCATCAGATTCATGGTTGCTTGTTTTCCTTAAATTAAATGTTTAGGGCATTTTTTTTCTTGTTATTTGAACTGTCAAAGTTTTGTCAGAGATGTGAGCCTAAGGTGATGTGTTTCTGAAGTGTAAGTTTACTGGCAATGCGGTTTTTGGTTCATCAGAACTTTTTCCAGCACTTGCTCAAATGCCTGTGGCCAAAAAAAAATTGATGTCAGAATACTGTGCTAACAAGAATCATTGCCAAATGATAAAATATTAATTCTTTTACTTTATATGCAATTATGAGAGAAGAAGCAATTATCTCTACTTTAATTGTTTCATAGATGAGTACAATTATGATGTTACTCATTCCGTTTGCGGACTGAATGTAAAAAAATAATATCCACATCATATAGTCAGAGATTTCATTTTAAAGTAAACCTTACCAGTGTTAGATATATTAAAGCAATAAAACAAGAGATTAAACTTTCATAAACAATAAGAGCTCATTGTTTTGTAAATGGATGTATAATAATGCCTTTGTAGCTCAAATGAAACCATAAAACTGACTGGGCCCCTTAGTCTTCCTGAAAACTTTTGATTTATCTTTTTAATCATTTGTTAACGCTTTTTTTTTTTATGGCAATTAGGTATTGAAAATGGGATCCAGTCTTTTTGCTGCATTATTCTTCTCTTATTGAACTGCTGCCACTTCTTTATGATGACAAACAATTTAGAGGTGAAAAAAAAAAAAAAACCCACAGAAAATGAAGTGTATGCATATCCCACACTACAGGAGTTTGTTACTAATGAATAAAGCATTAGCTGCTGTTGGAATGTGAAACTTAGCTTTGTCTGTGACGTATGCAGCACAGAGTGAAACTGTAGGTATGGCCAATATATGACTGAGGCTTCTGAAAATCCCTGATTTCTTTCAAGTTCTTCAATTATGTCTTATGATCAGCTGTCTTATTTTCTTTTTCTTTTTTTCATCTTTTTTTTTTTTCCTTTTTTCCCCCCTCTTATTTATTTTTTTGTTTGTTTGTTTGGGGGGGGGGGGAAGAAAGATTGAGAGGAGTTGTTCAAGCCTAGGCAGTGTTAGTAGCACCTTCTCTGTCCCCCTCATCATGTTATGGCTTCAGGGCTAACAGGAATAAGGAGTACTGAGAACATCTTTTGTCACTGAACAAATCTGTTGACTCAAACTGCTATTTTTTTATCTTTTTTTTTTTTCTTTCTTTCTTTGTTTTTTTCTTTTTTTTGTGGCCACTTCTTAGAGTAGAACAGCACTCCAGAGAAAACTGTTCTCTGAGAGAAGAAAAGTAATAACAACAGTGGTATTTTTCTTCTTATTTCCCACTTCAATCCAACCACATGGAAATACTATCCATCTCTATGTTGTCAGTCTACAAAGAAGAGAGAATTTTAACCTAGCGATATTTACATGCTGACAGAATCAAGTCTTTCATATTTTTGAAGTTTAAATGCTCTCAGTATCTTTTTTCTTCCTTTGTTTTTCATTTCCAACATCTTGTCTTTATTTATTTTTTATTAAACTATTTATTGAATTTCACATGAATGTATTTGAATGTATTATTTTAGCCTCTCACATCAATTACTATTTCCATCCTTTTCTTTTCTCTCTTCCTGACAAATATAATTAATATGGCTGTGCAAATAAATCTGACCTGAAAGTAAACCAAATAATTAATATTTAGACATCACAAAAGAACAAAGTAAATTGCAAAACAGCACAATCTTTGTTGGTTTTTTTTGCATTTTTGTGTGATTTTAGATGATCTACAAATCACGTCAGTCTCTCTTCGTGTTGCTGGGTACCTTTTTAGTGTTTGATATTCATTTAAATGCTGATAATTGTGTGCTGCTAGTGTAGCAAGGAATGAATAAAGAGAAGTTTCAGGGCTGAGTGTAAGATTTTCTTTTCATTTGTCTAAGCTACTGACACTGCTTGGATGTCGCTTTTGTGGTATATAATTGTTTTTAGTTCAGCTGACATTGTGGTGGGTTAGCAGTGCAGATAATAACATATGACAGTTCCTTTTGTGGAAGTTAAGAACTAGCTGATTAATTGTTGTTATGTTAAACTCTAGAGGAAACCTTGTAATTAAACCACAAAAAGCTACATTAACATATTGTTAAGGGTCTGACTTAATCCCACAAAAGCAAGAAAATTCAAATTTAACAATGAAAAGCATGATGTTACTTGTTTTAGGCCATGTGTTGTTCCTCCAAATGCACTTAATCTATTATTGTTGTTTGTAGATGTCATTAGAGCAGCTGCGTTTAAATCAAATTAAGTCCTTTGATTTTTCTTTGTTTGGGCTCACAGATCAGGCTTTGTATTTGGAGCTACGTCAAATGCTAGACTTCATGCTTCTGGATATATAGCTTTACAATTGAAACAGACAATGAGCTCCTTCGTAATTCTTTCATTTGCAAGTTTATTTCCTGATAGTCTACTGGAGTACTATTAGTATATTTCTGTGCTGTATTTTGATTTATAAGGGAAAAAAAAACTATTTCTTTACTTCTTTGGAAGAAGAGGTATCTGGTTTATTTCATGGAATGTTTTTCTAGAAGCTAAAATTTTCCGAGTTTAAATACTTGTTATTTTGGACATTATTGTAAATGATTTCAATGGTCACACCTTCCTGTCTTGTTTCACATCTCTTCAGCTGTTTTAACTCACTTGTATGTACTGACTGAAAATTTCAAACACGTGTGCAAACATACTACTGAGGTGAAGCGTCCCACCAACATTTGTGTAGGGCAGTACTTGTGGTAATTCAGGCACTGGTGTGGAGAGGTGTCCAAAGTGGCTTCCCACCACTTTCCACAGCCTCCATCCCTCCATCCAAGCCTTGATTCTTGGAGACTACAGGATCGTCCTGTAGCCCAGGATGTTTGTTGCCATAACCTTCTCCATGGTAGTTGACTGGGAGCCTTGATATTCCTAAAAGGGCTTGATTTGATGTATCTCCATTCTGTATGAACAGTTTTGATAACGTACATTCTCTGTTCTCTAGCCTGTATATTCCTATGGCAATTTTATAGCCTGTTTTGCATCTGTCATGGGTAGAAAATTACACATATCTTGATCTGGAAAATTCATACCCTCTATCAGAAGGAGATTACTCCTTCAGCTTCAACATCCTTCTATCTCACATGCCTGAAGATTATTTTCACATACATTTACAGAAAAGTAATGCCCAACGCTTAGTCTAAACAAGAGACAGAAACATATATGTGCATCATTTCCCGACTAGATCACAAGATTAACATGTAGTGCATTATTTCTCTGGCAAAGAAAGTTATTTTTTCTTAAAAATATATACTATAAAATTACTTTCCAGAACTTCTTACTATAAGGACAACAATGTCAAATGGACTGTGTCTATTAAATATATATATATATGTGTATAAAAATATCTAGAACTCATTCAATCCTGAACTTTAAACAATGTCAGTGAGTTCCAGAGATATGAGTGCAGTTCTAGGAATGGACTTGATTGTGAGCTGCCAAAGACAAAACATTCATTTTTCATATGATTCTAAGGCTTAAAAACAGTAAAAGAAAAGTTAATGTTACTTTCTAGTACCTAGATTTCACACTTAGTCCAGTACACATTTTAAATACATATTCTATCAACTTTTTACTACTTAGTTATTATGCAAGCTTCTCAACCACTGATTTTTTAAATATGATGTAGTGGTCCTTCCTTTGGGAAGCTGAAATAATGCAATCTTACCTGAAAATGAGTTAGTAATTCTAAACCCCTACCCCTCTCTTCATGCAGAAATTAAATTCGGTAGAAGAAAGACAGTTCTAAATATTTTTGAGAGGGAAAAATATTAATTCCTAGAGCATACCAGTTTGCAGTGATGTCCTGGAAAGGAGCATGCAACATCCCTCTGGCTTTCTCTGACTTTTCCCGACTGCTTTTAAGTGAGTTTCTGGGATGTTTCATCTGCCTTTCCTCCTCTGTCCATCTCACAAAGAGTTGTCCTGCTGTTAGCATATGCACCCGCAAATCAGGCCTGCAAACCCAGCCTCCTGGCTAACTTCTGGAAATGCTGTTGTTTGCATAGACTTACATTTGCTGTCTCCAGCAGATGAGTTACATCATTTTACTTTTACTTCCTTAAAATGCAGAGCTACATTTTCTGGTATTTCTGAACAGGTTCAAGCTACAACTTCAGAGGCTGCAGGAGTTTTCACCTACTTTATCTCATAGGATCCCCACTTGATGTATGGGTCACTGAAGACAGAAGCTGTCATCTAGAGGAATCTTGTTTCAGTACCTGTAATAATCACATCTCTGCATTTGTAAACACCCAACATAAATATTTGATATTTAAACATATTTACATAGCTTTCCTTGGCTATTGCATTAAAAATGGTCCCTCACAAGCTGCAGATCTCTAAACTCTTAACTACTCTACATACTGTACAGTTGCCATGATGCTAGTAAGACATTTTTGCTTTACGATCAAACAGATGTTTAAAATTCAAATCATTCAATATGCTCATCATTTTTGTAATTTCTATGTCTTCCTGTAAATGCTAGGAAAAACTTTTCAACCATCCAAGCACCACACACATAAGATGCACTTTTAGCAAAGTGGTCAGCTGTGTGCTGAATGAGTATCTCACTATTTTTGCTGAAGCTAGACCCTTGCCGAACTCTGCCTTTTGGGGCCCACTTAATTTGAAATAGTTGGAGTGCTGCACAGGAGCTAGACGCAGAAGGATACAAAAACTACATTGGCAAATGATCTGTCAAGTGACCCATGAACAAAATCGAGATTGAGTTGCCCTTTGAAATAAACCTATTTGAATTTTATTATCTCTAGAGCACCTTGTGTCTCTAATCTTGTGAAAGGTTAGTATTCCATCCATCAGAGCAAGATTAGAGCCCTCGCTGATGCGTGTGCTTGATGATAACCGAACGCAGCAGTTAGGACTGGAGAAGAGATTCATTACCATCAGTAGTTCAAAGAAAAAATGGGTAAACAGATGAGCAGGAAAGTAGGTTCACATTACTGACCACGTATATTCCAGGTCAGGATAGCAGAAATCAAAGGAACAGAATGTCAGGGGAGATTTAAACCATTTACACATTTAAACCAATAACACAAGTAAGGCAGTGTTGTCTTACTCTCATCCTTTTATTTTGTGTTACTGATTAGCAGACCCAAAAGTCTGCTGCCTACCAGGCTGAAATGATAACTACTTCCTCTGCATATCTATCAAAAAATAAAAAAGCTAAAATTAAAGGAATTAATGAGAAAAACTTTTTTTAAAAGTATTCAGGACTCATGAGCAGATTAGGTGTGGGCCTTACAGAACAATATGCATAGGCAGAATTGTGGAAAGCAGATTCTGTGATGTTAAAAAATAATGATCTGTTTTTATTAATTCAGAAGTTTTCCTTCTCCTACCTTGGGTAAAAATCATTTCTCACGTATCATGTCTTTGAAAGCATATGTGACATTTGGAATAAGCTTTAGTGAAGGGGCATTGTTTTTCTATGTCCTTGCTTATCTGAACTCTCCAAATTTTATATTATGTTCTGCATTGTCTCTATGATTGAGTTAATAATATTGTGACCTCATTTCTCCATTTAAAAACAGAAATATGATTAAGTTCTTCACTGTTCTGTTGAAAAGTCACTTCAACATATGCATTACTTCAAGAATAGAAGTGTAATCTAAAGGATGAGAATGTATATATTTTTCTAATCTTTTAGTTTCTCTTAATAGACCTGGATACTTGCCTTTGGCTTTTTCATCCATCCAGAACAGATTACGTATTTACTATCTCACATTTGGCAGTAAAGAATAACAAGAGGCCCTTCAGACCTCACGCCAGTGTATCAGCCAGCAGCAAAATAACATGAGACTAAATTTTTTATTTGCTGTCAAACTTCACAGCAATGCAAAGGGAAAAAAAAAAACGAAAAAAAAAAAAGGAAAAAAAAAGAGAGTGTATCTGAGATTCTTCAAATACAAGAATACGTTATATTAATACAATAAAATAGTGGTATACAAAGCAGCTTCTACAGATTAGTCACAACATGAAAAAAAAATAATAATGCCTAAGTAAATTTCAATATGCAATAGACTGTACTAAAGCTAGGTATATAAGAAATGATGATTTCCAGCTAAATCAGCCTAAATCAGAGTCTGTGAGAGAATGTACAAACTTTGACAACTCCACAAAATAAGAAAAATATTTAGAAGAGGTCCAAGGAACAGGAACACTTCTACAAGGAGAGGCTGAGAGAGCTGGGACTGTTCAGCTTGTAGAAGAGGAGGCTGAAAAACTGCAGGTTCTGTTCAGTGGTGCCCCATGCCAGGACAGGAGATCATGGGCAGAAACTGCAGCCCAGGAGGCTCCCTCTGAAAACCAGGAGCAGTGCTGCACTGTGTGGGTGCCAGAGCACTGGCACAGGCTGCCCAGAGGCTGTGGGCTCTCCTCCCTGCAGCTCTCCAGAAGCCGCCTGGCCGTGGGCCTGGGCACCCTGCTCTGGGTGGTGCTGCTGGAGCAGGGGCTGGGACACAGGGACACAGAGGGTCCTGCCCACCTCAGCCAGTCTAGGGCACTGTGAATTTTAAAGCAAAAATATGTAGTAAGAACTGCAACTAACACAAGTAAGCATGGATTTGTAATGTTGACTAAATGCTTCATGACCGGAATCATAAAATCATGGTTCATAGAATTGCTCAGGTCTGAAAAGATCTTAAAGATCATCAAGTCCAACTGCAACCTATCCATATTACCCTAACAGCCCTCCACTAAATCATGTCTCTGAGCACCCCATCCAAATGGTTTTTAAACACATGCAGGGACAGTGACTCAACCACCTCCCTGGGGAACCTATTCCAGTGCTTAACCACCCTCCCTGTAAAGAAGTTTTTCCTGATATCCAACCTAAACTTCCACTGGCACAGCTTGAGGCCATTTCCCCTTGTCTGTCACCTGTCACCAGTGAGAAGAGACCAACCAAATTAAATACATATTGTGGCCATCTATTGCAATTATTGTGACATTAAACAACAACAATAAATCAATTCTAATATTTTTTTTTTTCAATGAAAGTAGAGAATATTTCCTAGATAATGGCTTGAATGAGCAATATAATTTAACACCGACCCCTAATGTAAAAATCACCTGTTGGAACACATTTTTAGTTATATGACTTGTAAAAGAAGTACTTAAAGTATAAGACCATCTAGGGTACATAAAATTATAATGTACTACTTATGATGTTTCTTATTGTGTAAAGGGAACAAGTGTCACCTGGTAAGTAACACACCTAATTTTTAAATTTTAATGAAGTTAACACTTCTTTTAATGAGAGTTCAAATGTCATTTATGTCCTCAAACAAGGAAGTGTGTTGTCTTAATTGAAATTCAGAAGAGTATTTTTGTTTCCGTCCTTTCCAAAGCATCAATGTTGTCAACTTGTGGTTAACCACCTCAATGTAAAAAAAGCTAATTAGATTTCAGTGTTTTCCTCTGGCCAATCAGAACCTCCTCGCATGTGAATAAACCTGCCCTTAGTCAAACTGTCTTCTCTGAGAATAATCAAGAAGGCATTCAGTGGCTTCAATTCCACATTACTACCCAGCAGAGCACCTTACCCCTGTGTGCCCAACCTGCTGGCTTGCCTGGGCCGCATTCAGCAAACAGGAATTGTCTTGGGCCACATATAAAATATAGAGTAAATTTAATGTATATAAATAATAAAATGTTTTTTTAATGTTTTTGTTTTGTTTTTTTTTTAAGACATAAAAAGCAGAACAAAAACATAAAACTGGTGGGATGTCTGAGCTTGCTTTTGTGAAAGTAACATATCAGGCTGGTTCAGTGGCAGTGGTTGCCATTTCTAGTGAGTTCTCAAGGTGTTCATCAGAGATTTTTGATAAATGCTACTCTGCCTGTGCTTCATTCTTGACAATAATAATTCACATATATACATATTGCCCAAAAGTGATGACATGAATATGGCATGACTGTGAAGTGAGGGATATTCTTCTCTGGTAAGACAGGTGTTATAAAAATCTGGTAAAGAGATACGATCAAATTTTTCTTTGAGTTGAATGTCTGATTGCAGTTCTATACAGCCTTTGTAAAAATTTACAGGTTATGTATTTATGCTGACTTCAGTGATATTATATTCATTATCAATACCTTTAATGAAAATGGCAAGTAGAACTATATCTGTAGCATCAGAGCTGCCACCATGATGATGCAGCAGCAGGAGGTGGGCCACAGCATTAGCTGTGCTGGGCCTCATACAGCCCACAGGCCAAAGGTTAGACATGTCTGATCACCGCAGAACTGAGTTTAACAATAGTAAATAGCACTTCTCTTTTGGGACTTGTTAAAACAGTGCCACTTTTTCCCCCTTCTTTTCCAGTGTCTTCTGGTCCAAGTCATATTTCCCCATATTAAAAAATCAAAACAAAAAAAAACTTCCAGTAAGTTTAAAAGATTGTTGTAGGGTTTTCATTCAGGCAGATGGTAAATCTCCCTAACTATTCAACTGGATATTTAATAGCCTCTAGAGTTGAATAGAGAAAAATATATATATATATATATAGGTTCTGTATTTTAAAACCATTGTTTCACTGAGTCCCATAGTTTATATATTGTTAATACCATTTTCATGAAAGCATTAAATGTTTTTCAGAAGAAACTGTGCTGACTCACGATTTTTTTATGAAGCATTATGCATTTATCTGAACATATGTTATAAAATACATCGTTCCCAAATTCACAGATATCTATGAAATGCTACGTCTCTCTTTGGTCATAGATATTCTTAACAATAGTACTGTTGCAAGTGTTTAAGTGCCCAGTCATAAATATTTTAGAAGTTGGCCTTATGATGCCATGTAACATTTTGCTTGCATTTTATGAGTACTTCACTTGGGAACTTTTCACTTGATAATGAAAGTTGAACCTTCAGAATATGTATGAACCTTAGCATATGTATAAATGACTTGAAAGGCTATCACATTGTTTCCTTTTTATTTTTAGTATTTTCTTTCTTGGTTATCACCATAAGCTCAAGAAATGTTTTGAGGGGTTTTTAGGAATTTCAGCTTTTGTAATTATTATGGAGGATACATCAACATAAATTACCAGATGCAAAAGCATATGAATTGAGATTCTAGTAAAGACTTCAAAAACTATGTTTTAGTATCTAATTTCATAATTTTTGAGTGAAAGCTGTATATTTCACCTAATTGCAGGATCTATGTAGACTCAATGGCAGGATCAAGTTTCATTTTAGACACACTGGAGTGTTAATAAATGAACTCTTGTGGAGAATAAATAGTAAGTTTAGCATTTAAAGGCTGCACCTCCACCCACTGAAGTTGTAATAATATTCACATTGACTTCAGTGTGGTACAGTAAGGTATTATAGGCTTACATCAGTGCATGTAATCAGCCTTGAATAGATGATAGCTCCTCTAACTGCATATTAATGCTTATTTGTGCAAAATCTTCTTTGTACACTGATGTTAAATAATGCTTTCAAATATTTGTTAGATTGGATTCACATTCTGCTAATGGTGATTGATTTGTAAATAGCATTTTTCTCACTTGTTTGACCTAACCTATCCAACCTAGCCCAGGATAGAAGTTTGTGTTTCCTCCCCACCCTCCTGTCCATCGTCTTAGCATATGGCAGTGCTATTTGCTTTGTCCCCATTCTACAGAATGGGGAGTGGGCTAGCATGGAGCCTTCACAGTCTCCCCTTTCTCTGGTTCTCCTTTTATCCTTGTAACAGCCTATCTCAAGCTTACGGAGTGTGCATGGCCTAGGAAACATGGTGGGAAAGAAGTAATAGACTCCAATAAGGAGATAAGGAAAAAGACTGCTGTGAATTATCTTCCATTATAAAGTTTCACAGTACTCTGAGAAGTGAAGGGATTAAATAGGGAAGAGTGACCTTCATCTTCACTCATAACCTTTGAGATTACACTGACTCCTAAAAATATTAATAGCGTCCAATAGATTTCATAGTCTTACGATATTTATAGCAGTAAGACACTCCAGAAGAGGTATCAATATCCATTATCAGCTAAGTCATTTCACCCATAGATGGTTTTATCCAGGGTACAGGTGGAGGATGTAAATCACCTATTCTGAAATTTGCAAGTATAGAACACATTTAATTATCTGACCTGTCTTTCTTATCCTTAAATGTGATGTTTATATATTCAGAATGAGTTATGAGGACATAAAAAGAGGAGAATAACTTTCAACAGATCTCATAACACTGCAAAATTTGTTGTTCCTAATGGGAGCTGAAATTTGTTTCCCAGTTGTGAGCACTGAGTATTCTAAAGGTCAAAGCTATAAGGGAATTTTAAAATTAGTTGTTCAAACTCACTAAAATGTAATACCAATACTTCATGCATAAAATTTGTTTGGTCCTGAATATAAATAAAAATGCAATGTCAAAAATAGAGAGGGAAAATAATCTGGTGTAAGTATTCTACTTACAGCAATTTTTTCTCAATCACAAAGTAAAATTGGGTTTTTTTATGTCTTGAAAGTTTAGTTATTGTTTGGAAAAATGTCTCTGGAAACCTAAAATGAATAGTAAGAAGATGAAAACAAAACAAAACAGAACTAGTTCAGATTAATTTCAGTAGAGTTTCAATGAAATAAATCATGACTTCCACTACTTAGTATCATCGTGGAATATCTTTTTTTTTTTTTTTTTTTTTTTTTTTTTTAATAAAAAAACCACCTTTTCAATCATCCTGTAGAAAGGTACTATGATAATTAGAACACGCCTTTTCTTCACGAAAAAAGAAATAAAGAAAGAAATAGGGCATTGAAGAAAGAATGTGATCATCATTGATGTATGTCATCGGTGTAAGTATTTTTATGTAAAGATCCTTTTTTGTCCCAAATGACAGTCAGCTTATGTGAATTTTTCTATGCCTCTTAGCATCAGCCATATCACTAGGTCTGTTAAAAGGCATCAGATGAATTTATGTACCTACATTCCATATGCTGTAGGGGCATAAACATCTTCATAGTAGATGGTTGATTACTAGAATTTGTGAGCAACTTAAAAATCAACGTCCACAAGCAGAAAAAAGTTACAATGGGAAATGACTTGTATGTGGTGGTGGTAGAGACAATGAGGAGCAACATCAGTGTGCCACCATGGGCAATGTTTTCTGTAAAGGCTAATGAAAAATCACACAGGTATCCGGCAAGAATCTATGTAGACTTCTCTGCAACTGTGTTGTTTTCTCAGGTAGATATTGGATATCCAGCATACCAAGTGCACCACAGAGTAACATTCAAATCTAAAGATCTGCAAAATACAACAAAATGCACAGAATACATCATGAATAAACAAAACTGGCTTTTGGTATTTTAGTTTTAATTCTTGTGCATATATCCTTGTTTTCAAGAATCAAGCAGCAAATTATTTCTGGCCTTGCAAGTTGTTCTCCAGACGTTGTTTTTGCTTATATTACATATGGAAAGAAAATGAACAGAACTTATTGGTCTGGGAATTGACACAGAATATCAGCTCATGTACAATACAACTTTATTTAGCCAGTTATTGTCTCTAGATGGTTGTGATTATATACTGTTGAAGGAAGTTACTGCACTCTGTCATGTTGCAATATTATCACCAATCTTGATCTGCTGATGTGGTGACAACTAGCTCACAAGTTGAATTGAATTCTAAAACTGGATTAGAATGAGAAAGTCAGCTTTCAGACGACAGTGTAGTATGAGAACTAAGACCCGACTTTTAATGAGAGCATTACATACCATCCAGTAGGGGACACTAACCAATGCATCATGTGCTTTCAATGACTAGACTAGAGCTTTAATAAGAATAAACTTTATTTGCAGAGACTATTCTCATCAGTCTTCCATCTAAAATGTACAAATAATGTTTAAAAATAGTTGAAGTGTTATCTATTGATCACAAACCCATCATTTAAGTCCATATAGTGCATGTAATGGTTTCAAATCACATTATTTGTTTTTTCTTTTCAATTCTTTGCATTGTAGCTCAATACACCTTTGGCATTATACTTCTGAATTACTTCAATAGTGGGCTTGAACTTTCTGTCTGATGAGCATCTGTCTAATAAATGGAAGCTGTATAAAAATAAGTTTGTAACTTAAGATACACCCAGGACATACTCTATCATATAAAAGCATTTCCATTTAAAATTACGAAAAATTATTTCTGGCATAATACTGCTCATGAAAACCAATTTTGGCAGCAAAAAAAGTTTACAAGATTTATATGTTCAAACACTGTGAGGCTCTGTCTTATATAGATTCTTCTCCCCAACACTAGTACTTGAGTGCCTTCCAGAAGCACATTAAGCGACATGATTAATGTCTGTATCATTTTTGTTCTTTTACTTTGAGCTGAAATATTAGATTATTTTTCAAAAGGTAGCTTCAAGTTGATGAAATATCATCTTTGCAATGAATATAGAATCTCTAAATTACTATGAACACCATGGAAAAAAATCAGCCAGTGCAGAAGCAAGTACAGTTTCTCTTGATGTAGCTGGACAAGTGCCCAGTTATGTCAGGACAGAGTAACTGTACAAGAGCAACACAAAGCAGTCTACTTTCCTGATGTATGGAAGATTTCCTGGCTGAGAAACAAAGTGATCCTTAAGAATGGTATTCATTTTGCTGGACCGGAATAGATTAAGATGTTTTCTAATCAATACAACAGAACTTCTCTCTCAAACTGAATGAAATGTCTGATTTTGCTGGTAGTGGTGCATTATTTTCCTAATTCTATATAGAGGTACTGATGAAGATAACACAAACTCTTACGTATTGAAGCATATGGAAGACGAAAGGTCTAACTTTTTAGTGGCATAGAGACTTATGAGAAGATTTAAAATTAAATAAACATACTGCTATTCAGAGAGTACATCACCTTTCCCATAGAATGTATAAGTCTGGTGTCACATTTAGACTAGCATGCGACTTAAGACTGCATGGAATAGGAGTCAAAGCCTCCTTAAAAGCTTTTGTTAGTTTCTAAGAAACTGACTATGGGATTTCCATATGATATGCCTGTGCAAAGAAATAAAAGGCAAACAATCTCTGACCAGCAAAGCTGTCAGCAGCTGAAACTCTTATGCTTCACTGTGACAGACTTACACAATCTTTCCAGATGAATAGTGCAATTCTCAGCATAGCTATAGATTGGAGGAGCCAACATTTAAATTCCTTGCAGCAGCCCTGTGATATACACATTGTAATGGGAGAGAATTTGAGGGGTCTAGAGTCACTGTTTTTGTGATTGTCTTTCACAATTGCCATTCAATTGCGCTGGTCTAAAATCTTGGCTTGAGTCTTAAAATAGGCTTTAATTTGAGCCCCAAATTCTCAGCCATCTTGTTGTCTTCCAGAACGTATGAGTAGAGAGCTAGATGTATTCAGTGATACAGACAGCATTCATTATTTCTTAGAAGAAGAAATGCTGGCTGTGTAAAACAGTAGTCAGTGATTCAGATGTCAAGGATATCAGTATGTCAGGGTGGGAGGTGAAAAACAATTTTGTTTCGTTTTTGTTTTTCTCTAAAACTGATTTGTCAGAATTAGTGAGTAATTTGGAAAAACAACAGCAGATACCTCTGAAGTGTGTATTGTGGTCCTCAAATTATTCTATTTGGCAACAGAGAAGAACAAGGTTTGTTTGGTTTTTTATTTGTTTTTTTGTTGTTTTTTTTTTATTTTGTTCGTTTGTGTGTTTCCCTACATAAACTTTTTGGTGAAAGTGTATTCTTTTCACGACAGAATTTATGCCATCTAAGAAGCTACGGTTTTGATGACAGCTTAGACATTGATACACTTATTAGAATGTATTTTCCCTTTTATGAGTGCTTTGATGTAGTGAGTGTGTTTTCAGTGTTCCATGTATGCATTTTTCATGATAAGTCTTTTGCAGTTATCTAGGAGATCAAAGACTGCAACTCTGCACTGTTTCTGCCAAAAGGGGGTTGCTCTTTTCTCACAGAGTCTGTGCAGGCACTGTGTTTGGAAGAGTCAGCTTTCAAGTGATCTCTGTTGTACATCCTCATATTTCGTGCATACTTTTTCTTTAGTGCTCTTAATTGTCATTGTGTCTTTAGCACTGAAATGAGTCTGCATTTTCATGAGTCTCTGTAGCCACAGCAGGGCTATTTATCAAAAGGGTATTCACATCATAACATTAGCCAAAACTATAAGAAGCCAGTGTGTCCCTGCAGAGAACACACACAGATGTGTCTATGGGCAACCACCACATATTTAGAATCTGGCATCCTAGATTTGGCTGTGTGATGACTCCTGCATATGTGTGAATCATTTCATAGCAGCAAATATACATGCTCTGCCAAGGCGGTTGCCTTGGTGGTTGCCATCTTTTCCATGCTGTCTGCAATGCCCCATTTACAGACTACAGCAATCATTGACCCCTTTTCCAAAGGAGATTTAAGAAGGTTGACAAATGGACTCTGTAGGAAGATGGGATCTTCTATAAAACAAAAGCAGCGGTGTTTGCTTTTGTCAGATATGTTTAAAAATGACTATAATCTTTGTGAATTCCTTGGGAAAACTTAAGTGACACAGATACAGCAGATAAAGGATATTAGCAGAAGAGATGATAGCACATTTCCAGCATGCAAAGAGAGATTTCAGGAATCTCTACTGTGATTGGTATTCCACGGGCTCGTTTCCCAGGAATAATAAATTCCAGAAATCAAAACTTAGAAATAGGTAATGGTACAGGCCTGAGTAGAGAAAATGCACAGAAGTGGTGAAGTATAAAATTCATTTAAAAACATAAAGTCTGCTACTCCAATACAACTAACACAAATTGAAATTAGTAGTCTGACACAGATGGTAGAAAGTTCTTGTAAAGTACTTCAATAGAGTAGTAGATTATTGACAATGCTAACATTTTCTTAGTATTTCCTAACCAAAGAATACTTTTAATGGATATTCTGCTCATTTCCTACATTCAAGAATATTTGCAAATTAATTTTCTGCTTTATTTCTATAGGTTTCCTCTATACCATAACAACTTCACCTTACTAGAACCTATCATTGTCTAGTTATTTTAAAATTTTTACAATTTCAGTTCTGTCATCATATTAATGACATTTAGCATACCAGATTTAGTATACTAGCTATGAAAATTTTGCAAAAGGTTGGGATACCTGCATTGATTAGTAAGTGTAGTGGAAATGGAGGTACACTCATTGAAATTTATTTGAGTGTTTTTGGTGTTCAGTGTTACAGTGCTACATCTTTCTACCTTCTTGGGAAATCTAGGATGTACTTTGTTTTTCTTTGCCTCTAGGGAAAAAAAAAAGAAAGCTATTAGGACAAACCTTACTAACATTAACATAGGAATGCAATCAAGAAACCCTTTATGCTTTACTAATATCTCCTTGTTAATGTCTCCTTGTTTTACTTTGCAGAATTTTTTCGAGAACTTCTTGAGAATGCAGAAAGGTCCTTAAATGATATGTTTGTACGGACATATGGCACACTGTATATGCAGAACTCAGAGGTGTTCCAGGACCTCTTCACAGAACTGAAGCGCTATTACACGGGAGGCAATGTGAACTTGGAGGAAATGCTGAATGATTTCTGGGCTCGGCTACTGGAGAGGATGTTTCAGCTCATAAACCCCCAGTATCATTTCTCTGAGGACTACTTGGAGTGTGTAAGCAAGTATACAGACCAGCTGAAACCATTTGGAGATGTACCCAGGAAGCTGAAGGTTCAAGTGACTAGATCATTCATTGCTGCACGGACCTTTGTTCAGGGGCTGACAGTAGGCAGAGAGGTTGCGAACAGAGTATCCAAGGTAATCTGAAATCAGAGTTTCTTAAGTTTGAATTTGTTTCAAATTTCATAGACAATCAAAATATGATTATGCTTGTTGGTTTTTTTTGTTTGTTTGTTTTTTTAATATTGTGTTGATTTGTTGGGTTTATGCATGTGTGTGTATACTGGTAGACACATATTGAGTATGTAGGCAGAGATAACAGTTGTTTTTCATTCCTTCTTGAGATACTATGGCAATACTGACTGGAAATTCCCTGTGCTTAAGACGCAAGGAAATATTGATATACATCAATTTTATATCACATCATTAGTAATTCAAAACCAGCAACATATATAAAAGATTATGGTTATGAACAGAATTAAATTGCTTAATAAATTTATGCTGCTTCTTTCTAGGACAGCAGAGCCCTCATAGCATTCATTCATCATGCAACTGGGCGGTGGATTTCATTAGAAATGTCTAGATATGTTCTTGATGAGACTACTACTGACATCTCTGGAATCTGAGCTTTCCCTAAAGACAATTTGACTCACATTTGTGTTAGTTTTAATTATTTACCAATGCAAATATTTATGACAATTTTCGTCCTAGAGGGCTACACATAATTAAAGCTATGTAATAAAAAAGCAACACACACAAAAAAATAAGCTGTTTGGGTACCAGAAATGTGCCTGAATTACTTTATCTTACATAGTGTTTCAAAATCAGGTATACTTATTTCTGAATTGCTCATCCAATTAGATGTCTGTTCTGTGATCTGGTTATTCCATGGTTCTACATTTTCGTAGTTCTGGAGCTCATTAATTCATAACACCGACACAAGATTAAGTTAAGTGGGGAAGAAACAGTAGAATCACAATTAAACGCCTCCAAATAGTACAAAAGCAGAACTATTGCTATAAGAGTGGCCTACATGGAATAGTTACATAACAAACAGCAAAGGAACCCACAACAAGTATCATTGGCAGATGATGCTGGTCAGCAAGGAGACAAATTTTTCTCATGCTTATTAGAAAGTGAGTATCTGACCAGATGTTAAGGTCAGAAAACATTCCAATTTCCTACTTCAGTACATCCATCGCTTCCCCAAGTTCTCATCTCTCAATTATTACTAATTGCTCTCTTTCATTAGATAGTTTCTTGGATGTTTGGGTTTTTTTTGGTTGGTTGGTTGGTTGGTTTTTTGAGTCTTTGAATTCTGTAAGAAAAATGTTTTTTTGCCATTTTGTGTCACAACTTTAAAAGAAAGAACTATCAAGTGCTTAAAAAACAGAATGGATAAATTAAAAACCAAGAGTGACCATAATCTTTTATAAACATTTATTAGTTTTATAAATGTTTTAGAAACATTTTTAGAATCTTTTCAGTCTGCTTTTCTAACAGCCCAGTAACAAGTAAATGGCTCAGCTGGGTGAAGCTGGGAGAAAGAAGCATTGATATCATCCTAATGAGGCCAAGCATTCAAAGGATGGTGGTTTAGTGGGCGTAGTTGTGATCTTAGAGGTGGACTTGATAATCTTAGAGGTGTTTTCCAACCTTAATGAATATATTATTCCATGATTTTGTGATATTCTGAATTTTGAAGTGTTCAAGGGACATCCATTATGAAATATTGAAATAACTTCTTCTAGACAATAAGTGTATACAGGATTTTGATGTTTGCCTTTTGCAACCCTTTTTTTGCATTTACAAGCCTAAGCTATTCCTCTTCATCAAAAGGAATGTTTCTCTTCATTTAAATCACAGCAAGAAGATGAAGTAGAGTGGCAGCTGATACAGCGTCTGATGTGCTCAGGAAACTCTGGCTTCTGAACTTTCCTTATCCTGTATGATGTGTTAGTCTGCAATTACAAATTCAGAAGCTACAGAGCCAGAGTGAGAAGCAAGAACATGATAGAATTACATGGTCATTTTGCACTAAGAAGCTGGCAAATGAAACAGATAAACCTGGTTACCCAGTTAAAATTGAACTTTCTTCCTCTCAAGTCTTTCTGGGCTACAGAGTCACCTTTCACTTTATTTCTGGCACTGCCAATTCTTGCAGTCTTTTCTACAGTGACATGGCATTAGCATGAATTCCCAACCCATCTATCCTGGCTTGGGGCAGATATGGCTGCTTAGCTTCTGTGCACAGGCTGCATAAATCTACAACCCCAGGTTTTCTGTGAACAGCAGAGTTGCCCTCATTGGTCAAGTTTTAAGTGAAAGTGCCTAGTTCTGATATCACTGCTGTCAGTACGAATTCTTGCTGTATCAGTGGGATCAAACTGTAGGAATTAAGCCACATAATTAATTAAATATATGTGTAATTTGTGAATCCCAAACATATTAAGGTGTTAATTGTCTGCTGAGATGTCACTTTCCCTATATATCTGTATAAATATACAGAATGTTCAAGTGTTTCCTTTCTCTCGTACCCCCGAAATGTTTACATCTCTCTTGCTGGGTTTTGGGGACATAAAGCCTTTCAAGAATAGGGCTTATCACCAGATTGCTAAGTGATTCTAAGACCCTATAATGAGAATCATTAGCTCCGTATTCATAACTGGAGTCTTGTAATAGTATCACTTGAAGATGATAACAGTTAGCTTAGTAATGTTCCTGATTCATGTGTGTCCATTAATGGGGAAGGGCTAGGTGGGGTGTTGTTTGTTTGTTTTTCAACATTTAAGCAATGCTTTTAAATCTTTTGAAATGCTTGATAGTTTGTTCCAGATACAGTACAAGTCCTTTGCTTTAAGTACAGGAATAGAGAGATGCTCTAATAGACTACAGCAGGAAGGCAGAGAGGCTGTGCAGTCTCCATCCATTGTGGTTTTGTCCAGATTGTATTAAGCTCTCTAGTATGACCAGGTCCTGTAGAATCTGACCTCTAATCTTACCCTGCATTGAGCAGCAGGTTAGACTGGGGATGTCCTGAGTTCCCTTGCAACTCAAATTATCCTATGATCTTTTAAAAATGGTAATTAAAGTAACATTTTTACTTAAATATAAAATATGCTTTGATTGACTTTCACATAAAAATCTTGGTGTATTCATGCCCATAAAAATGTTAAAAATTGCTGGGTTTAGGGACTGTGTCATATGCATTTCATAGGCTTGTATGGTGGGTGTAAAGAACCTCAAGTGAGCCTATATTTCTAAGATTTATAAATATCCTGTGAAGATGCGTGGATTCAGACCCCATCCATGGTGCAGACTCATGTTGGAGTAGTTCTTGAAGAGCTGCAGCCTATGGAAAGCCCATGTATGATCCATTTGGGAAGGACAGCATCTGATGAGAGGGTCCCCATGCTGGAACAGTGGAAGGGAGTAACCATGAAGGACCAGAAGAGGCAGAATGTCAGAGACTGACCACAGCCCCCATCACCTGTTCCCATACACAGTTCAGTGGGAAGGAGTGCACAGATGGAGGGAATGTGTTTTTAGTTCGCTCTTAGAAGAGCAATCTTTATAAGAGTACTTTTTAGAAGAGTTTCTCTCTTCTCTAGTCCATTTTGCCTGTGATGGTAATTGGATCTCCCTGTTTTTATCTTAATCCTTGAACCCTTTCTCATTTTATTCCCACTCCCACGTCCGTGTTCTTTTGAGTAGAGGATGGTGAGAAAGCAATGTGGTAGAGTTTAGCTGTCCATCAGGGTGAAACCACCACATACGTACATACTCAAGCACGTTTAAGGTAGTCAGCATATAGCTCTATCATTTCCCATTTGTAATTTGCTTACATCAGTGAGATTACATTGTAGTTATCATTTAAATAAATTGGATTGATTTGGGTTTTGCTTATATTTAGAATTTTTTTTTCCTAGTATTATACTTCAGTTGTGCAAGTAGACATTTCAATTCCATCTATTTAAACTTGTGCAAATTTACTTGAATATTTTTTTCGTAATCGCAAAATCCAACTGTACTTTTTAAGTTCCAGAACTTTAAAATAATTTCATTTTTCATACTCGTGTTTAAAATTTGTCCGTCTGCATTGGTTTAGAGGTTTCTAAATGTCCATTGAATGCAGAATATGTTCATAGGCTTGAACAGACTTCAACTCAATAAATTCTACGTAAATTGTATGTGATTTGTGAAGTTGCGTATACACAAGCAATGATTTTGTTTCTTAAAGTGGGAAAAATGAAATCAATTTATTAATTAATACATAAGAATTCAATTTGGGACACACTACAGGCCTGTTTAGTTGGTTTTCAGTTGAGGTTTTACCTCAATGCCCAGTAATTCAAAAATCAAGCAGAGCTTCTCACCTCTTGTAGTGTAGATAATAGATGGGTTTCTGAGTGAGTGATAAAAAGTAGGGTTAAAATTTTCCACCATCTATTTCTTTTGCCAATTTGTCAGATCCTAAAAACCTGAAGAATATGTTGATCTGCTTTGTTACAGTTTGGTGGAGAAAACAGCTGTTCATTTTTTAATTTTTCCTGTAAATGTTTAGCATATTAGAATATTCAGATGACAATGCTTTTAAATGTATCTTGTTTTACTCAACTTTTTCCAGAGGGGGAAAAAAAAAAAAAAGAAAAAAAAAAAAAAAAGCCCAAATCAACCAAATTGAAGGAAAAAAAAAAGAAAAAAAAGGCAAAACACGAGTTTCTTGTCCAGCTATCATTCAGTAAATAATGTATTTCATGTTGAACTGAAGAAAATATTGAAAATATTTCTGAAGTTCCTGCCAGCTGTGATTTCCAGCAATGTGATAGACAAGGCATATGCATATTTTCATGATCATCTTTGACTCTTTAGGAACTCTGCATACTTTATAAGTAAATAATGACAATTTCTTCTGACTCTTAATAAAACATTCCCGGTGATCACTCTCTTTCAATTGTCAATGTGTGCCAGAAAATGCAAGCAGAAAAAAGAGCAGAAGGCAAAAAAATTAAGTAATTAACCATGAGATATATATTATGATTTTGCATTATCTTTGGATTCCTGATATACTTTTCCTAAATATATTCATAACTGATTTTCCAGCATTATAAATTTTGTTGTACAGAGACATTTCTCATTAAATGAAAAAGAGCTCTTTTGTAAATATCATGTACAGAAAATAGAAGTAAGTTCACAGGAAAACATTAAGAGGGCAAGTAAAGGTATTTCAAAAAATTGTTTAAATCCCTAATTTAATGAATATTTGCCACAAATGTCTTGCTCTTTGGTACAAGCAGGACAGTTTTCTTAACAAGTTGTTATCCCATCAGAATAGCATTTCTCTCAAAGAACTTGAAAATATTTTTTTCCATATGCATTTCATTGAGAACTTTATAAAAATAAAGAAAAAAAAAATTACAATTTTTATGCCTCATTAACAGGACTTCTTCCAGTTTCATATCTTAACCAAGGTAAATTCACATTGACGACATGAGAAAACAAATGAATAAACGAAAAGGCAGATACTGAAGTATGACTGGTCAGCCTATTTCCAAAATTATAGTCTCTAGACAGTTGTCATTACCCTACTGCTTCTCAGAGCTCTAATTTAATCCCAAACAGACAGTTACATATGCTCTAAAATTAGCAGTCTAGTAACACGAAGTCAACACAAATTATGTCTACATAGGTCTGCGGCCCTAGTGTTTGCTGGTTTTACTTTTCTCCAAGCTCCTTCTGAGTGCGGTCACTTTCCACACAATATATACTGGGATAAAGACAAGAAGAATTATTCCAGTAATCAAAGTAGTTTATATACCAGGTATAAAGTGAAGCTTAGCTTAGGGGCACCATTAGGAGCAGTTAGTGATTTTGTTAGTAACATCAACATTAAAAATTTGTGACCCATCCACTAAGAACTTATTTCATTAATGCATTTAAATATGAATTATCATTTATTGCAAAATAAAAAAGAACATTACAACGCTTCTTTCCTCAGTACCTAGCATTGCCTATATGTCTGCCTTCTTTTAAATCAATTAAAAGCATTTTTCCCCTCGACCTTATTAAATTATGTTGCTATCAGACTTCTTATTAGGACCCTGGTGATATATATGAGCAAAATGAAGCAAATTCAGTAATACAATTATAAGGTTAAACCCAAGATTAGTAGTGAATAGCAGTCGCTAGTAATTGCCTGTGATTACCTCTACTCACAGAATGCTAGGCCACTGCTTTTTAAATAAACTGAATCAATATTCTTACAAACTTTGCTTTTCATGCTTTATAAATAAACATTCAACTCTTTGTGAGAGTTATAAATAAAGGTCAATATTGAATGGCACACTGATTCAGAATGTAATTATTGCAGGGAAGGAGAAAAATATTACATGCTGATAAGTCAGGTAATTAAAAGCCAAAACACATAGCACTTTAATGGTGGAAAATGTGATTTGTGGGGTGTGACAGATAAAGAGCTACGTGACCTGTTTAACATCATTGGCTGTAAAGATCAGACTAGTTAAAGTCACAGAGGGAAAAGAGATCTACGATGGACTGTAGTTTTTACCAAACTTTTATTCTTAGTTCAAACAATTTAATTTAGGAGTAATCCAGATAAGCAAGCATAGCTTTTATGACTGCTTCTGGATCCATTGTTTTTCAGTTATTCATTCTTGGAGTTTTGAGTTACTATATCTTTCCAAGAGTGGGATTGTATCGTGACATGAATGGACCACATCCTTCTTTCACTTCCTGTTGCTTGGCATTCCTTAGACAGGGATTTCATTAACTGTCCAGACAGAGACTTCTCAGAGCTTGGAGTTTAGGGCTACATATTAGTGGTCTGGTGCATCTCCTGTACGAGAAAATGCTGAGAGACCTGGGACTGATTGTTCAGGTGGAGAGAAGAGAAGACTAAGAGGGGACCTTATTAACACAAGAAATATCTAAAGAATGGAAGTGAAGTGGATGGAGCCACGCTTTTTTTGGTGGTGGTCTGTGACAGAACAAGGTACAAACTGCAACATGAGAAGATAAACTTGAGGAAAATCTTCTCTGTGAGGGTGACAGAATACTGGAACGGGCTGCTCAGAGAAGTTGTAAATTTCCTTCTCTGGAGATATTCAAAACCCACCTGGACACTTTCTAGAGTAGTCTTACATGGGGAATCTGCTTCAGTAGGACATGGGGCTAGGTGCTCTCCCGAGGTCCCTTTCGATACCTGTGTTTCTATGACTTCTGTGTCATAAAAGGAGTGAATAGTATCTGTACTGAAGTGCTTTGTGGGAAGTGTCTCTTGGACTAAGGTTCTCCAACTGTTCTACAATTTTTCCTTCTTTCAAGGAAAGAGACAGAAGCCAATTTAATTAATATGCAGACATTTCGTGGAAAAATAAACAATCATAAATTATATGCCTTTCAGATGTCTCATATTTATTGCATGTACACCGATCTGTTTTCTACTTTATGTGGACTAGAACATCAGATTAATCCAGAAGGGTAGCTGTGGAGAAAAATCTGATAATGAAACAGTCACTTCAGTGAAAACAAAATAGTTGGCTGGATGTCTGCAAAAGCTGTGGTCTATATCATCTTTATTAGAATTGTCAGATATAATCCAGACTGGCCTCCCAGTTTCTTAGGCTTTTAAATTTCATTGAGTTAGCTTTGCACTGACCTTATTGACCTGAATTTAACTGAGTCATCCTGCTCAGTAAAAGATTCAGTCTGCTTCAGTATCACTGAATTAGGTCTATCAACCCGGATTATTACTTAACACGTGCCATTTCATGACTCAACATTTGCAGCAGTGCTATCTTCTAGTTGGATTCACAGTACTACTCATAAGCAAACATGTAGTGATACACTGATTACAGTGCTTTTGCTCAGTTTGTGCATATTTCTTAGTTTTTATGGTACATAAATTGTCCTCTAGTTTAGCTTTACTTGAAACTTCTATCTGTATATTCAGATTGAAAGTAAATGTGTTTTATTTTAACATTACTACTTAACACTAAAAGGCACATTTTATGCACAATTCCTTAGGCTTATCATAGCAGTTGTTTTTCCTACTTGCAAAGGAGGTTAATATGGAACCTGCAAAAGCAAAGTAGAGGGAAAACAGAACTTTTTCAGAGGAATTCTTAGAATAAATAATAGAGGTTAATAGATGTCATGATATACAGCCAAGTCATTGCAAAAATAGTGGTGAAGAAGCAAAGCTCACCTAAGAGCTTTCTGACACTAGTAGGTTTAGATCTTCTTTGTAATTAACCTTACAGCAGGTTTTATGTTTTTTGCTGTTTTAGAACAGGTGAGTAAACAAATATTCAAAGAATCAAATAGAAATAATAGTAAGGAGATTAAAAACTCTGAAGTTTAAGCAATGCAAAGATATATATATAGTCTTTCAATATTCTGACTTCATAAAATGTCAGTTTCTACAGATTGTCTTCATCCTGTTTCAAAGGCCACCTGTGGAAGTACCATTTTCCGATTACGATTGATAAAAGCAATTCATTTTATTTCTCATGTGAGCCTGGAGCCTGTGAAAACTAATAAGTTTTTCTGCCTTTAGTTTTCTACAAAAAAAAACATTAGTCAGTGAAATATCTGATTAAACTAAAACTTATCAGGAATACTAAATGGACTTTACATGTACATCTGTTTAAGTGTAACAGTCCACAAAGTCATCAGCAACAAATTGAAAAAGTCAAATTTATGTGAGGCTTGAAAATAATGAAACCTGCAATCAGCTATGTGGATCTAACTACAAGTCTAAGATATTCAGAGGTCGCAGGAAATTGGTTTAAATTGTCCACTTAGGTCATGCATCTTATAGTATCTTACCAAAAAAAAAGAAAAATTGGTATTAATATCAGAATACAAAATAAAGCATTTCAGTGTCAAGAAAATAAGAATTCTGGTCATCTGTAAAATTGTAAACTTATCTCTATTCTCCATTCCTTGCTTCTTATGAGAACAATTTATACTACAAGCTTGCTGAGGTTTTTTTTTCCATAATCTTTTCTGAAGATAAAATGTTGCTTTTATATATATATTGTTATATATTAAAAAGGCTTCTTTTTTTTTCTTTTGAAAACCCCTAGGAAGAAAGGAAGGATTCAATCCTTGAGTAAAAGCAGAATGTGCCAGACAGAATGATGATAGAGCTTTAAATAAAATCAGGAAGATTTAGTTAATCTCAGTTATACACCTCTCTCACCACAATGTTCTGCAGAGCAGAAACTAAATCTATTGAAAGAACTTTAATGCAAGACAATCCAGCGTTTGTGCATTTTTCATAATGGTTTGCCACCCTTGTGCAGCTGGCATACAAGGCTTTGCCATTTCCCAAAACCTCCACGTGGTTTTCTGCCTGTGAAAAACTTCCCCCTTCTTGAATATAGTTTTGTTTTTAAGACTGCCCAAGATGTTTTGACATTCAGGTGCAAGTTTAAATTCTGGTCTTTGATTGCAGAAGATTTATCAATTTTACATGAAGTGGATTTATTCAAGAGGCATGTACAGACTCACATCTTCACCCCTACTTATATTATTTTCATTATTGCCAAGAAAAGAAATTGCATTCATGCTTGCCTTTTGTACTTTTTCTCCCATTACCTTTTTGTGCCGAGATGTCAGTATTATCCCTGGACCCAGAACCAATGCTTATGGCAGTGTTTGGCAAGTTGACAAAGCTAAGCAGGAAATTCTCATTGCCCTGAATAAGTGTTCTGCATGCTGGGTTGTCTTGCCAAAGCATTGGCAGTTCTCTCCACACACACACAAAAAAGGCACTAACCTAGTTGTTCTGTTTCAAATAAATGTTTTATGCATCCAATTGGTAAAAGGATGCCTTATTTACCAAAGTTGTGGATCTGAGCTTCACAATATTAGTCTTCAATGTTCAAATACAAAAAAAAAAAAAAAAAAAAAAAGAGCAAAATTTCAAACTGCATTCTACTCTTCAGCAATTTGCTGACTCAACTGTACTGCCACTCACTGTGATGTTATGGCACATTGTGACATCTGCAACAAACCCTGTTTTTCAGACATGACCCAAAACAAGTGAATGCCTATGAACCTGAGCATTCCTCCTTCTCTGGGGAATGAAGTAACTGACCAGCATCTGTGCTGTCTAGGATGTAAATACATAAGCCAGCTCAGGCGAGGAGCCAGGTTTAGAAAAGTTTAGTCCGGGAGATTTTAAGCTAAACTTCAAGGAAGTACCTTGCTACCTTGTAGAGTGTAGGAAGACAGAACTGAAGGATGTTCAGGAAGTTCTTAACAGCACATTCACCACATTAAGATGCAGTTAAGTAGGAAAGATAAACATCTGTGTATCTTTCACCGTCACACATCTGTTCTTAAAAAAACAGTTCACATCTGCTGTTAAGGAAAAGCATACAGAAACTGTTGGACCACAGGACAAACTGCTTTTAGAATTTTTCACACTGATTAAAATTTTGGGGACTTCTAGGGTTGTTTCCTGTCCAACTGTATGAGGATAAGAAAATCTCTTGATTTTTTTGACTAGCAGTAAGCATTTAAATGTATAGAGTATATAGAATATATCAACTGTAAATGAATGCAAGTCAAATTTTCACTTAAATTAGAATTAAAAGCTGGAGTAAATAATGTTTTCAGATTAATCTATGCTGTATGCAAAATCTTAAACTTCCAAAGTTTATCTTAAACTACTGGAGAAGCTGGCTGCCAGGTTCTACTACTACACATTTATTCTTGCTTCAGTTTTGTTTTAGTCTTTGTGATAGTCTATAGTTACAAGAAAAAAAGTGTCATAAACTAAACAATCAACAGATGCAATAGAATTTACTAATGATATAAAAAGTGTGAGAGGAAGGGATTAATGTATATCTAAAGCCCCAAGTTACTAACCAGTATTATTTTTCCTCTGATCCCAAAAAAAGCACCTTATATCCATATCTTGTTTTCAGTCAGATTCCTCAAAAATTCTTCTGAGAGAAAAGTCTTCCAAAGTTGGCTTAGTATTGAATCAGTGTGAATGTACAGTGCATATTTTTATATCCAAAGGTCGACTCTCTATTCAAGATTAATTCTCTGTCTCCATTCCCTCCTCCCACTTTTCCTCCGGAATCAGTAAAAAGTTCCACAGTCATTTCAATCTGGACTTGATTAGGATCTGATTGTTCAGATATGTATAAAATCAGATACCAAATTTTATTAAAGCAAAATTCTTTGCAATGAGCCAAAGGAACTTATAGTAAAATTACTGCTGAGAAAAATTTGATGGAATAACAAATTCTGAGTCCAGAAACAACCATTTAAAGGCATAAGAACAGCACTACCAGTTAACATAGGTAAAATTACAGTAGACTAACTATCAGTACACACAGTTAAATTCATATAAAATCATGATCAGTAAAATTTTGCCTATGCAATTTAGCAGAAGTTTAATAACTTTCTGAAGTATATAGGTTCATCTGTCATCAGAGACTCTGCAAATTGTGGAGCACAGTCTCTAATGTTCCGAAGGGCAATTCCCATGTATTATAGCAATACATTACAAACAGAAAAGCAGAAAAGATTGTATTTATGAAGAACATGAAAAAAAATCCACTGCTACAGCTGACATGATAAATTCTTGCTCACACAAATCTTACAAGATTTGTTTGCTACCTAAAGATCAGTACACGCAAAACATGTAAAGAAAGCACTGAAAATGGTATATGTATGAAAACTGATCGGCATCCATCACCTGCTTTTCATCGCTTTATTATTCATTTGTAAGAGTTTTACTCTGTAAGTTAAAACGTCCTATGAAACATTTTATTAACAATAGCTATATAGAAGCAATACAAAGCATGATTCAAAAAAGTGTTGACAGAAAAGTAAACTCCGCTAGAGACTAAACTTTTTAAAGTTTTGAACATTTCCCTTTCATCATCCCATCTGCAGAGATTCACTTCTACAAGGACATTTCTGTAGGCAGTATCAATATAGTATGGAGGTTTATGAGCCAAGATACACATCAAAAAGAATTTTAATAAGCCTTGACAGATATATTTCATTAATAGTGCTGATGTAGTAAGGTAAGACCTATGCAGTGGGGGGTGTAAAGCACTCAGTTATGCTTACTGTTAGCTAAGAAATAGCATGGAACAGACTGACATTTGGTAGAAAAAATAAAACTTCAGTACAATTTAAGATATTTTTTTCTTTTTCATGATCAGTGTCTTTTCCTGGCAGATATGTGTTGCTCCTTAGTAGGAGTACATAGCTATCAAGAATTAGCTCTCCAGAAAGTGAACAAACTTACTGCTTAATCAAGTTAAGATTTGTTTCAATAACTTTTTCTGTTGATCTGTCTTTAGACAGGCATGCAGAGATTCAGTGATATGTTGGCAACTAAACCAGTAGAACTCACCATGTTACTTTATAAGTAAATTAGGCTGCCTTCCTTGCAAAAGTCAATAGTGTTGAGATCCATTTACCTGTGTTTAGGTTCAAACATATAAACAGAAAGAGAGGAATAGTGTTGTACGTATCTGCAAACTGCTGACTCTCAGTGTTAGTCACCCTTATAAATATACCAAGGTAACTTTAGTTGTTAAACATATAACAATAGAAAACTTGCACATGCATGACAAGAATGATTACATTTGCAATAGAAGAAAGCCATTTGTGATGTATTTCATTTAAAAAGTCAGAAGTAGCGAAGATGCATTTCTTAAGAGCGTGATGTTGATTTTTGTCTATCTAAATTTTCTCTCATGTAGCACTGCAGTTGTTAGTTCTTACTGATATATATATGATTAAACCAATAATTGTAGTTTTTTCTCAGATAGGCTATATTCATCCAGACATCCAAATAATGAATTAGTCAAAAAGATTATGAATAAAGAATGAAATTAGACAGAATCAACTTGAATTTCCTGAAGATATGTATGAAATCTGTTGTTCCGTAAATTATTTTCTTGAAGTCACACTATTAGAACTGGTATTACTGTTGAAATGAAATTACAAATGTCCTCTTTAATCTGTTGTGTCAGATGTACGGAAAGTATTCATTACTAGAATAACAAGATCTTGTAAATTGAAGAAGAGGTGACATGACAAAGGAATAAAGGGAGTCTGTGGTTTTATAAAGTTCAGCTACTATGTGCACTTAGAATTGCAATTTGATTTTCTTAGCAGTATTTAGGGAAAAAAACCTGTAAATTAGTGAAGTTACAAAATACATTTCTAATAGGCAAGAAACACAGCAGTGAGTGCCTTCTTAGACAAATACTGCCCGCTTACAGAAATTTCAAGCTGCCTGTTTAAATTTCTGTCAGCACCAATGTCATTGACTTATTATTTTCACAATAAAGGAATCTATAAGCCAATTCAACCAATTTTGCTATGATTACTGCCAAAGATACAGTGACATCCTCTGATTTTTTCCTGTGATCTAAATGTGAGGAATTTTGAGCAGTTGCCTCAAAAGAAATGATGGTCAAAGGGCAATAAGGTGAAGAAAAAAAAAAAAAAGAAAAAGATAAAAGAAAAAAAGATAAAAGAAAATCACAATTCTCTATCACTTTACTATATGACAGGTATCATCTGAAGGGCATCAAAGAACTGCTTCTGTCAATATTCATATGTTAGGGTTTGCTATTACAAGATCTGAAACAAAACTGAGGTATTTGTAAGACCTCTGTGTGCCTTTTTTGTTTTCCCAGTGTTAGATAATTCAAAGCAACTAAAAACAAAACAAAAGCAAACAACAACAAAAAAAACCCACAGAACTGTGTGCAGATAAAAGTGTTGCTGAAATATCACTGCAATTGTGCCTTGGAACTCTAGAGTCCCCACAGTTATTTTCCATTTAGCCAGGTAAATGTGTCTTCGAGTATTATTAATTTTATTTTTTCTCTTTAAGATCATACTTTTCATTAGCTGTTTTTTGTTTTGTTTTGTTTATTTGCCTTTATTGTGATTTTTATTTTTTTTCTTTTCTGTAAGAGTTGAGAGATTGGTAGGTTTTCCTTTTTGTTACAGAGCATGAAATCAACCTGGCAAAGGAATTACTGCTTCACTAAATACAAACAGCCATTTCTAGGATGTGCCTGAGCATTTTAATAGGTCTTGTACCAAAGCATGTAGTTTAGCTAATGAGAGAACTGACTTCAGATTGTTCCATAAATTGTATCCTGGTGTATTCAAAAAGCTATAAACTGATTTACTGTGGCAGAAATCTCTTCTACCTCTGAAAGCTGTGGGAACAGTAGGCTGCATAATTTGAGTCCCGTTTTCAGTACATTTGAAAGGGAGCTTTAGCTGGAACAAGTAGCTTACATTAGTCTGACCATACTGTGAAAAAGGAATTAAGTGTTTGATCATGTAATCTCTTCTCTGCACCCTTTATCAGTCATCCTAATTCATGGCATATTATTCCTAAGAGTATGTAAAAGTTTTATTAGTCTGATATTATACATGACTAGTAATAGAATTTCAAATACATACTCAATAATAGAACTTTACATTGTGTGAAACAAACAAGCAAACAAAAAAGTACATATTTGTGTTAAAAATTACTTCCTGAGTTAGAGATTAATTAGTCAAATTGAAACAATTTTTACCTCTTAGTTTCCAAAAGAAATAAAATAGTGCATTCGTATTTCCCTTATGAACACCACAGAAATTTTAGCATATATTTCTCATTAGGAGGAAAAAAAATGTCTCTGAAGCCTTACTAAACCAAGAACTTCAGAATTTTAGATGAAATCTGACCTTTACTGACTTATTTATTTTTATAGAGATTTATTCAGTATTGTATTTCCATGAAGATGAAAGCCCCTTAAGTTAACTCAACTATGCTGGACCATTAAGCAAAAAACTATTATGTTCTTGAACAGAATTCCAGCTAATCCTTAATTTAGATTAATTTAGGTATGAAAGTTTGGAGTGTATTTGCCAAAGGCTACTTCAGTGAGCAATTAAAAGTGGTGTCTTCAGAAAGTAATTCCCATCTTCAGTCAAGTGAATTGACCTTGGAAAGTTGCTATCTTTCACCATCAACTCTTCAAGTATTTTCTTTCTTTAGATTCCTGGGTGGGAACAAATCCAGTTTGTCAATATTAATATGCAATACAGGATTCTGTAACTATTAAAGATTATTAGAATTTTAATCACAAAATCTTACATTTATGTACTTCCTCTTAATAAATTAACTTAAATGCAATTTTTTATAACCTTTTATTCAGTATTTATAAGATAGTCATCATGAACATGATTTCTGAAAGAACACACTAAAACAATGATTTTCTGTAGAAATTATCTAGTTTAAACATAAAAGACATACAATTTTAATGTGTTAGATGATCACAAGCTGAAGTTTTCTATTCTTCAATAAAGGATCCAAATATCTGGCAAGGAAATATCCAATAAAAATACTGAGTCTGAGAATGAGTCTACCATATACTTTGTTTCTTAAATTCAGATATGAAATTAATATTTAATAATGAAGATGTTGGCAAAAATAAAAATTTATCAGTGCTAGAAAAAGATCCTGAATCTCATAACCTGTACAATTAACAATATTATTTAATCAGATAAACAGATTAAAGTGATGACATAATCTATTTTTGTGTTTCTAGACATTAAACTTCTGGAGTAATATATTTCCTGTTTCTATCTTGTTCTGTTTTTCATGTTGTCCTTGTTCCTTCCCCACATCCCAGATACCTCAAGCAGTAATTAATAGCTAAGGATTTTTGGTTTGATTTGGTTTGGTTTTCTGAAAATGGATTTCTTGATTCAAAAAAATAAGTTTGTATGTTTTTCTTGACTGGGAGTACAGTTACTTCCAGTCAACAGTGCATATATATATATATATGCATATATATATATACATAAATTGCACATTCCAATGTTGCTGCAGCTGCTGCAGGAGAGTCATGTAATAGGTCAAGTTTGAGAAACATTTTTACACAGTACTGTTGTACCCCACTTGTTGATCATATAAAGAAGCTTTTAGATTTTAATCATCTTTTTACTTTGGTGTATTTGTGGTTAACACTGTGCAATTAGCACAGAGGACTCTGTACCACTTACTTACATTAAAAGCACACATTAGCAGGAGTGTTAACTGTCATGGGAATACAGTTCTTGTCTATACAACTTAAGAATTTATATCGCTAGAAAGGTTTCTAAAACACTACTTTAAAGAGTTATGTAAAAACTTACGTAACTGTACACAAGGATACATAACTTTAGTTGACACACACACACAAAATATATATATAACAGAACTAGTAAGATGGCTACAATGTGAGTAATATACCTACTTAAATTGCTTTTTGTGAAGCACTACTTATTATCCCATAATCAGTAACATTACATGCTTTGAGTAGCTCAGTTTCCTCAAGGTAAATGTTATATGCAAATCCCAGGCTTTGTTATCCTGGTTTCTCTGTGCTTGAGACAGTTTTCTCCTATGAATACATGTTGTGAGCACTGGTGGATTGCCTTCTTTGCTGCATATGCTGACATGCTGTATACCCTTAACAGGCTGCCCTGTGTACCTACAGCAATTCAGTTGTGTGTGGTAGACTCAAGTGCCTGAACCCACCCTGTCGTCTTCTTGTCTTCTTCATTTCTCTCATTTTGGCTTGGGCACTTGGCACTGATTTGCCACTCACAAAAAACAATACTCTACATGCAGATGAGATAGCTTTGGCAGTGCAATATACTGTCTCCATCCTTACCCAAAGCTGACTGGCAACTGTGTCATGGAAAACTGGCATCGTACCTTACAGGTGGCATTATGCCATCCACAGGCAATCAGGAGACTCAGCAGCAAAATGATCACAAATGAATATCAGCTGTTAAAATTCAAGAATCAATTCCAAGGCATTGGTTTGCTAGAAGCATCACGTCCTTACTCTACTGCTAAATGCAGAAGTTTCTATTGGTCACAGCGTGATGTCTTTCGCAAAAGTAAGTCTAAATTAAAGAATAATCTTCTACATAATATTTATAACTATCTGTGCTGTTCCATGATTAGATGGAGAGATACAGCTTTCAGGAACATTTTGCATTGAAAAGTCAGAAAATGTGCTAGATTTTTGCTTTGCTGTCTTATCTTGCACAAGCTTTTGAGAAGTAGTCTGTGGTCAGTAGTGAAATAGACTCTTATTAGCACAAATAAATTAATGTTTCTTACAACTGTGTTTTCAGAATAAAGGATAGGAAATAACTAGTTGATCTGAGTACTGCCTCTAGTATTGGGTAAAGATCTTACATTCTTAACCAGGAAATCAGAAGGGGAGAATAGTGTTGGAAATTATATGACAGGCAAACTTAAATACCATTTGAAAATGTGATTTTGATATGAGAAATAAGTTGTCATATTTACTCACTTTTAACGGATTTATGTTTTTTCTTTTGAAATGGAACTTAGAAGGAACTTTGAATTAGTAAATCTGAATTCTAAAATAGGTTCAGTTCAGCTATAATGAAGGTTCACTGAGCCAGATCCCCTATGCTGATCTGTCTGCAGCTGGAAGAGATATTTGTAATGAGGAGCTGGATACTGCACTGAACATTTCTGGAGACTGAGAAACAAGAACAAAATTCAGTTCTTTTTCCCATAATTCTGTAGAGATTGTAATGCTAAGAAAAGTGGAAAATTGGTCTTTGATTTTTTTTTTCTTACCAGACAAATATGACTCTGAATGCGCATAGCTGGCTGGAATGTTAATAATACGATGACATTTTTGCATACTATATTTTCAGACTAGAAAAGAATTTTGATTTATCACACAGTTTTTAGGGCAATTTTATTTGACCTTTTCTAAATACTACATCCATTTATCTCTGTGCAGCTGATAAAGTCTCTTTTTCTTGTGACACTAGAAAATCTGAAAACCAAGGTTGTTTTATATTACTGTACTCACATATTTAGTTATGTTATTAAGAATTTGTTTCAGACTTAGCCTTCTTAAGCAGGCTAATGAATGAAATGTTCCACAGAATTTCTGCCTAAGTTATTGGAAATTTTTTATTTACTGTCTATCGCTTTTCCTAGGTAATTTTATCCAGTCAGACCAGCTGTATGGATAAGAAAATAAGTATAGGGGACTAACCTCTGGCTTCAAGTTGCATGGATTAAGTCTGTATTCATGCTCAAACTAAATTATTTTCTTCTAACTGGAATAAGGCACTGGTATGTGCTGGTTTCTAGCACCTCTCCCTCCTTTCACAGGAATGTGTATTATCGTGATCACTGTGTCAATTCTCAGCTGGTCTTTGTGTTGAGGAGAAATTTCCCAGTGCAGTGTGGAGGTACAGATGAGCCCTCTGTGAAAGGAGGTACCCAAATCAAGGCTTTCCTCCAGCTGCTCCAGAAATCTCTGGCGTGCAATCTCTTTGTAGCGTGAACCACCCACTAGTACAGTGCGAACTGTATATGAAATCTTTGGATGCCTCAGCAGCTGACTAATTCATGATCAGGAAAGGAAAAATTGTCAATGCTTAGCTCACTGCCCATTCAGTCTGAAATTATGAGTATTTATTATGAGTTTTTTAAAAAGTGTAAGACCAATCATTTAAAAAAAGAATGAAAACGTCAGTAGATGGAACTACCTTAATTTGTCCCACTCCTTTCACAAAGTCAACCCATGCTACTAAGCTGACAAGGTGAACTCAGCATGAGAATTAGCTATTTGCCAAATTTTCCAGGCCTTTATTTCAAGAAGTGGAGATGGTGCTAGTTGCAGGGAGGGGACCACACTCTGAGATGACATGGAAGTGATATTGTGAGGTTAAGTATTCTACCACTAACAGCATTGATAGGAAAGGAACATTTTCTTCACATCATCCATATTTGGGCCACTGAGCTTTTCCTTCAAAAGAAGTGTAAGGACAATGAATAAACCTGGTAACATTTTATACCAAAATATAGTTTGGGTTTATGGCCTTTTCAAAGGAATCCTCACAAGGAGAGGATTACAGATGTCATTTATTTTCCCTTTTGAAGACAGAGCTGAGGTTCTCCATAAATTTCTCGATCCACTGTGTAAATGATATTGCTGTTACCAAGAGTTTACAAGACCTCTAAGGCTGACTAACAACCCATAAAACAGTGATATGAGAGAGCATCCTGTTAAGAACAAAGAAACTATAAAACGATCCAGATGCAGCTGCATTTTACATATGCTGGCAGTTAAACATCTTGCAAATGCTGTTGACTTCTCTTGAATGCAGTTTTTGTTAAATGTACACTAATCCTATTTGTATGCAGTGGTTATGTAAATTCCTTTTTATAAGTTTTTCTATTTCCTAGCAAATTAGACTTGTGTATAAGAGATCTTGATGATATTATGATTCATAGGAGGAACACTATTGTGCATAAAATATTATAGAGGCATGACAATCAATGCAAAATAGCACTACAGATTCTAGGTGGATGTCAGAGACTTTTGTATAGTTTAATAGAAACAGAAAAATATCGGTAAATTTTTATCTGAATGTATTTATTGCTCTAACCCTGTTCAGTGAGAACTGCATGGTTTTTGTATTTGCTGTTTTGTTAGTTTGTAATATAACTATGTTGACTTGGCAAAAAAACTAAAATCACACTTCCGCTTTAATTTTTTATTGCTATTTTATATATATATATATATATATATATATATATATAAGATTACTAAACCTAAATCTTTCCTGTTTTGAATAGAAAAGATGGTTCTTTTTGAGACAAATATTCACTAGCGTTGGGACTAACATGATATTTACAATAAACTGATTGAAAAATATGATTAAATTATGGAGACTGATGTCTTGCTAAAATGAAATGATTTTTGAGATAAGCTTGAATCTTTCTAATTGAAGTTGCTACTCTGTCATTGCAATCAGTAAATTAAGATTCACTCTTGCATATTACATAGCTGCCATTAAAGCTAAGAGTTTTAAAAGCAGATAGAGATTTAAGAAGCTTGGTCTGAGGCATGCTGCAGAAGTGAATTCCGGATTTTCTTGAAGTGTAGACTCTGGAACATTCATTATGTCACTTCTCAAAAATTTAACCTAATGTTTAATAATAAGCATCTTTTTTTTTTTGTTCTAAATTACTTTTAGCTTTAAAGCAGACACTTACTGTTTTAAATTAATAGTGGTTCCTTACTTCAGGGAATTACGGGTTATATACGTATCTAGACCTCTAATATATATTTGTTTCAATAGACCTTGTGAGCTGACCTGGTAGTTTGGGTAGGTTTTCCTTCTTTGGAAGGATCTGCCTTTTCACCTGTAATACTCTCACAGCACAGATGTTCTATCCAGAGTGATTTGGCAGTGGAAAAACTAGAATGGGGTGCTTTAAGAAGCAGCAGCTTGGATTAGAGAGAGATGTCAGAATAAAGTTCATTTTTATTTATTTTTCCTTTTTGGCTTGTTCTTGTTTTATTTCTGCTAGGTCAATGTAAGCTAAAGACATTGAACAATTATTAATTAACTATGAATTATCATACCTAAATTATTGAGCTAACGTCCTTAAAAGTACTGAATCTGATCTCTGTACTTTAGAAAGCTTACAACTTCTAAGGTAAAGCACTAAAAACATGGCTTTTCACATGGCTATTTCTAAAATGCATGGAAAAATACAGAATGATCAAAGGTGGTTCTTTTGAAATAAATGAAAATAAACAGTTTTATTTCCAAAAATTTGAAGATAACATGTTTCTGACTCAATAAGGCTCCACTAGATGAAAAAATATTGTATGCCAAGAGATAAATGTGAATAAAGAATAAAAAAAAATGAGTGAGATTGCTTAGATTCAGGTGCATGTAACAGGACTGTATTTAGTTCGGTCTGAAAAGGTTGAATTGCAAATGTGTTGCTGGTGTCCACGTGTCAACAATCCAAGAAAGATATTGAAGCAATGGTGAAGGCTCAGAGAAATGCAATAAGAATATTTAGAAGTAACTAAAATATACCCCAGAAGAACAGACTGAAGAAGTCTATTTCTTTAAGACAAAAATAATAAAAAGAAAGAAAAATAGAAACAAAAAAACAACAAAAAAAAGTGTAAGAGGTGATTTAATCATGTCATTTACATCAGTATATGTTGGGAACAGCAGTCTGATGATTGAAGAGTTTTGCTTTTAATTGACAAAGATTCATGAAGATCCTCTGGCTGGAAAACAAAACTAGGCAAATTTGGGCACTATTCAGTACACACATTTTAAATTATGAGGGTAATTATCCACAGCAACAGCTATTCAAATGCTATGATGGTTTCCCTAGTACTTGAAATTTTAAATATTAAATTGGATATTTTTCAAAATAGCCTTTTTCATAAAGCTCCACAGCGTTTATAACCTAGTTATTTGACTTGAAGTAGGAATTCATTCCAAGACTTATTGGCTGTGTTTTGCTAGTCTATAAAGCAGATGCTTATAGCGGTCCCTTCTGGGTTTAAAATCCTATCAATAAAAAGGATGAGAACTGAAGAGAACTGCTTTAATAAGGTCATGTGCAAATTTAGCCTGATCACACTCATTTACAAAGTATTACAGATGCACTTTGAGCACCCAGATAAGACAGCACTGAATAGATTCGGTAAGGAACACTTGTATTGAAGTTGTTTTGTTCTTTTTTTTTTTTTTAATTTTTATTTTGTGTTTTAATCGTGTGGTGCTCAAGAGCATTTAAAGACCCCCCTCAAATAATTTAATTGTCTGTGATTTAGTAGTTGTGTGATGTAAGTGGGCTGCCTTTATTATTAAAGCTGATAATAATAACATTATTTATAATGTGTATGAATTGTCAGTCTGACACTACAGACCCTATGTGTTGCATGCTATACAACCTCAGATTTTTCCATTCACAACTTGCATGTGCGAAGATCTCCATCTTACTTTGTTCTCAGGACAGATTCTATCACTGAAAAGCAAAGCCTATGCTTCATGTTGTTTCTAATTCAAAGAGATTATTTCTCAACCAGGCTAAATGGATTTTATCCACTGTGTCCAGAGCCCACAAAAAAAAACAAAATCCCTTCCCACTGCTTTTAATTTCATAATGTAAAAATAGATCCTTAGATGATACAGGGCATGATCTCCAGGACCTCCTCTCCAGGGCAAGATAGTAGGCCATCCTCTCCACTGGACAGGAGCTGTGGAGCTGTATCACAGAGTACAACCTAGATTAAAGCAGAAGAATGCACAGTTGGCATTTTCAAAGCTCATGCAAGTTTGGAAATATTACTTAGAAAAGCATACTGTTCAGTAAGTGAGGCATGCAAGGCATCCCTATGTGCACAAAGAAAGCACTGAAAAAATATTGATTTGACCCTTGCTTGAAAAAAAAAAAAAGTAAACAACTCTTTTAGTTCAGCTCTGAAACCTTTAAGAGGTGTTTTAAGCCTTTCTAAAAACTGCAGGTTTTCCTTCCTCATCCAAGTTTATGAGTTAACAACCTTGGTACTTAAACTGTGTTATCTACTGAGATACACATATTTCCTGTTTAGTGAGCCATCTTACGCAATATTACGTGCACAAACAGCCTGTTGGATTTAAAAAACAGTAAAATAGTTATGGCACATCTCCATTAAGATTAGTTTAAAATATATTTAAAATATGCATTTAGCACCGGTGAGTATACAAACAGGGATATTTGAAGGAGAGGAGTAATTCGTTACTTGTGAAAGTTGGATTATGGAATTTGAATATTGTTTATGATACCAAGGTTTAAACAAATATTAACATGTGACATAAGCCTCAATACTTTAAAACATCAGGACACTTATTTCAGCACCAATAATGATACAGGAGATTTGAACAAGACGTTTGCTATTAAATATATTGATTAGGATATTAAAATTACTTCTGTAAATGTCATTTCAAATATGTCTGGATATTGAAGCAATCTAATCCATACAGTAAAACATGATCTTATATCACACTGAACATCTTCTGCTTGCTTCTGAGAGGGAAGCATTTAAAACTTTCAGTATTTACTTATTCTTTTTAGCACAAAAATTACATAATAATAAAAGATTATATTTGGATTGTTTGCAGAGAAGCAGCAGGATTTTCTTCATGCTGAAAGCAAGAGTGAGACAGAGACAAGCCTCTGTGGGTAACTGTAGATGCTGAACTACCAAATTGGAAATACCTACATATTTAGAAATACTCAATAGTTACTTGAGTGCATACTTTTACAGAGCTTTTGTGAATGGTCTAGACTCAACACAAATCAGTGTTTTTGGTTCTCTGCTCATTATAAAAGGGAATAAAGATTGAAATTGTTGAAAAATATGTGATTGACTTCATAACAGCTACTCCAATGTATTTTAAAGCATAAATGTTTGAAATGTCATTAAATATGAGTAAAAAAAGAGTTCAGCTGTTTCGTACAGGGTCTTTGTTAAATAAGCCTAAGAGAAACAAGATAAGAAAAAAAAAACCAATATCTAACTGTTTAGATAATTTGGTATTGTAATTGCACAAATATACATTCACTTTATATATTAATTGCATTCTTATATATTTCTAAATTTGAAAACTAGTTCTGCTCAGAGAATTTATTAATACATGATTCATTAGCCAGGGAAGAGAAAAAAAGGGTTAGGTTAGACAGGAGGAGGAAGTTAGGTTAGATACTAGGAGGAAGTTTTTTACACAGAGGGTGGTGACACATTGGAACGGGTTGCCCAAGGAGATTGTGGATGCCCCATCCCTGGAGGCATTCAAGGCCAGGCTGGATGTGGCTCTGGGCAGCCTGGTCTGGTGGTTGGTGACCCTGCACATAGCAGGGAGGTTGAAACTAGATGATCATTGTGGTCCTTTTCAACCCAGGCCATTCTGTCATTCTATGTAAGCAGCACTAGGGTATTTGATGTGATCCTTCCCAGCATCCAGCCTTTTCTAATAAAGTTTACACCTTTGGCCAATTCACACAGCCCACGCTTTTCTGAGGCTTTTTTCAGGCTATGGAGGTTTGTATTCAACACTACCATCTTAAAAGGCAGGACTATAATGTGTCCACAGGATATTGCAGGATGTGATTGTATTGTTCCTTACAAAGATGCAGGCAAATCTTATTTGTCTTTAAGATCCTTTATTCCCAAGTTCTCTCTGAATAGGAGCACTATTTTTGTCTCATTATCCTGATACAAGGTCTATTTACAATTTATATTTGAGCAAACATTCAGCTGTGGGCTTTGGTCCTACCAAGTAGAAATGCATCCAAAGTCAGCGGGGAGGCAGATGGTAGCAGGTTCTCCAAGTTGTGACAATCATTAGTAACTGTCGCTTTTCATATCAGACTGAACAGTTTTCTGTTCCAGATGATTTTATTTAATTGCTCAGATTTAGCCCTTATGCCTGCTCACCAAGGTTGCTGGTTAGTTTGCAGGAACAGTGTGGGAATCAAACCTTTGTGCAGTGGGGCTCAGGTGTCAACCAGGATGCTGTAAAATGGGTTCCTGACCAAGACAGAGGCTTGACATTGCTCATCTTCTTCCTTTATTTTGTACCTGGAAGGCATTTCTGTCTCAGACAGGAAAAGAGGCATGCCAGCTAAGACTGGAAGGATGAAAAATGCTCTTCTAGTGACTCTCTCAAATCCACTGGAAAGGGACAGATGAGAGTTGAGACATTCCGATCACTGAGAGTATTGGAGCTTGACATGAGTATCAGGCTTGCTTTGATGACTCTGGAGGTTTATTGGTTAAGATTTTAGTAATCAAATAACAAATTTAAGCCCAAGTGGATTTAAGACCAAGTGATAGTATGGCTGTGGCCCACTGCTCTGGGAAATATTATAACACTATACATATATAATATTGTACATATTCTGCAACTGTCAGACAGTATCAGTTGCCAGCCTGGACTATTTTTCTTTCCACTACTGTTTTCATTTTTGTTTGCTACTCTTCCCTCCTCATTCCTTATATTTTTTTCTTTATTTTATGTAAGTTTTATCTGACATTTAATCCTCTAAGTATTCCATTACCCCTATTCATCTCACAAACTACATCCAGCCTTGTCTCCAGCTATATTTTTTATCAGCTTTGTCCATCTGTTATTTACTCCGTTACTGTAGTCTCTAATGACCCTGACTGCAAACCCTCTCTTCACAACTGAGGAGTATTTTGGAAAGTAGATTTCACACTGTGAATAAGCTTTCTTACAATATTTTTTTTTCCCAACATAATATCCCTTGACACTAGAAATACACCATATTCCTGGAGTGCTTTCTTGAAATACCCATGATTCCTTTCTGCTGTGGTACAACGATGCTTCTGTACTTCTTATGCATTATACTTTTGCTGTGCAGACTGGTAAAACATTGGTAGAGAAATAGGGAGCAATTGCTATTATCCATAAATATATTGAGATATACTGTGGACTTCATTTATTTGTTTTTTTGTTGTTGTTGTTGTTGTTTGTTGGTTCGTTGGTTGGTTTTGCTTATATAGCAATAGCTTTTCTTTCCACAAAACTTTTCCATGCATGGGGTGTTCAAGTTGGATATCAGGAAGAATTTATTTCTCAGAAAGTGAGAGTGGTGAGGCACTGGAATAGGCTGCCCAGGAAGGTGTTGGAGTCGTCATCCTTGGTGGTGTTCTAAAACTGTGAAGATGTGGTACTGAGGGACATGGTTGGTTGGTGGGCAATGTTGGTGGTAGGTGGACAGTTGGACTAGATGATCTTAGAGTTCTTTTCCAACCTTAAAAATTCTATGATTCTCTTTTTTTAACTAGCATGGATTCTTCTTTAGCTCTCTACTAATTGTAGATCTCATTTAGATAGACCTTTTTTCTACTTTCTTAATTCTCTCATCTTTTATCCTCACTGATCATTTTGTGCAGGTGTTTCTGGAGGGGTTATTTTTTAGAGTTGTCCTGTGCTGAAAACCACTGTGCTATTTGGATGCTTGTTGGTGGTGGTGGTTTTTTTTCCAGTGCTTTTTTATCGTTAACAGAACTGTAGCTGCTGAATTTCAGTCAGAAGAATTGTAGAGATAATTTTTCTTAACTTCAAGATGAAATAATTTTTACAATATCAATGTGAAGCATTTTGGATCTCACTTTATCTTTTTCTGCCTTTCTTCACTAGAAGAAAAGTCAAGTAGTAGTACTTCCACCTTGTTTTCCTCCCTCCAACAAACAACTATCTCTACTATAGGTGGCAGTTAAGATTGTTTGTCCCACTTTATCTCAATTAAATTAGTGGGAGGAAATCATGTCCTGGCTAGCTGCTTTGTATAGAGCCTCCTTCTCTATTAGGGCAGTGAGCGGGTTGCACTTGAAGTTACGTTTTCTTTTCTCCACTTGAAGGTCAGTTGGGCTGTCTGATTGATAGACAAAATCTTTGACCACTACTCTCATGCAGTTCAAAATTTCCTTTCTCAGAAGGAAATCAAATCAGGAACAAATTGGGTCTGCTTTAAAAATAATAATAATAATAAATCTGCCTTTTGTGCTACTTGCAAACCAGATAGACTGAACAAGGATGGTAGAATTTGACAAATTATCTGCTGAATGGGAAGCATGTAATGGTTATCAAGACTCAGTTAAAACTGATCTTTTAGTAAATAATAATGGATACTCGGATATAAAACTAGAAACCAAACCAGTAATTTCCTGACATAGATCAAAACCTAAACTGGTAGAAGTTTTAAATGCTAGCCACTCCTTAAAATTCCTGTGTCACTTAAATAAACATGTTTTTCTGTTCAGCATTAGGGATATCCTCACAAAAATTAACTGTTTAATTTCTTACTCCCACCAAGTTATCAGGTACCATAAGTATGGATATTCACATTTACATATATAGAAATCCTTCAATTCAGACTTTAATCTTCTAATTAGACAATTCAATATGGAAAATTATCACAATCCATTAAAATAAGAAAACTCATTATTCTTTTTTTTTTTCTAAACTAAAATATTTTTATTTCTTATTCTGTATTGGTAATACCTTCAAAACAGATATGCAATAAAGTAAGTAAAGTAAGAAAGTAAAAATATAAGTAGATTACAAATCACAGGTAAGGCACCACTTTTCCAACGTTGGTGTCTTGTGTTGGGAGCATCCTAAGCACAGTAAAAGTGACTTCATTTCCACAGGTACTGAAAATTTGTCACCATTGATGATAACAAAGCAAGCAGGGTCTATTATTTTTGAAAAGCAGATAATACTTAGTAGAGAAGGAGTACAAATCTAATGTTTATCTCTTTCTCCATAAGCCAACAGTGGAGCCAAAAAGAAACTCTTGTAAAATCTCACTGAATTTTCCTACTCCTTTTTATGTTTCCTAACTTCAGAAAGCCAGCTTTCAAATACAGTTCTGACTCTAGAAATAGCAGATCAGTTCTTTTAAATCTGAACTCAATAGTTATTTTGACTAGATCTACACTCAAAGTGTGAGCAAACTCACCTAACATAAGTCAAGGTCAGCCGTCATCAAGGTAGATAATCACTTAGAACATACAATGTAAACTTTCTGAGGCACTATCTTCTTCTTTCTCTTTAATGCAAGGAGGTAAACAGAGAGATTTTCCTTTTCTGGTACAACATTCAAGGATGGGAACTTCAGTATGAGAAATCCCAAAGTTCAGAGTCAGCTTTGATGTCTTCAGTGAACACAAAGAAAAAATAAAGAGATTTCCTTTTCACATACATGTATTGTCATTTATACTTACTGAACATGAAACATCTATGAGATCTGGAGATCTTGCTCAACCAGTTCTGAAGATTTTTTTGAAGATTTTTGCTGAAATAATATATTGATTGGATCCTGTGTTATAACATCTAGAAAGCTATCTCCAGCTGTATTTGAAAACAGTGTTCATGTAGCATCAAATTTAAGCAATCATGCTCACTCATTTGCATATTTTGCATATTTATAAAAACATTACTTTACTGGATCAGTAAAAATCTGGGTGCAGGTCCACTGCAGATGCAAATGAGCCCAGATACTTTGATTTTAGGAGATTTAATTAGATTAACCTCAGCTGAGATTCTGGCCTGCTGCATTTAGCTGTGGATTACATTAAACCACAAAAAAAGCAGGAAACATTATGTGGCAACTATTTTATATCTTCTCTTGAATAGAGTCTACACAATGGTATCAATTTCAAATCCACAAAATTGTAAAAGCAAAAGAGCTGGGATAAAGCAGCACTGGACCCATGAAACAAGACTGAAATTATTTCTAACAGACTATACTGGGACAGAACCAGTCAAAGTTGCCACAGAATCTGAAGTTCCATCTCTGTGTCCACCATACAGGTGACATAGGAATCAGCTGAAATGCTATTCCATGGCTTACTTTTCAGCTTGCAAGGCATCTGGAGAATCTCCCTCTGTTTTAATGAAAACAAAAAGGCAGCTGAGTAGGATCATCTCCTGGAAAACAGTGAATTCTTACTTCATGAATACTTCTTACATATTTGCTTACACCAGACTGAAACATGCTTCATGCTGTTGAAGCAACAAACTCCACTTCCCAATACATTTTCAGCACTACTAGCAGAGCTACATGAGCTATGCTAATACTGCTAGCTAACAGTCAGCCCCAAATTGATCCCCAAAGAGATGATACCAGCCAGCTGCTGACCAACCCTGTGCAGATGGCACCAGCCTTGGAAACACAGAGCTATGGAGAGAGTTCACTTCACTGTGAGACTGCTCAAGATTGTGCCCTGCCCTTCCTTCATTCAGGAGTTTACGCATACTCATAGCACTTTGTGTATGTCTTCTGTCTATACTTATGCACCTGGAGATAAGCATGTTGGTTACTATTTAAATAATAATTAACATTATTGTATACATTTGCTGATACATATATGCATACATGCACACTTGTGCATTGAGATTATTCATATGGCTACTATAAGTCTAAGAGTTACGCTAAATAGATGAAAAATACTGTGTTACTGATGTAACTCTTTCATATGTTAATAGATTTAAATTCTGTTTATGTAAGAGGACATAATCAACTTGAAAATGTCACTTGCTTCTAAAAGCACTTCTATTGTTTCAAGGCTTACATGAAGTTAATGTAAATGTAAGGTAACGGGTGTAATGTAAATGTAAGATAACGGATCTGCTGTTCTGTTTATTTAGTGTGTTTGACAGCTTTTCACGTATGGCAGGTTTCCTCAGCTAGTCAGCATCATCTTTAGTCATAGACATCTTGTTGAAAACAAAGAGAAAAATCAGTCTTGGGAGAATTTTTTTTTCCTTTTTCTCTTTACTACCTGACCCTGATCAAGGAATATTTTTGAACATATCTTTAGGTGTAACCAGGAAGAAAACTGAGGAAACTTTTGTCATTACTATGTTTTAAAAAATTCTGTGAAGTTCTACAAAACTAAGACCCATTCCCAAAGCAGTTTGTGGGCAGATGTTGTCCTTGAAACTATTCTTAACTCATCCCACAAAACTGATTCAATTTTAATTTGGTAATCTCCCTTTAATGGTGTTTATCGTACAGTCTGTGCTAGTTAATAGGAATATTCACTTCTTTGCCAAGAGGTGGTTTCTTGTAAGGTATTTAATGGATATATCAGACGTCATGCCAGATATTGTGGATACATGAGAATTTACTATTACCTTCATATATGAGTAGGTCCCTTGAATATCTTTTAAATTTGAGGAAACGTTACATTATCTTTCAAATACATGAAGAAAACACTGCTATCATTACAGATTAAACAATTCAGCTTACATTTCTTCCAGCTGTACAGCTGAAAATGAGCCCTGTTCTACAATTATGTTAGCTTCTCATCCCTATTATGTAGCAGAAGGGGATATTTACATTTTTTTCCATCATAATGAACTAAAAGTAAGCCTCAGAAAATGCTTGCATTTGTTGGAGATGACCTTTGTTTTACACTGTATTAAAAATAAAAACAACAGAGGCTTTGGTCTTCCAGTGGTGGACTGCCTTTTATAAGCAAAACTGTCTTCATGCAGCTGTGTTTGAGTTCTAGTTTGAGCATGGTAATGATTAAGAAATATGGAAGAAAGTAGGCAGGTGACCCTGAGAAGGAAATGGACCAAAGTTTATTTTTTCTTGAAACAGTGTGAGATTTGGCTCTACTCTGTACCTTTAGAACAGAACCTTTATTATACTCTCAGGAATGGCTGCTTTACTGTTAACTTCCCACACTCAGTTTTTCAGCAGCATCTCTTGTCACTTTACATCTTCTTTCTTACATTTAATTGCTCCCCTTTAATGGAAGACTGCCAACATTTTCTAGCTGTATTTAAAATTGGCAGGTCAAGAAAATAGAAGAGTAATTTTATCTTATTTTTTCTTCCTAATTATATCTATATTGTTGAATTTTGGGCTGAATTCAAGGCAAGTCTTACTCAGATGGTGGAATATTACTATATTGCTTGTAAATGGAGCAATTGCAGTTTGTCAACTAATTAGTTGCAAGCAATTTATTCAGTGGGGTTGCAGAAGGAATGACTGTGGAGTGAATGAGCTGGGTGGAAAAGAACAGTGGCTGTAATGGGAACGAGGTATGAATTACTGTGCTGTGTACAGGACGGATTCCATTAATCTGTACTGAAAAAAAGGAGTGAAGCAGTCTCTTTGCAAAAGCCAAGCCACTTCCTATATGATTTTTTCCTTTTTTTTTTTTTTTAATATGTAGTTCTGATTTTGGTGACTGTTTGCCCTTTTGGCTTTGGTTAACATTTCTATTATTTTATCCATTATTTAAATAATTGATGTCTCAAGAGTTCAGGATAGTTAGGAAGAATCTCAAATTACTTCTTGATGTGCGATTTGGTTTCAAAATAATAAAAAAGTACATTGTTTAAATAGTTACATGGCGGTTAAATTACTGTCAGACAAAATAAGAACTTAGTGCTCCAGGATAAACTTGCGTCATAAAAGGAAAGCAAAAGAGGAAATACAGATTTTATTAATTTGCTGTTTTTGGTATATCTTAAAATTCTGTTTGCTTCAGTGGGTCCAAAATATAATTTGTTATGTTCGCTTTATAGCATTAGACTGCCTAAAGCCATAACACCCAACAGCTGAAGTAAAATGTGCTGTCAAACAAATAGTGAAAGAGGGAATTAAAGGGAACACCTGTGTCTTGTTATTAGAAATCATATACATGCTGGACATGTAATAGCCTAAATAATACAAATTTAGCTAGAAGTAACAAAGCAGATGGAAACATCTGCACCTTGTATATAGTGACAGTTATTGGATGGTAAAGTATCTGGCCATGCCTTTCCCCTCGATAAACATTATTTGTGTTGTTCTTTTCATCATCTGCATCTTTAACCCTTTTAAAATTTTGATATCTGATGAAAATTCTATGCTGTCATTGTTAGCTAGTAGAAGATTAGCACAGGAAGATAGCCTGGTGCAGATATAAGTAGACATAGATAATATAGATGTAAGTCCTTTAAATATCCAGTATAGAATTAAAATGAACATACTGATTGGCATAGATGGAAAACAAAACATTAGAACTTCCTTTTGTGTATCATTTTCTCCTTAAAAAAAAAAAAAGAGAGAAAAGAGTGCTGCAATGCTGGATTTTGCTGAGATGACAGACAGCACTTCAAATGCAACCAGGTTAACACATCATCACAAGTCAAAACTTATGAACTTAGGTTGCAGAAATTTAGCCCTCCCAAATGTCAGATGTCTACAGTGATGGTACAGAATATGCAAGCAAGCTATCCTGTTCTAGTCAGTGTGATAAATGGAATGGGGGGAACCATTCAGTTGGTCAAGTGTCAGTATCTATTTTAGTGTGAGCTGAATAACTCTACAACCTCCATCAACAGTATTGACAAACTCCTCTGACTTTAGACATTGGGCTTGTGAATAGAAATCCAGGCTGTAAGATATTTTAAACTGCATGTCTGAGACCAAACCCAAATCTCACTTTTGTAGATCCTTTATATATAGACAGTTCCTAACATGACAGTATCTGCAGTACATCAGTCACCATGTTTAAACTTTTAAAGGATTCTGTTAGATGCTGCCTGACCATTGTGGGAAAAAATTGCTTTCTACTAGTGTCACACATACTTTTAAGTAATGTATTCTCGAGCCAAGATTACCTTGGGAAATGGAAAGAAACACAACAGCAATAATAAAAACATCACATGCAATGTAATCTCAAAATGAAATGTATTATTTTATATAATATGAATTTGAGCAAAAAATCAGTGAAGGAGAATTCTTGAAACGTGTTCTCTCTTTATCACATACTTAAAGGAACTGAGTGCAATAAGTCTCTTAGATTCAGGTTTTATTTTCCATGTCTCAAAAAGTAGCATTAAGAAAGATTTTTTTTTTTTTTTTTTTTTTTTTTCAGCTGCAAAGTGTTGGCTGTACTTTGTCAGCAGAATGATATGGTTGCAGACTGGACATAATCAACCAGAATATTTCTAAGATGCTATGATCACAGATTCTAATCCAAACCTTGTGGTAGACGAAGTTTAGAATACATGCGATGAGGAAAAACTACTTCTCTAGTACTCCTTAATGGCATGCATCATGCCTTTTGAGAAGCCACACTGTTCCAAGAAGAACCCTGCTATTCTGCTTCATTTTGTGGTTTACATTCTGATGCTTCCAAATAAAATGCTGCCTAATGCACCTATTAAAGTTCTGTGGAACTTTTTTTCTGATGGAAAATCTTCTTCCTCAGACCATTTATGTGGTTCATGTATAACCTAATGCTCCTCAATTCATTTTTATCACTTTTTGACATAGGCATAATGGTTTTAGATGTTACAGCTGCTTGCATAAGTATAGAATGTTTTTTTAAATTCTCCTAGTGTCAGATGATCTGCAGAGGCTGCATTTTGCTGAACGCAGTAACTTTTAGTTGTGTTCTAGGGACAGCAAAGGACACTCACTGCTAAGAGGTTCTTCTGACACAAGAAGAGCAGTTGTTGAAAAAAATAAAAACAAACAAATGAAAAGAAGTAATTTTTTTTGAAGCTTCTTCTTCATTCCACTGAATTTATTAGAAAGTAAGTCTTACACTCTTCTGCTCTTCATCCAGCTATTGAGCAAGTTATATAATAAAAAGGAAACATTCTGCTAATGTAATTGCATTTCTTAATGTATTATTCACCAATCTCTAGGGTTTCAGTGCTATTCTGTATTGCTAAACACTTCCTGTATTCATTATTTAACATGCAACAAAAAATCAAATAAACCAAGCTATTTGAGTGGTAGATCAGAAGGCAGAGAACATGAATTTCCCAAAGAAAAACACTTTTTAATTTAAATCTTCTTACAGTCTACCAGAAAATTTTCAAAAACACTCCAAAGAGCAAATCTCAATTTTAAAACATGTGCCGTAGGCCAGCTTTCCCTAGAGATGGTAAAGAAGCTATCTCTCTACCGTCAGATCTTTCTCACTCTGTATTTCCAAGGCACTAAACAATTTCCTAGATCGCTTAGTTTCTGCTTATATATCACCCATACAAATCTATGACAGCTGTTGTCTTGTGACAAACATAATGCCCCTCAATGTACTTTATTGATGGATTCTGCTTGTGAGCTTTTGTGCATCTTTCTTTAAATCCTTGGTGACAGCCAACCTGGTAAAGCTGAGGAAGACAAGAACACTGTAGAAAAGGTAAAAGAATGAAAAGAATATATGATAGTGCTTTGTTTAATCCAGTGAAGCTTATTGCTCAAAAAGAGCAATTTAATGTTTTCTATATTTTGTACCATTTGCCGTTTGGGGATGACAGAATCCTATTTTCATGTTCACATGCTGCCTAAGTGTCTCCAGTAATGACTCTTTCCAGTTTTCATTTTTAAAGAAATTTGGTTTTACTCTGAGTATTCCCACATTGGCTATAACCATGGCCTATACTAGTTTATAGTATTAATAACGAGTCATTGTATTAGGGTGTAAAACCAATGTAAGGACTTCAGTCTCTTAAAATTTCATGACATGTGGAATGGTTGTTGTTTTGACAGACAGGTGTATGAAATTATTCCATTACATTGAAGGTTAAAACCTCCAAGATATTTCTTTATGAAGTCACTACAAAACCAAAATTCCTTCCACTAGAAACTCTTTCCACGTGACATGGTATGACTGAGGATATCATGTTCCTTCATCTTCATAACAACGTAAGACAAAATATCATTCCTGTATCCACCTTCTTTCTTCCTTTGCCTGTCCTATCATTATTTGTTAATGTCCGCATCCTACAGTGAATTATATTTTAGTCATTTGTGTACTTTTTCCTGATCTTGGTGCATGTTCAAAAATTCTAGAGTTTGTTGATGCATGTGTTCAGAATATTTCCTTCACGTAAAAATAGCATATTTTTAGCCTTCCTTAATGGAGAGGGAAAGAAGTACACAAATTGAAGCCCATTGAAAACCCAGGATTTCCAATAAATAAATATAAAGACACCAAAGCCATCAGAATATTAGCCAAATGTGAAATAAAAAAGCTCTTCAATAAAAATGACTCATTTGCCAGTTGAACTGGCAAGGCAGCAGCAGGAGCACCTGCACTGTAGCATGTGCTGTGGAGTCAGTCAGCCTCTTGCCAGCTTTTCCCAGTATGATGGTAGTGGCATAACCTGCAAATGCTCCCATGGGATTCCTAATAGGTAAGTGTCAATGTATTTCACCTTGCAGGTGAACCCCAGAGCAAATTATACTAATAAGGATTCCCAGAATGGTTATTTTGGAAGGACAACATTAGAGCATAATGATGGATATTGCAATGGATATGTTAATACTTAATTAACTAACCTACTTATAGTCATCTCTATAGCACTCATTATCAGAGCAGCTGTGATCTGATTATATCAGCAATCTGAACTTTATCAAATTGTTAATTTATGGCATTAACAGTTTGGGAAGAGAATTATAAAATGGTGAGCATTGCTGTTATTGTAATGCCTGACATAGCCCAGTTGTGACTGCTAATTAAGTACGTGATCAATCCTTATTATGGCTAATATCTGTTTATTTGTCAGCTGTGGAGCATTATAGTTTTAAATAACATGGTATTAAAGACTTAATACTTTGGATGAAATGTAATCTCTTGGGAGACTGTTTTAGAACAGCGAGCAGTCTTACATTCTTTTGGACACAGGGCACGGTGCCTTGTGACACAGTTAAGTGCAGAACATAAAATGATGGGGCCCTGTTTGACAGCGCTGCTTGGAATAGGTGCCAGAAAATATGTGCTTAGCAGGGTGTGAAGGAACTCACTCAAGCCAGGTGGGATTCCTGAATTCCTGAAAACAGAAAAAAAATGTGTCCAATATCACTATAATGTAAAAAGTCTGGAAGAATGAGAATTTAAGAACACATTTCATTTTATCTTCTGCTAACTGCTAGGAAGAACTGATGTTTTGCTGTGTCGATGGATAGCTCAGGAGCTATCAAATTAGATGCTGTGATTTCTGCCAATCTGCACTGGGAATTGAGGGCAACACTCATAAGGCTAAAATGTGGATACTGTTTGTTTTCCTAAAACCGCATTTGTAGCTATGCAAGAATATTTTTTCTCACTCTGTTGAACTGAACAGCCTCATTTATGGCTGCAGACTGAGTCAGCTTTCTGTTAACGGTGAAATGTATTCCTTTTGATAGGTTGTTAGACTGACAGTGGTAGAAGTTGAAGTCATTTGTTTACCCAAAAAACATGTCCTGTTGAATCAGTGTCACAACATGTTTTCCAATACATATATCCAGCTGTTTTTTCTGACTTGGAAGACATGATGCCTAAAGTGAGTAGAGGATTTTCAGCCTCATGTTTCTTAAGCTACTGGTCATTAAACTTCAAAACTGAAACACTCTGCACCTATATATTTTGTGTGTGAAACAAATGAGTCCAATTCATTGAACTGAGACTATCAACTCATTTTATGTATGCCCCTGAACAAGCATCACAAGGAGAGAAAGAACTGTGTGAAAGGATAAGTTATAACAACCTTTATCGTTCTCCTTCAGCAGATACAATAATTTTCCTGTTGTCCTGTTTTTAACCTTTAAAAAAGAGGAATATGAAAAGGGCAATGTAATTTTTAACATATTCCCCATCTACATCCAGGTTCAGCTCGTTTTCATTTCATTTTTAATATCTAGACTTTTAATCCTGAAACAGACTGTCTTTCCTGCTTCCACTCCCCAAAAGGTATTAATTCACAATCACATTAATGTAAAAACTCCAAGCCATTCAGTGAGAGTGAAGATATGAAATGTCATTAATTGCATTGTTTCATCCCAGCACAGTGGTCCTCCATTGGAGAGTATAGAAAATCCCACTGGGTCGCTTATAAAATCACACTAAGGCTGCTGAATCCCCAAAGCTTTGAGAAATGTGATAAAAAACTTATGTTTTATCTGTTATTGATAAAACCATACGTGCCCATGTCATTCAGGTTTTTATCTCATGCTCCAGAATATTTCTTTTCTTGCAATATAGCAGTTAAGGTTCTGGTCGAGATTTGTACCTTTCAGTGCCCATCTGGAAAGGAGCCTTAATATATGTCACACTAGCAGAACTTGTTTTTTGGGTGACTGTGCAAATGTGCTGCTGTTTGTTATTCTTCTATCTGATTTCTTGTTTGGAACACTTCGGGCTGTTTACAACACTGTTATTTTAAGTGAGTGTTCTGTGGAAGAATTTCAGTTTAGATGTACCAAACATTACGGTGGTACTTGCAGTGACACTAGCAGCCTTTTTTGACTGAGTGGAGTGTATTGTCAAGAAAGTTAAAATAGCCATGATCCAATGAAATATTAGTAAGCATCTAAAATCGAAATCCAACACTATCTTACTCGTTTCAGTAAGATCATGCAAAAAAATTACTCTCACAAAGCTGAAATCAGACTCCTCTTAATGTTTGTTTGTTTGTTTGTTACTTAAAAATACAAAAAGTCATCTTTTAGCACCACAGGGACAGAGTTTTTCATTCTTTGGCAGTGTTCAACTCCAGGCTCAATTCAGGCACTTTGTGCCTACTCTTTTTTCTAACAGTGAGATTAAATGAGCTCTTAAGCTGACGGGTTTAATACACTGTTAAATAATTTACTGCTTTAAGACAAAATGGAAAATGTCTGAGAAACACCTGAGCATAATATAGGAAAGAAAATTTTTTGGGTGCCAATACATATTCACCAAAAGATAGATCTATCAGTAAAGGACACTATAGCAGAAGTGAATGTCTTCAGTATATTTGAGCAATGATGTGAGGGGCTTGCACGGAAACTCAACGCCCTTCATGCTGATCAGCTTCAAACTGACATTGCTTTACAGATATAATAGGAAGAATGTTCACCTCAAAAAATAAAAATAAAAAAATAAAAAATGACACAGCAGTTGATTGGCTTATTTTGTAGCCTTTTCTCCAGAAGAGAAAGGAGATGAATCATCATGAAGTAAAACTGACAGCTGGGGGGGGGGGGGGGGGTGCATTCTCTTAAAAGATGCCAAGAACAAGGAACACTGTGCACTCTTGCATGGCAACAAGCTTTGTGGGTTTGTTTTACTTCTAGCTCTTGCATTTGTGTTGTTAGTTTGCCATCTATCCCAGGTGCCGCTACAGAAATGAGCAGTTTGTGAGTGAAGAAAAAAGAAAAGTTATCATCAGGGAGATGGCACAGAAATACAAAAATAAGGAATTAAATAAATGGCAAGATGTACTCTTTGTTTACATGCCAAACACTAGCTAAAGAAACCATCCACAGCTTGAAAAGGGTCCTGCCAGAATTTCTCTGCAATCAAATCAGAATTCAGACTTTGTCTTGGAGACTGTGATTTTATTGCCACTCATGTGCATCCCAAGTAAACCACCACTGTCTAAACATTTCATACACAGGGCAATTTGTCAGATTCTAAAGATGAAACCATAATCCCATAGCATATTTTTATACCAAGTAATGTTTTCTTCTCCTTTTTCAGTACCATGTGTTCTGCATACAAATGAGCTCCGACATTAAATGCTTTGGTGAAGTACTTTTTTCCTTATTTGTAAATAACTTCAGAACAATTGGAACAGGTAGGAGTGAGTGAGGGAAAGATCTTCTGTTTTCAGTAAGTAGCATATGAAAAATGCAATAATCTCATGGGTTTCCGCAGGCAAACTGATTTCCTTTCAAGATCATTGAATATAAAATCTGAGCAATGCTTGTGCTGGGATATTATGCAAGGTAAAAGAGAGGACCTCAATGGTAGATAGGAGTGGGCATCCTATCAAAACTCTGTGGGAGGTGTTTTCCCATACCTAATAGGAATGTATGCAATTTAAACTTAGTAGAACTGCTTCAAGCAATCATTCTTTTGATTGATCCTCAGGCTTTCATTCAGTTGCAGTGCAGACTAAAAAATAGCTTAGCACCTGTGTGAATGGAATATAATTAAAGTGCATTTCAGAGCCCATTCCTTTGTTTTGGTAGGACTTTATATTTCTGAAATTCAGAAAGTTCTAGAAGTAAAAGGAGATTTTCATGAACATATCTGGTTCCATAATGACTTTAGTGTAAAACATTAGTGTAAAACATTATCAAAATTATTCTCATCCTAAATCAAAAACACTATCTCATACAAGCTAATAGAAAGAAAATTAACTGCATCTTATCCCTGGAAAAGACAGTATGAGTGTTAGTTTTGAAATAAAGAGAATCAGACTACTATGATAACATAATTATAACTTCCTTGTTCTAAGCCCAAGAAAGTGAAAATGCACTTTGTCTTGAAAGTGAAAAACATTCCTCTGCTGGGGAAATAAATAAATAAATAAATAAATAAATAAATAGATCAGAAGTTTTGATTTTCCAGATAGATTAGATTGTGTCCCTGGAAAACCAACCTGTAATTAGCAGCATGAAGGGACATAATACTCAAATCAGCACAGAAAAGCTGTTTGAAAAAGACATCTATACTATTTGTCCATGTGATTAAATTCTGGATTAGCTGTAGTCTCTCAGGAAAAAGCAAAAAGTAACTGCAGACAGTTAAATTAATACATCTGTTCAGTACATGTCTACAGCCAAAGGGAAAAAGTTATGTGCATTTTATTTCATAGCAAGTGTTATGTAGAAGAGAATGACAGGAGCACACTCAAGGAGCTGAATGCCAGCTTGAAATGTCTTGTCATTGACCCCAGTAAGAGAGAAAATATGAGACTGTTTTCTCCCAGTATGATAATTTCTGTGTTCCCATTATAAAATGAACAAAATTTTATGTGCAGAAAAGAACAAAGAGTTCTGCAGATAATAGCCAATTAGTGGATCAAAGGCTAATTAGTTATCTTCTAAAAAGTTTTGAAGGTGATACAGGCAACTAAGTAGGGAATTGTCACAGGAAAGGGTAAAGATACTCTCTGTACACCTTAGGAAAAGACGACCAGAGAACTCAGTGATGCTTGTAATGGCAGTGGGAATCATTCCTTAACTGAATGATTCTGCATGTCACTGGTGAAACGACTGATCATTGGGACCGAATGAACTATGACACTGGTTTATTCTAATTTAAAATAGTTCTTTTTCTGTTGTTTGTTTCTTGTATTTGAGAATAACCAAATAACAATAGAACTTTAATAATTTTATAAATATGGCTGTATAGAGATGAATATACACATGATCAGATATTCTCTTTGCCTGTAATTATTCTTATTTGAGACTGATGGCATAAGGCTGTTTGCTCATGAATTAATAGATAAGTGATTATATACAGTGTAGAGACATGTTCTAGTCACATAGGAAGGTAACTTGGAGATTGATTTATTCAACTTGTATAGAATCTTACTAGTCTGATGATAGTTTATCTCTTAGAGAGTATGGATTTTGAAAGAAGGGAAAGAAAGAGGGAAGATCATGCTGTGTATAAGTACAAACATTCAGGGAGGTATAAACATCATTAGAGTGGAATCTGAATCACTAGAGAAGCCAGAGAAAGAGCTCCTGCATGTATGCATTGCCTTCCTTCTTCTACATGCATACTCCCAGGAAGCACTGGCATTCTTCATTTGTGAGAACCATTCCTTAATATGAAGCCACACTCCTACTCCCTTGAGGATGGCTGATTTAAGCCAGCTTTTTCATCCGTTCTGCAGGATCGCTTTTGAGACTGTGTAGCTCTGTGGATGCACAGTCACATATGCTATGGTGCCAGGACAAGGGCAAGGACAGAAGCTGGCCACCAAAGCAGGGCTGTTACTTTCTGCCTAAGTACAAATTGTCTTCAACAGATCATGAAACGTCAGCTTCATGTGTTTGTTCTTTAGTGGGTCAATTTTACAAACTCGTTTCTTTTGCATAATCTGATTCCTTCTTTTCCTACATGAAGCTAATATTTGGATTTTCATATGTTAATCTCATTTACAAGAGGCAAATAATAAAATATATAATATCTGTGAGTTATTATAGTCTGGCTCCAAAAGTCACAATCTGAGTTAATGTCTGCCTTGGTTCATTATTACAGTATAAAATACCTAGTAGCTTGGTTGCTAACATACAGAATCTTTCCATACAACTTACAGCCAGATACCAAACAACCTGAATTACATTCAGACACAGTGAATTTTTCCCTAACTTGTTATTGTCTTATAATGATAAATATTTTATAAATTTCTCTGTTGCCATGTTTTGTGATTTACATCCCTAATGAAAAACTGCACTATGTTGTGCAGTGTGTGGAATTACTCCTCTTCTTTAGGCAAGAGGGAGACAGTAATGTGGTCCTGGGGTTATCAAGGACAGACAACACCTTCAAGGTGTGTCCTCTTGCATCTGGCTTACAGGTCCTCATCATTCTCAAAAAGAGTGGCTAAAATATACTGTATAGTTGGAATTTTCATTTATAATTTTGACTATGGGTTTTTTTTAGTGGTTTTGTTTGTTACCTTTTTTTGTTTTGGAGATTCAAAGTTGAGAAAATATTCAGTGTTCAGGAAAATGTGCTGTCAAAGACCTTTACTCAGCAATCTCAACATGCTTGGAAATAACTCCAACTCACCAACAAGATGTTTTTATTGATTTAAAATATACAACTTCTGTCACATAGGGCAGAGTTCATCTCACTTAACTGTAATAATCTAGAAGTTAGGCACATAATAGAATATGCTAGTTATCTGTTCTTGCTGGTGGCCAGAAAATCCTAGGGCAAATATTTAATATATAGAGATGGAAAGAGTTGCCCACTGGGACCACATGAATCATAAAGGGCTTAAATCTGAGTTGATGAAGTTCATTTCTTGCAGTTAACTGTACCTCTGCACCTTTTGTATTTAGGATATTTAGGATGTTCTTCTACTGTCAGTGGAAATTAGAAGAATTGAGAGTTATTTAGAAAACAGTGAGAACTTGTGCATCTGAGAATGAATTAAGATATTTTAACAAGGGTTAATACAAATTATGTTGTATTTTTTTGTTGTTCTTTTTACGCCAGACTTTTTTTTTTTTTTTTACATTTTAATTACAATCTATTTTTATTGATTGTATGTGCATGTTGATTGTTAATTTTTGCAGACTGCTGCACAGGTTCCTTAGAGAAAATTGTATTCTTTAAAGGGAAACAGATGATGCATATTATCTAATTAACTAACATCTCTGTAATTTTTATATGAAGTATCCTCTGAGCAGATGTGTGAAAGCAAATATGAAGCACTAGCAGCTGAAAACAGATGGGGCTTTACTTTTGTTGAAACTTGTGCAGGTTCTGCTTTTTAAAGCTAGAAAGCTCTAGTTTGCACTTTATATATGTCATTTAGACATCATGACTACGTTTCTTCTCCGTTGTCTGATTCATCTTTCATTCTGTTTCAGATAACTTTTGTTTTGGGGCTACTTTCATGAAATTTAAATCCCCAAAAGTGCAATTTAGGAATAACACCTGTGTTGAATGTCATATCTATGCGGGGGTTGTTTTTGTTTTTGTTTTTTCCCATAAATTTTGATCCTACAAACTGCTCTTGCACACAGTAAATATGTATTTAGGTGTACACTTAGGCAGTATGTGCCAGTCTTTAGGATCAAGTAACTCTTTCATCTATTGGGTTTACATGGCAAGGTTTAGGTAGCAGGGGGCTGTGGGATTAGCCTCTGTGAGACAAATCCCATGATAATAAGCCCAATGATAAGAGCTGGCTCCAAGGGTGACCACTACTTGCCAGAGCTGAGCCATGAGAGTCTCCAAATGTGCCTCTGGGAAGCAGATTTAAGAAAGGGAAAATCTGGTCATTCTGAAATAATACCTGCTATTCATTTCCATAGAAACTACAGCAGATACAAAGAGCATAACAACACTATTTAATTGAGAAAATTCTCAGCCACAAAACAGTATTTTTCAACAGTATTTTTCACCATAATTAGTTATGCATTTTCACCATCCATGAACAAGAACTTGCATGTTACACTTGTAAAAATCTGCACCAGTGGAGGTGACCTACTGTCACCACTGCTGAAATGCCACACCTATCACCTCACTGTGCTCACACCCACTGCTTGGTCTCCATAGCCATTCAGCAAGTGTCAGTGAATGTCAGTGGGTATCATTTGTTTTGCATGGAGGAATACAATGACATACCTTTGCTTCATACGCCCTTCCATGTCAGATACCATTCTGTCAGATGGCTCCTCTGCTGCCATCTGTCACATGGCGACAAAATATAATAGAACTCTGGTGGGAAGGTTCAACCTCTATTGTCATCCCACCATCTGCCTCTGACATGTTGGGCCAATATAAAAATAGGAGGCATTACTTTCAGGACAGATGTTGTACATTAGTCTCCGTATAAGTCTGTTTTGCCCCTGGCTGTAGTTGATGAGTGATCTCCCTGTCCTTATCACAACCCTTGAGCTCTTTTTCATCAGATTTTCTCCCCTTTTTCTTATACAGTTTTGCTACAGTTAAGCTTTCCATCAGGGTGAGACCACTACACTCCATAATATGTCCAGATGATTCTATCCTCATCCAGTAATGCTTCATATTATTTACTCTCCCATCTCAGAATGACAGCAACTACACAGAATGTGTTATCTGATTTTCAAGGCCCCGAATGCTGCACAAACTTTTGAAAGTGAATTTCTGCTCTTTTGAAAGTGACAGAACAGTAAGCACCAAGAATATATCATAAAAGGTGCCATTATCCTGCAAAGTAAGTTAGATGTATTTTCCTGTCATAAGAAGAAGAGATACACAGCATTCTTAATGTGTTGCTCAATTTCAGTGATTTTATGGAGCATTACAACAGCCTCAGTGTAGTGCTTTTTCATTCTGAAATACTATTTTATTCTTTACAAATACACCACTGATGGTCTCTTGTCTGCTGCCCTCTTTTCTGGACCAGCCGTAATTACACCTCTCTTTTATGGAACGATTGCAACAATTACTGAGAGATGCTTTCATTTTCAAAAGCTGTTTCTTCCTTTCTTAAACAAACGTTTAATGCACTTGCCTTTATATGCATTACACGAGAATATGCATTACAAGAGAAAAGGAAGTGACGACGCTTCTTTTAAAAGCTTAGTTCTTTTCATAGTTTTGGATTAAGCAGCATCATCAGAAAAAGACAGACCAGAAACACAAAACTCTGAAATCAAACTTAATATATTAAGAAGTTCAGAAAACAAGGCAAAACTGAAGAATGAAAAGCATTACCCCTCTTTAGGCCTTGAATGCTAAACTATAGAGATATAGTATAATAGCAAGCAAAGTTTGTGTAGCAAAGAATAGCTTTTTTACTGGTTAAAGGAGTCATGGGTACCTTCAGCCTGGTATGTTAAAAAAAAAAATAAAAAAAAATATTACTTTTTATCAATTTATTCTTTTTTTAAATAAGACCCAAAAATCTTTTGTAATGCCTCACTTGACCTGCTGGCCACTCTCTTCATAATACACCCCAGGATATGATTGGCCACAAGAGCGCACTGTGGCTCATGGTCAGCCTGTTGTCCACCAGTACCCCTAATTTCTTTTCCTCAGAGAATCTTGGTCTTAATTACGTTAACTGTTGTGTTATCAGTGCTTGACTTTCACAAGTGATTGCTCTGAAGATGTCAGACAAAAAAAAAAAAAAAGGAGAGAGAGAAAGAGAGAGAGAATAAACTGTTGTTTAAGACAAGAAACTGTTTAACTGAAAGAGAAGAGAACAAGGCAATTTTGAATCTTCAGCTTAGATAAAATCAATTATATTGCTGAGGTCAGTACCAAGTAACAAATAGGCTAATGATCTGGATGAGAAAGTAGGCAGTGAGTCGAATGGTTATTAATACCGGTGCTGTAAGTTATTTTAGTTAATTAACATGACTGGGAAATTAAAAAACAAAGCTGTCCCTGAGCAGCATGAAGCCTACAAAATTCAACCAAGCTGACTGTAATGGTTTTGGTTGAAAATAACTGAAATAAATGGCTTTTCCAAACGAGTAGGGGTTTATGTTGTGAAATAATTTGAGCTGTTTGTGACAGTTTGTCTTAGAAGGAAGAAAAAAAAAAAAAAAGTAGAAAAAAAAAAAAAAACAACCATAAAGGATATTTCTTACATAAGAAAGCCTAAAATGGAGAGAAGGAAAAAGAAAAAAGAAAAAGAAAAAAGAAAAAACAGAAAACAAGAATGTCATTACGATGATATTGTAAACAATATATAGTAAGATATTCAGAGATACAGAGAATAATGGGGAAAAAATCAAGCTTGTTTTTATTACTGGGTGGGATGTGACAGTTTACAATACCAAAAGAGCAATAAACTTGCTGCTAAACTTGGCTAAGAAAACTTGGGCACACAGAAGGCTACAGAAGGAGACATAAGTAATAATTTGCTCCAGATCATTCTCAGATCCTGCACACATTCGTATGAGCTGATTTGCCTTTGATTTGCCTTTTCTGATGCCTTTATGTATTATGATGCTTGTTCCTATGGCAGGAAAGGAGAATCAAACTAAATAAAGAACATGTGTCTGTCTTTGCATATATGTAATCCTGAATTGATATACATTACTTCTGCAGTTCAAGTGAAAGCAAAGATGCTATAAAGTCATAAGCTGCAGGGACATAATCCATCAAATGTATTGGCAAGGAAGGAATTTTCTCTCCTTATGAAGAATATTGCCTTGGGTGCATTACAGATATTTTGTCTTTCTCAGGAGTATGAAGTGTTTGATCATTACCAGTGGCAGGCCTGCCACTGTGACAGACCAGTTGTCTGATGCAGTCTGACAAACGCTGTGTTTCCATGTTTAATTTATTCAAGATTTCAGTTTGCTTATGAAGTTGACAGGGGCATAAGAACTAGCTAAACAATACCATTTTACTTGTCCTGGTGAAATAGTTATAGATTCAGAACACACAACCTCTAATTAGAGCAAATTACTCCTGATGGAATACGCAATCTGAAAAAAAGGGAGAAGAAAAGGTGAGTTTAATTTCTAGTGCCACAGGGAGGTCTTGACTGTTCAGAAGCGGTCTTTAAACCTTTGGAGCTTTGCTTTGAAGTGGTAGCTAATAAGACCGGGCAGGAAATGATTACCATTTTAGTTATCAACTTTGAGCAGAGAAGATATATTTACAACAATAGCCAAGATTAATCATCTTCAACTGAACTTGACATTTGTTTAAGAAAAAAAAAGTAAATTGAATCCGTTAAAATGAAATTAAATAATTCACTGCTTATCACTTTCTCATTTCAAAAAAAGATATGCTTGCAGATCTCAGACCTAACTAAGGGGGAGGGTTAACACTGATTTAGATGGGTTATGACACATTTATATACATGTTATTCCCTTGTTAATATGAATTCTCATCACAACGATCTCTGCTGCACTTTGTAAATCAATCACCAATGTCTACAGTAAAAAGGCTGGGAGAGATGTATTAGTTTATCACAAAAAAAATTTGCATCTGTAACCTTATGACTTCATTCCACAGAATTTCTCTGAACACTTTTCAATCCATAAGGCTGTAGTTATGGTTATTTTTCCCCTACAGAATATTTCAGTGTAAAGCTTGGACGGAGTATATCTCTCTATTTGATCCTTGTTGTACCACTATATCAAGGAAAAGCACTTTTCTTGTTGCTGCTTATTTAGTTTTTTTGTTTTCATATTTTTAATGAAAACATTTCAGAGCAATTGCTCTTCTGCTTGTTTTTTTGTTGTTCAATGTCTGTTAGCTCAATTTTGTGTGGAACTCAGATGACTATAAGAAAAGCTTGCATGCATGAAGAGAAATAATATTTGATCCTGCGCACCACTCAGTTGTAGCCAAGGACTTCCACACGTGTGAGAAATAGATGAAGAAGTAGATTGGGAGTCAGAGAAAAAGAGGGCAAGAAACAAGTGGATAGAAACCTAAGTAAAAACTGTAAAGGTAGAATACTACTAAGCTATTTGTCACCATGAGTTTGTGGCTTTTGTTTTGTTTTTCTGGTTTTTTTTTTGTTTGTTTGTTTGTTTTTTCCTTGGTGGTTCAATGTTTGTCTGATGGTTTAGCTGTCACATGAGGTGTACTCCCATTTATTTTCAGTAGGCAGAATATGATCAGTACCCTCAGCGTGCCTAGTTTCCCTGATTGCCCATGGACCATTCATTTCGGTCTGGAGGAGGCTTGTGAAGTCTGTGTGGCAGGAGCAAACAAGTAGTCTATCATGTACACAGTTAGAGACAGCTATCCTTGATAACAAAATTTTTAATTACATATTTAATGTGGATTTCATATGTTTTATGTTTTATTTTCAGGTTATTATTTTTTTTTAATGTATTAGCATATGAAACTCTCCAGGAATTTCTTACTTCAGAATTGTTCCAACTCAGGTGTGCAATATGCTGACGGCTCATAGTTGTCTGTACCCCAGAGACAAGTTTGTTTAACCTAACCCTCCCATGCTAAAACATGAGTTTTCCTAGCCAGATGTTCAAATCACTGGCTTGAAATACTTAGAGGACCTTAGAAATGCACTTTTTTTCTCTCCCTCAAGTATTAGTATGCCTTTTATTTAAAATTAGTGCCAGGTGGCTTTTAAAAACACTGACTCCTTTTGTTTTCAAGTCATTAAATATTCAAGTTTCATCCATTTACTTTATCTTCCAACCTCAAGGATCTCTGATTCCTCAGTGGCAAAAAGGACCACAGAAAAGCAGAACTGTTTATGTAAAACTGGTACTTTTTACAACTCAGTATTGCAATTTGTTCAGATAAATGGATGAAACTGTACTACCTTCTTCCTTCTGATAGATCCACATATTCCAAAAACATGCAGCAAATAAACTGATGAAATTTATCTTTTTCCAATTCAGTGTTTTTCAGCTCTGAAAAAATGATATTTGCTAAGCACATTTCTGGGAATGTAAACAACAGCTTGTATGTGTATGGTATATATATTGTGCCCTAGAGATAGTGGAAGTTCAGTCCAAGTCCCATAAGGATACTTTCAAATAATCTTTCCTACAGATCTTCAGTCTCCTTAAACATTAATTGTGCTCTTATACTAAAAATTATCAGTATAAATAAGGTTTTGCTCCACTTTCATACATCTTTATGAATCACTGATCAGAAACATAAGTGTAGATCTAGAATGCCAATAAAACTGAATCGTTTTGACTTGGTCATGCACTGGAAGACCAAACCTCCAGACTTGAACCAAAGACTGTTTTCTCAGATGCCTAATTTTATATTTAGCCTGACATTATGCTGTCTTAATGAAAATGGCATGTTCCTTTCCCAATATGTGAGCAATGTCATACAGTTCTGTACAGAAGAGTCTATGTGCAGACTCTAAAAGTTCAAAGGTATATTATTTTCTTAGAAGGAAATTAATCTTAAATAGATTTAATGGATATCATAAAGTTGTGTTTCTTTGTTATGAAACTAGTCAGTAATCCTATATTCTATACTTCTCTATCTTTAGTGCACTGAAATGTATGACGATACAAAATTCTCTTTCTGACATCTTTTTTTCTTAGTACCAGAATTTGGAAAAAACATTGCTCTGAATAATATTTTGCATTTTGCACTTAGCTTAGTGATAAAAAGGAAGAATAGCATGATTGCAATGAGACAAATCTGACCCCAAATCTTCAACACTAGAAGTTACATTACAGAATATCTGTCGCCAACCTTGAGACTAAAGCCTACCTTAGATGAGAAGACAGAAGAGGCATGAGAACATAGCCAGATTTTGTCCTCTCTTCTCCACTAACATTATTTGCTGTACAGATGTTATTTTCCTACCCCTGCTCAAGAGCAATGTACCATAAACCTGGGAGCAGGGTAGTTCACAGAATTGCTTCTTGGACCTCTATATATCCTAGGCATGGAAATGCATATCCTTTACAGACAAAACATTTTCAATTTGTGGAAGTTATCTATTGCACTAGATTCAAAAGACAAGATGTACAGATTCACCTTCTACTTTAAACTGCAGCATTTAAATTCATACCTAGTACTAATCACTGAGATGGTGATTTTCTCAATAATTTTAAGTGTACAAAAAAAGTAGATTTCCATGTGGGACTCTTTGTAGAACCCTTTTGTCAAAAATGCTGAGGTCCTGCACCTGTTCTATTTAGCAGTTATTCTCTCCTTGACCAAAGCACTCTGGGGTCAGACCAGAGTCATGTGAATAGGGCTTTTTTAGAAAACCTTGGGAAAATAATATCTGGTTTTGTTTCTGAGTTTGACCTTTCAGAAAGAAGAATTAGCTGTTCTCATTACTCACTGCATGATTTTCTTAACTGACATGGATCAGTCAGGTTAAAAGTTGACAGAGACAGAGGTATAAACAACATGAATGTGAGTCAAATGTCATCATAGGCTGCTTCTCTCCATTCCCTTGCCTTGAACAAAGAAAACAACCAGCAGAGCATCTCTCCTGTGCATACAGCTGCCAGATTCTGAGGTTATGTGCTTTTATTAAACCATGAATGGGAAATAACAGAGAACAGGGAATTCAGGATCATTTCAGTTTCTGTCTTGTTTTTCCATTTCAGACACAGCATTGTCACCTAATATATGCCTTAAATAGTTCAGTAATTTTCCGGATCTGTTTGGATAGTCCATCACATTTCACTGCAGTTTATTATCATTATTTTTCCCAAATGTCAAAGTCAAAATATTCTTCTCATATAATGTAAATGCACCCTAGTATGCAAGGGGAAGCAAGAAACAGGCCTCATCCTAGTGAGTTCTAAAGTCAGAAGCAGCACAGATGTAGCTGCACCTTTCAGTCACTATTTAGTGACAGATACACCTTTCATTGGAAGTGGTGAGTCGACAAAATCCAGTGTATGGAAGACAGAAGATTCAACTAATGGATAGGGAATTGATGTACATAATATATATTAGGAGTTTGACTTTGTTTCATTAAATGAAATATCTCTCCTTTTCTACATTCCTGTTTCCCCTGTATTTGCCTCTTCTGTTTGCTCTCCAGTCCATCAGCCATGTTAGAAGTACGTAGATTTTTTTCTATATTTTATATTTTCTTTTTCTTCCTTGTAATTCTTCCCATAGGAAAATCTTTGCAATTTTTATTAATTTCTATGATCAGTTATTCCCTTTCTCTTAATTACTTCTATCTGCTGAGGGGATGCTAGTTTTCCTAGAGGCATAATAGCCCAGTCATTTAACCCCCTAGCAAATTGTAGCACAAATTCAAGAGAAACACAAACCTTTTCTTTTCTCCTTGAAGAAACTCCTATGGGGATTACAGAAGTCTTTTCAATATTTCTTAGCCTATACATGGTGGTCATATTGGAAGCTTCTAACTGTTCATTGATCCATCTATTGAACCTCTTGATCATATCAGTGCTGACTCAAATGTGTCCAGTAAAGGTCACATACTATCTGACAAGTTGCTTTAGCTGCATATAAAGGAAAAACTTTACTCTTCCTCCCTTCCACGACAGCGCTGATATGATCAGGGGCTAGACCGAAGCGATAAGAACAAAATAATTACATTGACTGTAAAACTGCTCACAAACATTTCAGAACCAATAAAAAAAAAAAAATTAGATTAGTAATTTTTTACTAACCAAAAAATGTTAAATCTATAAATAGGAATATAGTGACTGACTCTTCAAGTATTACTGAAGCTACAAAAATTGTAGACAGCATATCTGTCTCCTTATTTTTGAAGATTTTCTTCAAAATAACTGGAATGTTATTTTGCTTAAGAACAACTTTGATTTTGAAAATGCTTATGGTCATATATGCCCTGTATTTGGCATAAAGGAGTTTTCAAGCTGAACATTTTTTTAACCCATGAGTGCATAACAGAAAATAATCATTATTTATTTATATATATCCTTATTTCATCCAGCTGCCTTTCTTAATATGGCATGCAATGGAAACTGAGAGGGCTTTGCAGGAATCCTATTCCTATCTACGGACAACCAGTGGGAGGAAACCAGACTTTTCTCAAAGGTGCTCAGTAAGAAGAGGTAGTGAGCCCCAGCTGCAGCATGGGAAATTCTAATTAGATGCTAGGATTTATGTTTTCCCAAGAGGTAAGACCAGCATGAGAACATTTACCCAGGGGGGGCTATGGAATATCCATCATTAGAAATATTCATAATTCAATGAAAGAATATTCTGAGTGACCTGCTATAGCTGGAACTGCTTTGAGCTGAGAGATGGACTGTATGATCTTTGAACGTTTCTTTCAAGTTGAATTATTCTATGTGTCTGTGACTAGTTGAAATACAATCATGTTTCCCAGAAGAAATGTCCATTTGACCTGGAATACTATTACCTGAAAATTTGAGTGGTATTTAGAAAAAATAAATATTAAATATGCAGTCTTTATGCATCAAGATATACTGACTCTTAAGCCTTTTATATCAAATGAATGTACAGTGTGACCAATGATGTTAGATTTACAGAGACAGATTTTAAGTTAAAAATTTTACAAGATGAAAAATATTTTACATTTTGTCAAGCAGCTGCTGGATCATATTCCTCCAAAAAAGTTACCTCAATGAGTAGTCACACTCTCAGTGACATAACAGCTGTATTTTCAGCTCTCAGGGCAATGTTTTCTAGCTGTCAGATGTATTTTGGTCACAGTTTGTTCTAAGTGAGGATCCTGAAGCAGCCGAGTTAAGAAATATATTATATATCGGAGCTAACTTAGGTTTTATTTACAGTGCTCTGGAAATTGAATAATTCTCTTATAGCTGCTTTATAATTATCTTCAGACCACTGTAAATAAACAGTAAATTGTTATGGAACCATACATGATACTTAAGTATGGATTCAATATATAAGTATGTAGTTTACTGAAAGAGTAAAAGTGTGTAGTTTGCCAGCAAAATTATGTTGAGCACACTCACATTTACACATCACTAACAGAAGCTGGTGTTACATAAGGAAAACGCTGCTAGTGGGATTTATTTAGAGTTGCAATGGCATTTTTAAGGACTCTTCATAACTTGATACACAAGAGACAAAGAGCTCTCATGGAGTCTCTTTCATTCATGTGAAACATAGCTGAGCTTAACAACCAGCATTATTTTTTATTTTGTCACTCAGTGTTGCCTATTTTTAAACTGCACCTTAAGAACCCAGGGAACTTTGTTCCGTAAGACTGGGAGTACTGGATTCAAACACTTTGTTGAATTCTGCCTCTGAGGCAGTAAATCTGCTTGCATTGGGCCAGCTTTGATGGGGGATTTGATCCCACCATTTTATTCATGCCCTCACATTGGACTGATACAGCACCAATAATGATCACGAGGGGGCTTGTAAATCCTTCTCCCTCTTCTCATATGCCATTTATCTCACCCTGATGTAGATTCAAGTAGCAAAACAAGTGATTCCATTGAGGTGTCTTGGACTTTCCATTGACTAGTCCAGATGCAGCCATCTACATTGGAGGAGATATAAATGAAGAGGAATAGTCTGACACTTACAGAAAGAAATAGAAACACAGTTAATCAACTACAAAAACAGCAGTCTAATATTACTGTGTACTGTCAAAAAATAGCCTTTTTTGATCTATAACGCAAGCTAAAAAAAGGTCGGAGGGGGAGGCTAGAGAGTGTGGAGAATGGAATTCAAACTACGGAAACAAATATTAATAAGTAATATATATCACAAGCCATATACACAGGCAGGATTAAAAAATAAGGTAGATGACTCAGCTTAGATTGATATTTTACAGTCCAAGGAAATACAAGCAGTCCATAGGTCTGTTCTGTAAAAATACTCATAGCTGTCTCATATTTTTAGCCATATTTCATTTCAAAAATTTCACATCTTATGTCCAAATAAAACAAATGTTGTTTGTTTTTTTTTAACTAGCTGCAATTACTTTAATTGAATAAAAGCACTAAGAAAGGAAGGTGACTGCTGAAATGAATCAGACCTCAGAATTTTCCCAGAAGTTGTCACTAGTATACTTCAATCCAAAAGTAGCCTTCAAATAAGACTACACCCAATGAAATTGTTTGGTGTCCACTCCTGTAAAAATCACTCAATTTCAGGAAGCTACTACAAGCAGAAATGGTTCTTCTCTTTTAGTTGCACTTTTCTTGTGGTTCCAGGCACATGCACTTCTGAATGCCTGAAATCTGAACTGAAACCAAAAAGAGAGTTCCTCAAACATTTAGTCCTTAAGTATCCTTTCATTACAGTGAGAATTATATGCATTATACTTTGAAGGGATGTTTTAGTTTAAGCATATCAGGAGTCATCCCACAGCAATTAAAAATCATTTTTCCATTAACTTTCATGCCTAAAAAGAACTAATGACTCCATGAATCATAATTAAGGCTTCCATTAATTTTGGCAAGCAGAAAGCCAGACATTCAGTGGACCTTCATGTTATCTATTTTGTCTGTTCTAATGCTTCATTTTTTATCTTGCTTTCATGCTGACTGAGATCTCCATACTTTTCCTTCATGTTTCTTTACTCTGCTAGGCTGTGAAGTCATTGAGCAGCAGAGCAAATCTGATGAAGGATAAGCTGATTGTACAAACAGGCAAAATACTTTGGGTTTTCAGCTCTTTCATTGAAAAGCTTAGAAACAGAAGACAAAAGCTGTGTTGTTGCTGTTATTGTTGTTTTTAAATTTTGTTTTTAAATAGGAGGCTGGAAAATGCTAACTGTATTTTCCCAAATGAGAAAATGGATATTTTTTCTTACTGCTGCCCTGCTGCTTTTCCCCAGAAGTCACTGATTTATCAAATAAATTTGTTAACAAGGTCATACTTATTGCAAAGGAAAGTTCCAAAATTTATTTGTAAGTGGGTAGCCAATTATTGTAAGGTAGTTTATTGACTTGAAATATTCACAGGTGTTAATACATTCTTTTAAATGAATAGCATGATACAACAACTATGTTTCATTAATCAATATCTTATTGAAAATATTTTCATCTATGGCTTGATGCAGTTCAGAGGAAAAAGCATGTGTATTCTATTTAAAAGAAAAGAGATATTTTCATTGTCATAACAACCCAGGACAATGGATAATGAACATTAACATTTTAGTGAGAACTAATGGTGATTGGTGGATGGTTGGACTGGATGATCTTGTAGGTTCTTTCCAACCTTGCTGATTCTATTGTTCTATGTATATGTACTTGATTTGCCACCAATCAGATATCCTGTAATGATCTTTTATTCTAGAAATTTGAACCTTCTTTTCCCTCCAGTCACTACTTTGTTTATATTTTGCAGATTCCTCCATTTCCCTGCAAACCTATGATCCCATTTGTCTCAGACATCTTCAGAGCAATCACTTGTGAAAGTCAAGCACTGATAACACAACAGTTAACGTAATTAGGACCTAGATTCTCTGAGGAAAAGAAATTAGGTGTACTGGTGGACAACAGGCTGACCATGAGCCACAGTGCGCTCCTGTGGCCAATCATATCCTGGGGTGTATTATGAAGAGAGTGGCCAGCAGGTCAAGTGAGGTGATCCTTCCCTTCTACTCTGCCCTGGTGAGGCCACATGTAGAGTACAGCATCCAGTTCTGGACTGCCCAGGGTCCAGAACTGACACAGATTTCCTGGAGGGAGTCCAGCAGGAGGCCACAAAGGTGATTAAGGGCCTGTAGCATCTCCCTTACGAGGAAAGGCTGGGAGACCTGGGACTCTTCAGCCTGGAGAATGTTGAAGGGGGGATCTCATCACTTTTTATAAACATCAAAAGTGGACAAGGCCAGGCTCCTGTCGATAGTGTTCTGTAACAGAAGAAGGGGCAAAGAGCAGAAACTGGAACACAGGAAATTCCAGAGAGGTTGTGGAGTCTCCTCTAGAGATATTCAAGGTCTGTATGGACACTTTTCTGTGTAACCTATTCTATGGAACCATCTTCAGCAGGGTTGTTGGACTCGATAATTTGCAGGGATTCGTTCCAGCCCCTACAATTCTGTGATTCTGTGATATGTAGGTGCTTATAAATAGTTCTAGTAATAATAATATGCATTGTGTCTGAAATTGAAAGAACTTCCATGTAGGGGGGGCATCAAGCAGTTACACACTAAAGATGCATATGAGCACATGGTTGCATTTTTCACTTGCAGTAAAAGACCTTTTTTTCCTAAAGTAGCATTAATTATAATACATCTTATGTATAATCAAAAATATGATTATAATATAATATAATACAAGACTCTGGTGATACTAGCAGAGATAGAATTTCTCTCTGAGGCATCTTTATATTTGAATGGCTTGAATTGTCCATTTTTCTCAAACTTCTATCAACTTCTTAGTACATTTTTCACCCAGTGAAGCAGACTAGGACTTGCAGTTTTGCTCAACTGCCACCTATTTGCATATTATCTATTTTTTCCCTCTTTTTATTTCTTCTTTCACAGAATTTGCAAGAGGCTATTTTGAAGGTAACCGTCTTCTACCTGAATCCTTAGTCACTCTGACTATCTGAAAATACACCATGTCACAGATCTTCATATCTACATTTTTTTTAAACTAACAGAAAGCATTTTATGAATATATTTCCTTCTGTTGAAGAATGGATAGCAGTCTAGTAGGGCCTTTTCTACTCCTACAAATTCTATTTCCACTTTAATTCTGAAGATGAAAAAAAAAAGATGAAAAAAATAAAAGATCTGCTTGTTAAACAGTGATTCTTTTTCATCGTTTTAGTTGGTGGTGATGCAGACTTTTTTTTTCTGCAGTATTTTACAATGTAAATACAAAATATTTGTGTCAATTTTGCTATAGGCCCAGCGAATCCACAGTAGCTCAATTTGCCTGGTCAACAAAGAGTTTATAGGTCTATCTGTGTAGCCTGTCAATGCTCCAGATCGTGGTCAAATATGCCCATAATTCTTAAACAGCATTCAGTTGATTTTACAGAGTCATTCAATACCTCACCATGATTCTTAACTCCCTGAGTGGAGGGAAAAAAAAAAAAAAAAAAAAAAAAAAAAGTCGATTCACTTGACATCTGACAGGACATTCCACAAGGTAAACAAGCATTACCAAAATGTAGAAGAGATCAAATCATTGCAGTTTCTGAGTGGAGGTACAGGCTTGTCACTACAGGATTTCCTAAAACGTTTGGAATTTGCCTGTGCCCATTTATCATTGACCTCTGTTATGATTTTGGTGGCAAGCTGCCACATAGTTTGGAGTCTTTGTCCCTTTTCTTGCTTTTTCCAGACTCATAAAAATATTTATGGTTCTTTCTAGTGAGAATCCAGTGCCAAACTTTTCTGTAGATTTAACGAGGGAAATCTAAATTAAAAAAATAAAAAAAAAAAAATTAATTACGTGGAAGATAGTTGTTAGCATACTTGAATATTTGGTTAATTATCCGGTGTTGCAACTGAGGGAACTTTTTTCATTGGTATATTGAATAAATGTTATGAAGAACAAGTTTCGATCTCCCTCCCTTGCGGTCAGAAAAAATCTAGTTAATAATCTACTATATGTATTCGTATAATCTACAATTCAGAAGGGAACAATACACTTTAAATTCCTTGGAAGGTATAACAATGTCATAAAACAAAGATGAATAGTAGGGCACTGAAAGATCTCCCAACTCTTGCCTCTTTGGCTCTCCAAGAGTAGTGGAACATTTTCCAAGTTTCATCACAGCAGCTTTCAGCAGAGATGATTTCTTGCCCAAAGGCACAGGAAGATTAACCAAGTCTATACAACTCTTCAACCAATAACTCATCTGAAAAAGAGTCTAAAGTGCAAATTGTAGGCTTTGCAAATGCAATCAGTTTATCAAGGTCAGATAAGGACAAGAGCCTGAATGGATATGATTTGGGATAAAAATTGAATAGAAACTGATACTCTATCATTAGAACGAAAATGAGGCCACCTGCTGAATCACAGGGATGAAATATGAAATATTGCATTCTGAAAAAAACGCACTGCCACTAGAGTATAAACAAACTGAAATTCCTGCTGATGATCAGAAATAAGCTTTGTAGTCAATAAATTTATTACTGCTTTCCTTGTACAGATTTGGTATAGTGAAATTACTGGTGACATTAGAAAGAAATGCACTATGCGTAAATGAAGAGCTTGTATGAGAATTTTTTTGTTGTGTCAATGAAATAACTGCAAGCTGCCAACAGTGACCTCTAGTATAATCATCATTAGTGATGGGGCAAGATGGCATCTGGTGAGCAGCTAGCACCTGACAGGTGAAATATGTAATTGAAGAGAACATTTTAATAGAGGAAATAATAGAAGAAATGTTCCATAACAAAAATAGTCATAAACCCAAACTACTGCACAAGTTTGAATGTATAAAACCGGGAAAGAAGGGGACTATTCTCTCTATGATGTGAGGGAAGAAAGGAAGTTAGAGGGGAGTGGATCATCACAGGATGAAATCTAAGAAGAATATGTAATGGAAAATGTGACATTCAGTAGTATTTGGAAACAGGCCAAGCAAAGTTAACAAAATCATGGGTCTTTGCAAATCTTACCAGTATGAATCAACTACATTTTTGTTGACATTGTTTTCATTTAAAACTCAAAGTTATGCATTGCCTAGTATTCCCATTTAAAAAATAATTAAAAAAAGAACAAAACAAACAAAACAAAACAAACAAACAAAAAAAAACCCCACTATCCTTAGATAATAGATAATATTTTTCCATATTTTTCCCTTCTAGTTGATTGGCCTTCAGTATAGATGCAAAAGATCTTTGGGTTTACTTTGGTGCTGTGTTTGTTCATATGAGTCATTAGGAATTTTGCCATCACAAAAGTATAAGGTATGCTTATGAATCCATATTTTTATATGGATGGACAGTAGAAATATGAGGGATTTTGACTTGCTATTAGAGTCAACATTGTCTTCCTTCCATCCTACCACATTGGTAAATAAAAACCTCTATTTCCAAAAGCGTTCTGTGTTTTGCTGGGACAACACATCTGAAGCTGTGAAGAGATCTCTTCTCTGGGGATGTGACACCACTGACATACTGCCTTCAGCCAGCTGTTTTGGTTAAAGTTCACAAGTTTTTTGGAAAGTAGTGATGAGGTAAATGCTAGCCAGTGCCTCTTCACATTAGGCCATCAAACCAGTTCACATTAGAAACAACCACTCGTGTATGAATAAAGTATTACAATCTTAGCACTGTTCTAAATTATATAACATGTTCTTGCTACTTAAAGTTTTAATTCAGTAGTCACTTTTGATAACTGTGTAAATACAGATACATTGGATGAGATAAATACTCTTTGTTATTATTGTTTACCAAGTACATTTCCTTAGTTTTCAGGGAACACTGATTGTAGATGTGTGGTTAACTTTTCTGTTACAAGTTGGATCTTGTCATATAATGTGCTCTTTCTACCTGAATCCGCTCTTAAATTCTGCGTTCCTGGAGGTACTCAAGGACAGGTTGAATAGGGTCCTGAGCAGTTTGATTCAGTGGATGGAGTTTCTGCCCACAGCACAGGAAGTTACAACTATTAGATCTCTTCCAACCTAAGCCATTCTACAATTCTGTGTTTAACCGAAAAGGGTTGCGTGTACATGCACACTACATACAGGAATACAGTGAGACTAAAATTAGTCAAAGATTTGTTCCATAGAGTATTGAGGAGATTGGAGGTATAGAAAGAAAATACTTCTTTTTTACTCAGTGTTCGCATAATGTTGCTTGCTTTTTGTTTTGTTTGGTAAGATTTATACCAAGAAGATCAAGGCGCCCAGAGCACCATTGCTGGACTCAGGTTCACAAAACGGATCAGATCAGTACACCAAAAGCAGGCTTGGGTGAACTTTGTAGCAACAGTTTGTCAGATAGATGTGTTTTGTTGTTGTTGTTGTTTGGTTGGTTTGGTTATATTTTTATTGTGATTTTTTGAGAAAAATCTTGACCTAACACAGATGTTATGAGTTCTCCTTTTTATATTATCAATATTTTTCATTTCATTATTTCTTATGTACAAAACAAAAATTTAATCCCTTGTGTCTTATCTTTAATAGACTTAGCTTCTTATACTGGGAGGAGACTAAAATAAAAATATTAGGAAATGTTTGTGGAGAGATAGGCCAAAGATATAGAAACAGGTACTGTAGCTCCTGAGACCAGTGCTTCAGCTGGTGAAACAAAATAGTATTTCTAATATTTCTAAAGATTAAGAGTACTTGATCACTACCCATAGACAGTGTAGTCAAAGTCAACTCAGGGAAGAGCATAAAAGAGAACAGTGACCTCAAGCCAGATTTTCACACATCTTTATAATAGGATTCTTGCCTTAATCTGTGCACATAATTGCTCTGTATCTATGTCCCCTTCAAGTCAATTGAAGCTTCTTCCAGAGTTTGGCTCATCAGCTCTTAGAGTAGGTAAATTAACTAAAAAGAGAGCCTAAGGTAACTTGCTCACACGTAGATGTTCAATTTTAGAGCAGCTGAACCTCACTTTATGCTGCCAGTGAAGTAAGATCATAGAGTACATACTTTGAAATGGTATGCAGAGCTATTTTCTGATTCTTTCATGTAACCTGTAAACCCAGTCTAATAAAACATTCATGTATGAGTTTTCAGAGTGGAATTACACTGTAAGGACTTCATTTTTACTTTGTTCTTTCACTCACTTCCCATACCTCCATCTTCTTGAAATCTTTTTATTCTTTACTCTAGTCATTTCTTCATTCTCTGCTGTTTATTTCCCTTTATACTTACTTCCCTTCACTCTAGGATGCGTACTTCTCCATTCTCTCCTTCCACTCCGCTACATCTCAGTGTTATCTCAACTAAAAGTAATCTAATTAGATATATATATTTTTTTCTGGGAAATAATTTACTATCAATATCTTCTACTCAAGCTAAATCCCTGTTTATCTGATGTCTCCATATTGCCTGTTCTCAAGTTCACCTGCAAAATATTTCTTACAATTCCTTTTTCTATATAATTTTGAACAGAAATGCCGATTTCCTTGTCACATGTTCTAATATGAATTGACAGTATTAGTCTCCATTTCATATTTCTTCCATGTCACACCTTAGTATTGTAGGATAATTGTGCATTCTTTCAAGTATAGGTCATTTTTCATGCATTCATATTCTTTTATCCAAGCTCCCAGAGTCATATGTTATCCTTTTTTGGCCTTCATGAACGCAATCTTGCTTCTTTTCAGCAGTCTTGTTCGCATTTCCAGAATGTTGCAGATTGTTCTTCTAAACTTTTTGTTACAAACGAACAAACACACAAACAAACTTCTATTGGGTACCATTTTCATTAAATTTAAAAGAGGATAAGCTTACTATTGGCTTTACAGCTTATTTTCCCCTCTCATGCTTTTATGCACCCTGCAAAACGCACACAATTACACTCTACCATCGATCTAGCTCTGTTTCTTATTAGGATTATCCTGTAATAAATCTCCTTCAAATCTGCTGATATGATGTTTACAAAGCAATAGTAAAATTGAAGTAATTGGTACAGTCGATGTGTTACATACTTCTGTTGCCTTTCTGATTGCTTTTCAATTTTTTGTTCAGTCTTTCTGAAGAGCTGCTTCTCCCAGTTATTCCATTATACTCAGTCTATTTTTTTTTCTCACAGTATTTTACACTAGGGTCCTGATTTATAAGTAGAATTCATAGCAGTCTTGCAAATTAAATAAAAATAAAAGACAAACTCAGGATTTGATGTAGTGTAAATCAAAACACCTGTTAACGGAGTGAGATTTTTTGTTGGAAGTACTAAAATTCATTTTTATTTCTTTTTACATGGCAGGTTACAATGATGTAATAACGATGGCTAAAGAACAGTTAAGCAATATTGTAATATTGTTGTGGGTTTTTTTTAATAATCTCATGAAAATTTTTACAGCCAGGGAAAAGAAGATAATACAAAATTGACTCTATGCAGATCCATAATTCTGAAAAAGAGCATAACAGGCTAGAAGTGATCATACCTTCCTTTGAACATGGAATTTCATGCAATGACTGTCACGAATTTATCACATCCTTCACAGCTTCTGAATAGACAATATTCACTTAGTCTTGTTGAGAGCGGATTCATAATTTCATTCCATATAGCTCAATCGTATTATACATTATCAATAAATTTGAACTTATAGGAGATTTCTGCATGCATTGCTATATAGTGTAACAAGAACTCCTTCAGTTAAGAAAAGTGTTATTTCTGAATTACCATTCTCCAATAACAGAACTTAGCAACCATGCTTATTAAATCAAAACTTTAGAAAAGAAAGCATAAAGGCAGTAGTCCATATCTATAAGAAATATGTTTCTCAAGATTTGAATTGCTCAGATGTGAAAATCGGTAAAAGCTGTACAATTACTTTTATATTGTGTTTATGAAGGGATTCTTATAGCAATAGAACCTTTAAAATTGCATGTTTCCTTTCTCCAATTAAGAGTATTGGCTAATTTTGAATCATTTATCAAAGGAGAATATGAAAACTACAAAATTTTATATTTTGTGTTCCACAAGGAAGGACTGCTATTTGAAGCTTCTGTGCTTCACATGGAATAGTTACTGCAACAAATTAAAGATTTCTTTGACTTCTCAGTGTTTGGAAGTTATCAAAACAGTTTGAAGTTTTGGCTCACAAACGTGTGGGACATAGGTACCCAGATCACGGACTGATTGTTTCTTCGAATGAACACACTGTTTAAATAGTAATTCCGCTTCTTTTCCTGATTTGAAACAAGCAGATTCCTGCCAATTGTATCTCCTTCCTCTCTTAGCTTTTTAATAGTGTTCCTTCCTTCTTACTTCTTTTTTACTTTCTAGTACACATAAAAAATCACCTTTCACTGCAGTCAAGTTGATAAACAGTAGAATTCAGATGGCAGTAAAAGCACACAATATAACACAATACAATTTAATCCTTTTTTTTTTTTTTTAACCAACTGTGAACAATAACTCTGATAGATACAGACAGAAAAAAGCTAATGGGCTGTGAATGGACAAACAATTCCCAAAACTAGAACAATAGTATCTCATTCAGTCATGCTTTAAATAAAATTTGGCAAAGTATTTTAAGCATTTTTTGTAATACTGCTTTCTATATGCTATAGCTTTGTTTATATAAAGCCAAATCTAAATCAGAATGGTGTAATTTCTAATTTAATATAAGAGGAAAACAGATATCAATGAAATAACGCAAAGAATCAATGTGTGTCTTTAATGCTATGTTTTCATTCACACCGTTTTCTAGTGTGTGCTTCCCTCCTGCACCACTCAGCTCCATGAGCTGAATCTCCACATCTGCTGCAGACTGCTCCCTAAAATATGCTTCTCCAGAGAGAAGTCTTTCCCAGTTCAGAAGTTGGGTAGAGCCCTGGCCTTGTGGAAAATCAATCTTTAGCCTTCTTTTATTTTATAAACTAGAGAGCTGAAGTGACCACCTCTCTGCTCTTCTATCACAGATGATCAACTTTGCAGAAGCAGGGAATATTTTTCTTAAATGCATTGTGAGGAGGGAGTGGGGAGAGTGGATGAAGTGTTGAGAAGTGCAGGGACAGCAGTTTTGCCCCCTTGGTACATGAAAGATTTAAGAGTTTTCTCTGCATTTTCCTACTGATGTGGCCTGTAAAACTCCAGAAATATGACTTTTTTGTCCTTTCACTGACACATTAAACTATTGTGAATGATAATGAGGAAATGTGTTGAGATGAATATTCCAAGTAAATATAAGAGGCCTTATTTTTGAGGCAGGATGCATGCTTTATAAAAGCTTCAGATTTAATTATTTCCAATGTCCTGAACGCAGGCAGGAAATCACAAAATATAGACTTTGGTATGTTCTATGTGTTCAGTCTGCCTGAGGCTAATGCCTAGGGTTTTTAAAGATGCATGGAAATGTTAAACCACAGACCAGCAAAAGCAGTAAAAAATGAATACTGAAGAACATATGTGCTCTGTCTTTTTCCTTCCCAATAAGAAAGGTGTTTTACACTGAGCTGTCCAGACTTCTGTTCTGCAGTTCTTAACAGAACTACTAACCTCTGATAACAGCACTGAATATTCAAGGACACTCCTCTCACTTCAGGGCTTTGCTGGGGAGTCATAAAGTTGTTCATATTTTAAAGACCAAAGGCTATACAGAAAAAGTAACTAAATGGGGTTAACAAATACCCAGTCTTAATCCAAACTGATTCTTTTTATGAATCCTTTACAAGAGTTATAATGTGACTTCTTTGTAAGGAAAGCTTTCTAAACCAAAATGTGTCAGTTGTCTTCAGGCATATTAAAATGCAAACAAAGCAACAAGCGTCTATGCTAAGATGCAGAGGGGAATCTTAGAATTGTCTACAATATTTCCATGTGGTTCTTGGACTGTTAGTATTATTTACTCAACTGTGTGCACAGAAATTGCAGACCTACATGAAAATTATTCACAGACATGCTAGCTGATGAAAAATACTTTTTCTGAATTTTCTGCAAAGGTAGACATTGAGGTAGACTAATGTAACATTTCTACCAGTTTCCTTGCCCAGGGATCAAGCAAGGTTATCAATCATAGGAAGTAAAACTGTTTCAAGGAAGAAGTATCACAGTGCTTACACATTCCATAAGAATAAGGACAACTGTCCCTTTCTGACATTGCCTTGCTGAGTGACAGCATGTTAGGTCATCCTGAGTTGCTGCGACCATTAAACTCCACAATTCCACTCTTACAGATCTCTAAAAACCCTTTGAAATGTTTTGTTATATTTCAACCACAGATAAATGAAGCAGAAAATTACTGTTAGAGATCTATCAATTAAAGAGGAAAAAAAGATCTGCTTCTCTTTTTCTGTTTGTTTGTTTGTGTGGTTTTTTTTACAGATTTATTTTAGTTTCTCTAATAGATTTTGTTTCTCAGAATTTTAAAGACTGAAGAGAAAGCTTACATGTGGAAATGAGTTTTGACTGTCAGAGACTGTCAAGAGAGTAGAATTTCTGCTTAGTACAAGCATGTGAGATTTGTTAAAATATTTTTTCACTCCTCTCAGTGGTGGTGTTCTACCTGTAAATCGTGTTGACTGGTGCATTAAGGAGTAAGCTACATGTACTCTGTACAGTTGATTTGAATCTTGAACATAAGAATAAATATTTTTAAAAATGTGCCTTTAGTCAATGTCTTTCTACTGCCTATCTTATCAGCATTTACAATCCACATATGAAGTTCCAATGACAATAACAACAACAAAAAAATTATAGATGGAGAACAATTCTCATTATTTTCTATCACTCATAACTTCTAATTCACTCTCTTATACATTATAAACTGTTTTTGGTAAAAACAAGCACAAAACAGACGTTGCTAGTTTAACTTATTATGCACATCTCTACAAATTAACCATCTCCATGAATTACAGGAGTCCTTCATATTTCTTTATGTGTATTCTCTTATTAACATGGAAAAGTCTTAAGCTTTCCAGCTAACGTGGATGGGTTTTGGACTTACAATTAATGTAATATTTCCTCCCTGACTTTAAGCTGAATACAGTCTCAGTAGTATGATCATCACGCTATTTAGTCTCGTGAAATTGACTAGTTTACTGGTTTGCTTTGTAGTGAAGAGGATTTTCTGTCCCAAGGTGATTGTTATTTGCTATATCTAGGAAGGAGAACCTTCTTATAAATGATTATAAGTCCTCTTCCTACTAGATAATACTGCAATCACAAGCCATGGGCAAGTAATTTCTTTCCTCATATACTAAGTTTCAGAGGGATATTGAAACCATTCAAAGAAAAGTCAGATTTCTCTTGTTTCCTGCCTATTCTAGTCTGTGGGACGTGTTCCATGCAATAGTGCAGCAAAATTCTGTTTATGCAGCAATCATAGGATTCATAAAGAGGAAGAAATGTTCCTTTCCATGTTTGATCATGTGGATTTTCTCATGTATCTCTGAAGATACTTTGATACGTGAAGGATTTAAACATGAAAGTATCACTTGAGAAGTTCCACTGAGAATATGAACTACAAGTGACAGATTTTAGTCTGTTTTCAAAAAACAGAAACTAACTGAAGGCAAGAATGGCAAACAGAATTTGGTAGACAGAAATTTCCTGCAACAGTCAACTATCAGTTTCTCCCCACTTCAGCCTATTTCCATTCCGCTGAGGTTATGTGTGTTCATTATCTATACATATTTTGTATTAAGATATCTGTGTTCTGCATGTTTTTCCATAAAAGAGTGTGGAAATCATTTAATAATACTGCCTTGAGCTTTCCATTTAAATTTTCATTGCATCTGGGAAAGCTACTACGTGAAAGAACACCGACTTTCTGAGATAAAAATAAACCTATATTGCTTTATATTTTTGGCAAAGAACCAACATTCCTAATATCATCCTTTCGGATTGTTATGAGCTATAATTCAACATTAATGATCTGAATCGTTAAAAAGATAATAGCCCAGATTTGCATCAGCTTTTTTTCTCATAATATACAGATTTATTGGTTCATACAAAGGTATTTTCTTTTGCAGGTCAAACACTGTCTAATTGTTTAAACTGTAGTACGTGTTTGTTGCTTCAGCACAAGATTTCCATATTTGCATTAGCAGAAGACCAGTAATGACATAGCAAAACTCATGATTTTGCCATTTGCAAAAGTTGAGTAGATGGTCATCTATCAGTTCTTTTTGTTTGCTTACTTTTTATTTACTGGCAACTGTATATTCAGAACAGAAACAAGCAGTTTTATCAGTATTAAAATAGGCAATATGGGATTGGTGAATGAGGAACAGATGAACATTTATACAGATGTGAGAAAGGTGGAGGTGATAACTAAATATTATAGGTTGTATTATTCTTGGTTTGCAAATGTAAAAAAAATAATGGAAATGCGTAATAAACATAGAAAAAAAGTAGTTAATTGTAAAGCATGGAATAAATTTGTTTTGTACTCAAACTTGAGAGGGAAAGTGTAGCTCCTAAAACTGTACCTTATTCTGCCTTGTTCTTTTTTTTAATTTCCATCAGACTCTTTTTTTCTCCCATGAAATTTTATGGTTATAAAACTAAATCTCCACAGCTGTTCACAGAATTACAGAACAGTTAAGGTTGGAAGGCACCTCTGGAGATGGGCTAGTCCAAAACCCTTGATCAAAACTGGGACAGCTAAAGCAGGTTATTCAGGTTAAATTTTGATTGCCCCCGGTCTCTCAAGACAGCCTTTTCCAACATCTGATCAACCTTACAGAGAAAAAAGGAAACACTTTTACTCTCATGTGGCACCACTGGCTCCATCCTTTACAACCTTCGCATCAAGTATTTATACATGTTGATCAGATTCTCCCTTAGCCTCCTCTGCTCCAGGCTGAAAAGTGCCCCCTCTCTCAACCTTGTATGAAAGATGTTCCAATCTCTTAATCATTCTTCTGGTCCTTTGCTGAAGTCACTGCAGTATATACGTAGCAATTTTGTACTGGGTAGCTCAGAACTGGAACCAACACTCCAGGTGTGATCTCACCAGTGCTGAATAGAAGTGAAGGATCACCTCCCCCCATCCTGCTGGCAACTCTCTTTTTAGTGCACCCCAGCAGGTGGTTGGCTGTCTTGCACACCAACTTGATGTCCAGTAGGCTCCCTAGGCCTTCTTTTCAATTTTTTTTTTTTTTTTTTTCTAGCTGTCAGCCCTCAGCATGTATTGATACATTAAGTTATTCTATCTCATGAGCAGGAATTCATGCATCCTGTTGTTGAGCTTTATGAAGTCTTTGTTGACCCATTTCTTACAAGTAATTAATAAATGACTCCTCCCAGTTTTACACTACCTACAAACTGGCAGATAGTGCACTCTCCCATCAATCAGGACATTAATAAAGAGGTTAAATCTTTCTGACTCCAGTATCAGATTCTGGGTTACGCCACTACTGAATTATATCTTCCTTGGCTACGTGCCACCAAATGCAACCCTTTGAGTCTTGTAGTTCAGCTAATTTCTACCTTACCATGCACTTACCAAGTCTATACATCTAGTCTGACTTCTCAAAAGTATCGAGAGTGGCCTTACAATGGCAATCGATAGCTCCCTCGGTACATATAAGTACAGTCTGTCAGGTTCCATGTAATTATGTATGTCCAGCTTATTTAAATATTCCCTAACCAGATCACCCTCAACTTTTTCCTTACTTTTTCCCATTGGTCTCAGAGGCCTGGAGTTCCTTAAGGCTGATCTTACCAATAAAAACCAAGGCAAAAAGACCTTGAGTACCTCAGCATTTTCCAGGTCTTCTGTCTCCAGGTTCTGTCCCATGCAGCTGCAGGCTCTAAATTCCCCAGCTGAAAAACCTGTAGAAATTCTGTTACCGTTCACATCCATTGCCATGCTTAGTTCCAGATGGTCTCTGGCTTTCTTAAATTCACCCCTCCCTGCTTGGAGAATACCTCTATATTTCTTGTGGTTCAACTGTCCCCGATAATGCTCTTTTTTGTGCTTCATTTTGTAATTAGCCTTGTTCAGCCTTGTAGGCTACCCAATGTGTTTCATTAAATTCCCGCAAAACTGGGGCAAACCATACCTGAGCTTGCTTAGGTTGGAAAAGATTTTCAGAAGGTATATCTAATCCAAGAATAGGAATCCTACAGCCTCTCAGGGCAATGTATTTCAGTACTTCATTACCCTGTGGGTGAGTTCTCATTTTCTTTACATCTAATTGGAATTTCCTTTCTTGTATCTGTTTTCTCCTGACTGATCATTATGCATCTCCAGGAGTCTGGCCCATCCTCTCTACACTTCTGAAAAGATAGCTGTTGCCAGATGTCCCTTCTTTAGGCTGAACAAGCCGAGTTCCTTCATCTCAGCCTTTGTTCACATACTGTATGATTGAGTTCCTTCACCATTGTCTCAGTGGCCAACGAGCTCACACAAGTGCATTAATACCTTTCTCGTAGAGGGGAATCCTAATAAAGATAAAGTAGTCTAGACATAGTCCCATAAGTGTCAAATAGAGGGATTTATATACCTCAGCCCATAGTACACAGCCCAGCTTGAAGCCATCCTTTCTCATAGCAAAACGAGGTGTCATAAGAATCACAGGATATACATCAATTGACAGAGACCTCCAGAGCTCATCTGGTCCACACCCCTTGCTCAAGCAGGGATACCTAGAACAGATTGCCTCAGATTGCCTGGGATCATGTCCAGGCAGTGGCTGAAGATCTCCAGGAGGTATTGGTCCATTTGATAGTATTCTTCCTCAGTAGCTGCTGTTGTTAACAATGAAAGAAATAAAATAGCCAGACTCCAAGTAGAGAAAACTGAGAGACCTAGACTATACTTCCATTAGGGCAACTGTTAACAGGCTGAAGGCTAAAATAAGAATAACATAATTATAGAGAATTTACTATCATTTACTGGATTCCATATCAGGCTGCTCTCAGGTCTGTAATCAGGAAAGAACTGTATAAAAAAGGGTATCCTGCATTCTACCTGATCAGTTAAGATAGTCATCAGAAAGAGGCTTATTTTACTCAGGATGCAAGGGATTAATCCAGTGTCAGTAAGTTGGAGTTGATGTTGGTGATATCTAAGACACAGAGTGAAACTGGAGATATTTCAAACTAATTAGGCAAAAATGTGGGTGATTATTCATATCTGGTCCAAACCTATTTTGTAATGCCTCAGTGATTCAACAGTGCTCAGGCTTGGTATTAATGTGTGTGGAACCCATAGTTTAGTTTCATCAGTGCTTCCCCTGACCCTAACCAGTGGGAAAAACAGGTTTATAGGAGCTCTAGAGGCTAAAAGAATGATTATTCCTAGTAGATACTTCTCATTATGTTTATCACCTTGCCCCACTTGTGCTTTTGTCATGTGTAGTGTTTTGTACTCTGCAACAGACTAATTCATCATGTTGAGCAACGAGATCATACTTTTGTTCATAGAATGGATAGTCAAGAAAATAGAAAAGCTATAAAAGAAAAGATTTACTCCAACACTAAGTAACCATGTAGTCAATACAGAGAGGATCCATGTTGCTTCTGTTCTTTTAATGAAGCACTCCACTCTGCTGTAATTTCTGCCTCAGGGTATCCTGTTTCTAAAATTTTTATAAACAGCTCAGGGGGAGAGGGGAGGAGGGGGACAGTTCCCCTTAATTGTAAGTAACTTTTTGCCAATTAGGTTATCTCTGCATTTTGGAATGTTTTTGGCCTTCGGGTGATGGAGTTAAAACCCAAAATCCATTTTTCTGCAGCCAGTCAAAATCATGTATTCAGACCTTGCATTCAGCAAATGCACTTTAAAAATTAGCAAATAATCTGAGATAGTAACAGCTTGTGTGTCTAATATCTGTCCTTCATTGAGTGGGCTTTTTATTATTAATTTTAGAAGACTTTTCTTTTATGAAATAACATTTCAATACAAATGCACTAACAGGTGCAGGCACCTGTGCAGTTACACATGCATGCGCGCATGCACTTAGTACACTATGCATACTACATACAAATTTATGTCATTCAAATTTGAAGCAGAAAAGGACAACAACAGGGATGCTTTTCAATAATTAGCTATTATTGAGCATACCAGGCTTTCTGAGAGCTTACTTGCATGTAATTCTCTCCTGCTTTGCAAGAGTGAGAGTTCAATAATTTCCCTCTATGTTTTTCTGCACACCCATTCTTTAAGGCAGAGGAAGAAAGAGTCTTTCAGGGGACCATTTAACAGATTCATATTTGAGGAATCAAGTGTTTTCAAGATAGAATGGTTGATGGGTTCAATTTCCATTTCAAATTCAAAGTCAACTTAATTCTTATTAAATAAGTATTGACTTTCTGTAGAAAAATTCTAATCAGAATGCTCCTGACAAAAGGAAAGAAATTGAGTATAAAAGAGATGCTGTATGAAAGCAGATGGGATACTCAGTTTCTCCTATTTCTTTTATTCTTAACTATTAAGGATGCATTTTTTATTATTTTGAACTTGATGTCCAAGAATCTCTTCAAAGCCAAGACTGTGAAAATAAATACTAAAATTTTTGACAGTCTTTCTAGCTATATAGGCTTGCTATTAGTGACATAATTCAAGTTACCATGACTATTTTAACAGTTTGAGCCTATGAATATGTTCTGAGATTTAAGAATTGTCCTTAAATCTCTTTTTTTTCAGGAACATAATTCCTGGAAGACATTTGATTTTCTTGCTTAATACTGGATGAAGATTTAGACACTTTACAGAAGTCAGACTGAGAAGGGAACACTAAGGTTATGGGGTTTGATCATGGAGAAAAATTGCCCTAGAACTTATGCCTTGTGATGGACAGATTCCTGACTGGCCTCATCTTTCTTTGAAGATGACCCTACTGAGAGCAAGAGGTTATTCCAGGTGATTTCCAGAGGTCCCTTTCCACCTAATTGCTTTCTATGATGATGTAAGAGAAAATAGATTTAACCAATAGCACATCTGCTTTAACATACTGGTTACATATCAAGGTAAATTTTGGACATGCTTCACTATGTTTTCTTCCTTAAAACAGAACTAGAAGTTTCTTTACTAAAAGATTTTTCTCCTGACTGTCACCACAATTTTTCTATCTAAAAAAAAATATGACAAATCGCCTTCCCAGTGGCCATGGCTACATGTTGTTTGTAATCATGGTCAGCAGCAAAGTTAAAAGACCAGAAAAATGCAAACTGTCACTCCATCCCCACCAGAGGGCTTTATGAATGGACTGATATGAATGTTGTTAGCTTTCCAGCTACAAGACATTTTAAATGATGGATGAACAAAAGCATCATCTGTGCAAACACTGGGATGTTTGAACCCAGAGGAAGGTTTGATAATTAGTCATGCAGAATATTAGTAACGCCCTTTGGTCATATTCCAAGTTCCTCCTGGATTACAACACAATGTCACAAATCATCAGCTGCTGTGACTGGTATTTTCACAGAGGCAAAGCTTCCTGATGGTAATGAACTTTGGAATAATATTTAACTCTGCTTTCTCCCTCAAACCTGCTAGTATACAGTGATAATTTCATTCAGCGAAAAGCTTTTTCTTCTTATATTTCTGGAAAAAAGTGAATGTTGTTTTATTTTTCTCTTCCATTTCTAAGGCCATCATCCTTACAGAACTAGTTTGTTCAGCGTTAGACAGCTGGATAGTTTTCTACTATTTATATTATCAGCCTACCTATTTAATTGTGACTTAAATACACAGATTCATTTCTGTTATAGCTTCCAGTGAGCACTCAGATGCAGCCCCACTGTGGGCCCTAGGCTACATGGAGGGAGGTAAATGAGTGTAGGCTTTGAAAGCAATGGTTTGTTTTCTGCAGTCTTTCCAAAGGAAACATTTGCTGAGACAAAAGGTGTTTGACTGATACTGTGCAAGGAAGAAAAAGCATAGTTTAGTTTTCAGACTCCAGGAGAGTTTGTAGAACAAGTGCATGGCTGAAAATGACCTTTCCATCAGTAAGCTCAGCAAATTTGATCTGGAGATGGTTGGGATATAGCAAATAGGGAATTTTTGCTACTATTTTCTGCAAAAGCACTTTCAAAGTAGGATGGCACTTTAAATCATTCAGTTTCAAATAGCATTGGACTTTGAGGACAGTATGGAGACAGAGATTATGTAAAAAGCAGTAGAAAAAAAAATAAATCATCTTCTCTTCAGCTTTAGGGTTCTCTAGCAACTAGCACATTTCACAGTTATTGTCACTGAAAGCAGAGACCGATATGGCATTGAAGATACCGATAGTACTGTAAATTACTCAAGAAATTCCTACTCTTCTAACAGTATACCTTTACACTGGCTCATTTTGCACGTAGTATCAGTTCAATAAAATTAAAAAAAAAAAAAAATTGGTTTCAGCAGACAGGTTTAAAATGGAAATCAGTCAAGCACACTTTCCTGGACAAATCAAGTAAATTTCAATGCACACATAGCTGAAACCTCCTGTGATGAAATATTGGCTCTGTATAGCAAGACATGCTGGCTCTGACTTCAGTTGTCTGCTTTAAAACACAAACCTCCTGCAGAAAAAAGATTATTTAGCTAGCTAAGTAGAGTGCTTGCTGAAAATCCAAAGAAATCATTTGTGTGATAAATAAGGTTGCTTATTACCAAGCTAGGATGATTATAGCTATTTTATGAAATTTTAATTACATTATGTGGCTGCTCAAATATTGGTTTTGAACATTAATCAAGTTACTTGGGAAGCATTTCACGGAAGGGAAAATAAAAATGAAATGGTTTATTTACTTATCCCAATGTATTAAAAACAAAATTCAGGAGGGAAATCATGAAAAAGCCATCAGGAAGAAAGCACTGTGAACAGAGTGTTCACAGTCAATAGAAGTCTGAAACAAATTTTCACTTCAGTGATTCACCAGCATGGACTCGGTGGTATCTCCATGCTCCAGGCAACACAGTATGCTTAAAAGGGTATGTGTATATTTTTAAAGGTAAGTCTATAGTCTGAAGCAGTCGGATGTTTTACATGTTCAGGAAACTATAAGATATTCCCATGTTACTGGATAAACAAGATGTCTACCCATTTTGTCATTCAAAACATAAAACTATTTTTCTGTTCTGAAAAGTCAGTAAAAATGCTTGGTCAGAAAGATGGGAGAAAGAGTAGGCAGTGAGGAGAGGTGGATTTAAGTCTGCATTAACTAGACAGAAACAGATTGACACTGAACTGATGTGACAGGTCCCATGTTTTGTCACTGCGTATGTTTCCTGTCTCCGTGATTTATTTCCTGTAGTAAATTGCACAGGACAGAGATGTCACCAGAAGTCTGCTGCATTATTTCATTTTATGTTTTCATTAGCCTTCAGAAACATTCCAGGTTTGTATTAACACTGCTGACTCGAACAGCAGTTCACAGGCACTAGCTGTGCATGCAGTATTACTATGTACAGATCAGCAATGTTAGTGGCAAAAGCCTCCTGATGGTGTTTCATCATTTATGTCTGTTGTATTCAGTAAGGCCCTTTAAAATGAAATAAATAAGCTCACATCTCCCTTACTGCATGACAAAAGAAAGCAGTAATTACAACTTAGCTCTGCTTTATACATATCCACAAATGAAGTGATGTGGGGGAAAAAAAAGGGCTTTTCCCTTCCTTATTGTCCTCACAGAAGCCAGCAGAAGGCTCAGAAGATTTCCACCAGACAGAAGCTGCTGCTGGCTTAGAAGGACTAAGGAAAGGACAAAAATGAAACTACAGATGCTATGTTATATCTCTGTCCAGCTGTATGAAAAAAAAAAAAAAAACCAAGCACGCCTTGCATCAAGCTATTGCTTCACTTAGCTTCACACTACATCCTTGCACATTCTTCTACAGCTAATGAATCCTTTTAGAAATTCTCCAATAGAATATTGTTTATGCTAAAGAGGATGGCTACCACAAAGTATAGTCAGGAACGTGGTTAGTGATTTTACAATTTTCTTGTGATATGACACTTAAAAATCAGTGTATTGCTTTACTGTGCATCTGGCTATGAAAAGTTGATTATTAGTCACCAAAGATGATGAGAAGAAAAGCAATAAGGAAAGCATCAAAATTTTCTTTCATTATGACATCTTAATTTTAAGAATATCAAAACTATTTCTTAAGATGTGTCTGTAAATTTCTTTCAAACTTGTTGATATTGTATGAAAATAACATGTTTTAAAGAATAAATTCTAGCACTTCTTGGCAATGATAATTTCTTGATCATTTTCTAGATTTAAATCTGCATTCTTCCCAAAACTATTTTATTTGTATTGTGCAACATAAAACTTATCCAGATAAAGTATTTTAATTTATTTATAATGACTTAATTACTAATATCTGATATGATTTGTGGCATTTGTTTTCCCTTCACACAAGACAAAATATCTTGGAAGAGAAAAACAAAGTAGAACAGCTTGGAGATAGGATGATCAGATAAAATTTTGAGTCTGATCATTTTTCATGCACTGAAGGATAAGGTAGCAGGAAAAGTAAAGAATAATGTAGGTGCTCTAAGTGTGCTTTAAACTACTGTGGAACATGATAGACCCTTGTTACTTAATCTCTTTCCAAAGCCTGTCCATTTATCTAAATCAACATTTTGTTTAGATCATTTTGAAACTGTTATCCAAGGTTGCATTTTCATTGAGTGTCAGCTCAGATCTTTTGCTAAAGACAGTTTAGTGCAGGACTGAACATAAATGATTTTTTAATCATTTTTATTCCTGTTTGTTTTAGACTGAATTGTTTACTATGTGATGTAGACCAAATTCCCCATACTTAATAACATCCTAAAGTTTGGATCTAAGGATAGAAAAGGTTTTGAATTCTTATGAGTATGTTAAGTTTTTACCTACCTCTTTAACCAAAATTAAATATGGTAAAGCTTATAAGGAACACAGTAAAACTGACTTGCCAAAGACTGCTCAGGGTTGTGCAGTATTTCATAACTCCTGAAGGTATCATTAGCTGTGGTAGTTGTTCCATAACATTTCAGCTAGGCATGTCTTAAATTAATTTTGAATAGTGGAAAATTGTGGGAAGAGAGAGACATTCAAGGAAAATTAGTTTTTCAATGCAAAAGCCATTCATGTCCAAGGATATCCACATTTCTGTCTTTTTTTTATTTCAGCTCAATAAGAATTGAGTAAGCATATTTTATATTGCAGTAATTATGGAATTATTTTGGTTTTATAATACTTTTCAATCTAGAGAATCCCTTGAAACTTCAGTCTTCATCTAAGAGACTGGAAGATGATTGCTGAATACCAGTGCGGCTGGACAGGAAATAGCTTTTTGTCACATCAAAGTTTCAGGATTTAAAAAACCGCTTCTCCAGTCTTTTTTATCATCAGATTAGGGACTACTGCACTCATGTGAATGAAAAAGTCTCTTCTTGATTCATATTATGAATCAAGACATATTCATCCTAACTCATCCTATTTCTTTCCCAGCTGCTGTTCTGCAGCAGCTTTTCCCTTTCTTAAATCTGCTCTGCCAGAGCAGACAGAGCAGACTCTTTGAGTGTTGCTCAAAGCTTAGCTCTCACACATGGCATTTGCTGGACTTTGTTCATAGAGGCCACCCCTGCAGCCTCCTGCCACCAAAACCTTGCCACGTAAACCTGATGCAGCTTTCTTTCCAACAAAACTTGGTTGTATCTGATGCTCTTTTCAAACCTAATCTTTGGCTTGAAAATGTTCTTACTAAAACCAATTTATCAGTGTAGTGGGTTGACCCTAGCCAGGAGCTTAGCACCCACCCACACAGCCACTCACTCTCTTACCAGCCCACCAGGATAGGGAAGACAAAGACTCAAGGAGTAAAAGCCGGAAGAATTTTGGATCATGACATACTCAATTTAGTAAGTTAAGGAAAGATGTCAGAATACCTTCTGAACAATATCTACTTTGCAAGATAGAACTCCTGAAGTTATTATTTCGTATGATATATCCCTCAGGTCACCTGTCCTGGCTGCATCTCCTACCAGATTCTTGCCCAGCCTACCCACTTCAAGGGCGGAGTGAGAAAAAAAACAAACTTCAGTGTCCAAGCACTGTTCAACAATAGCTAGAATGTTGTCTTATCAGCACTGGTTTAGCCTTAGATCTAAAATGTATCACCACACTGACTGCTGTGGGGAAAGCTAACTCCATCTTGGCCTCACCCTGCAAAATCAAAGCAATTACTTTTTGTAATTCATCATTTTCTAATGGAAAAACTGGTTTGCTGGGAAAAAAAAAATTAAAAAAAAATCCCAATCAGTTTCATACTAATAATCCATTATAAGAAGTTCCATGCACAAACCTTGTTATCATTCCAAGGTAAAAACACAAAGTGTTTAGTTACTTATTTATTTACTTTGAAAAGTAAAATTTTCCAAATTTGAGGAATGTGGATTTGATGGGTGGACCACTTGATGGATAAGAGACTGGTTGAAAGGCTGCAGACAGAGGGTGGTCATCAATGGCTCTATGTCCAGGTGGAGGCCAGTAACGAGTGGCATCCCTCAGGGGTCTGTCTTGGGAACAGTGCTCTTTAACATCTTTATCAATGACATTTATGACGGAATCGAGTGCACCCTCAGCAAGTTGCTGACAACACCAAGCTGAGTGGTGCGGTCGACACGGTAGAAGGAAGGGATGCCATTCAGAGGGATCCCGAGAGGCTAGAAAGGTGGGCCGGGGTGAAGCTAATGAGGTTCAATATGGAAAGTGCAGAGTTTTGCACTTGGCCAGAGGAATCCCAGGCATCCATACAGACTGGAAGGAGTGGTCCTTGAGAGCAGCCCTGTGGAGAAGGACCTGGAGAAGTCCTGATAGATGAAAAACTTAACATGAGCCAGCAGTGTACACTTGCAGCTCAGAAAGCAAATGGTATCCTGGGCTCCATCAGAAGAGGGGTGGCCAACAGGGAGAAGGGTTGATTGTTCCCCTCTGCTCTGCTCTTGTGAGGCCCCATTTGGAGTACTGTGTCCAGGTCTGGAGCCCCCAGTACAAGAAAGACAGAGAGCTGTTGGAGAGGGTCCAGAGAAGGGCCACAAAGATGATCAGGGGACTGGAGCACTTCCTCTACAAAGACAGGCTGGGGGAGCTGGGCTTGTTCAGCCTGGAGAAAAGAAGGCAGCAGGGTGACCTCATTGCAGCCTTTCAGTACCTAAAGGGAGCCTACAAAGAGAAGGGGAATCAACTCTTTGAAAGGGTTGATAACTGCAGGACAAGGGGAAATGGTTTCAAGTTGAGGCAGGGTTGATTTAGATTGGATTTCAGGGGGAAATTCTTTCCAGAAAGAGTGGTGAGGTGCTGGAACAGGCTGCCCAGAGAGGTTGTGGATGCCTCATCCCTGGAGGTGTTCAAGGCCAGGTTGGATGGGGCCCTGGGCAGCCTGGTCTGGTATTAAATGTGGAGGTTGGTGGCCCTGCATGTGGCATGGGGATTGGAGATTCATGATCCTTGAGGTCCCTTCAAACCATGGCCATTCTGTGATTCTGTGATTCTGTGATTCTGTGAAATGACAAGATTTGTCAACTGCCTCACTTCAGAACATCACTTATATTGTGTACTCAATACAAGAGCATGTAACTAAGGAAAGAAAGGAAAAAAGATAAAACTACAGGATCATATGTTTAGAAATTAAAATTAAATTAATGTTGTTTTATTTGTCCTGTTATTTATTTCCTGTCCCTATGCTATTTGTTGCTGTATTCCTCTATGTAGAACTCAAGAGTTCTGCACTCAATAAATATGATTTATTTAAATTGGATGTATAAAGGAATACAATATTTTTTTAAAGAAAACAATATTAGAACACAAACTAAAATTTCTCAATTCCTAAATAGCTTCTATCTAAATAGCTAGTTTTTTTACAATTTACAATTGTAAAATCTATAAATTAAAAATAATCATAAAATCATTCATGTTGCAAGGACCCAACCGCCTGCAATGAATGGGGACACCTACAGCTAGATCGGATTGTTCAGAGCCCCATCCAGACTCACCTTGAATGTCTCCAGGGATGAGGCATCCAGCATTTCTCTGAGCAACCAGTTCCAATGTCTCACCATCCCTATTGTAAAAAGCTTCTACCTTATATCCAATCTAAAATAATAATCATGTATATTAATGAAACTTAACATGGCATTTCTGAATTTCACTTGGATGCAAGATAATATGTATTACAACACATAAGCTGGAATTAAAATTTAACTAGCTATAGAAATAACCGGATAGCTGCTCTTTTGGCTGTGTTAAGGGATTTGGAATCCTATAGGGTTGCACTCTTGTAAGCCTGTGTGAAAGAGAATCACATTACATAGAACATGTAAGTGATACAGAATCAATACCAAAACAGAGATGGATTTCTGTTCTCCTTAATTTAATATCTGGTCTTTTTTCTTCCTCACAAATAGTTTCACTATGGATCCACCTTCTCTTCTGCTGATCTGGAACTTTCCCCATGTTTTGCCTGTTGTTAGCAGGAGCCTTGTGCACTGCACATTCACACTGTGCATTTGCTAAATGATACAGCTTCTTTTGGTTACTCAGATATTTAAATTACAGAGGTTCTTTCTATAGCAATGTCAAATTCTTCTCCTCCTACAAGGAAATTTTCTTACTAATGATATCCATTGTCTCTCTTTTTATTTCCCTCAAGTCTAATGTAATTCAGTTGTCTGCTCTGCCTCCCTCTGGGTTTTGAATAAAATCACCAAACATTCCCAAACACCTTGGTAAGGTCTTAGTCCCATTTAAATTGCACAAATGTAAGCATTCAGTATTTTAAGATGTTTTATAAATGATATTCCCTTGTAAACTATTTTCAAAAATAGCGTGATGCCTCTGAGAAGGGAGAACTGTAAACCACGGTGACTTACTTCGTAGGCTAGGTCTTTGTCATTAGATTAAGAAAAGATACTGATGCAATAATAAAACAACAGAAATTAAAACTTTCAGGGCATTTATCATAGTCACATAAATTGATAATCTGAATTAATGCTTTAATTCAGAGAAGATTCTTTTCTGGGATTTTCTGCCATTTGGTTTAGACATTTTAACATCTCACAGATAAGACATCAATGGACATCTCTTTTTTTCTCTCTGCATCATATTTGGAGGAGCTCAGGTGCCCAAATCAACATTTTGAATTCTGCTATTCAAATAGCTTTTTTCTCCTTTGGAGTTGCCTCATTTCCATCCTTAAGTTGTTTGCCTACTCTGAAGTATCTATTATCTGTTCCGACATCCTTTCCAAGATGCCTTTCAAGAAGGAGAGTCATTGTGTTTTCTTGAATCATTTTTTCAACTATAATTGCTCTTAAGTTATTCTTGATTATTCTATGAAACTTTATTGACAAAAAGAAACATTGATGTAGGGTGCCTAAAACATTTGGCTTTGAGAGTATTTTAGCTGGAAATGAACACATTCTAGGAGAAAAAGTGATGGAATCTAAAAAAATGGAAAGGCAGAAGGACAGATAGAAGTTAGTGAGATTCAGATTAAAGTAGCTGTTATCTTTTTAATAAATCCTAACTAAATTGTGTTTCTTGTTACTTATATAGGTGACCATTAGAAAAACACAAGACAGGGAGTTCTATTTCAGAGATTGGAGAAGTTCCTGTTTTCTTGAATTGAGTAGGACACTTCAAGGGCATAGAAAGTAGAGCTAAGTTTTGAAGCTCTATATCCAGAGATTATATAGGTTGCTCTTAAAGTCATGCCTCCCACTTATGGAAACAGATATATATATGTATATATACATATATACATATATATACACATACACATAAATATACATGAAATATTGTTTGCAATGTGAAGTAAAATATAAAGTAAAGCTATTTGAATGCTATTGTGTAAGTCCATGATCCATGAGATCAGCAAGTGCCTGGCTTGCAGGTAATAACTGGTTTTAGGTACAAGCAAATGTTTTACAAATCTTGAAAAAAATAAGAGAAGATAATCAGAATATATCTGGTGGAGAAAAATAGATTTCTAAGCTAGCCCTAAAGGGAAAGAAATTGTGGTGACATGTAAGCCAGTAAGAAAAGGAAAGAAGTCTACATCTCAAGTTAATATAGATTCTATTTGCTAACTGATCTGATCTGGATTTTAAGCATTTATTCATAGTAATGGTTTGGTCTCTACAATAATGTATGATGGAGAGCTGAAGAGCTATTTGCAAATTTCCAAGATTGTCATAAGTACCTGTTGAGACACTTGCAATCTGATCCTACAACTGAAGTGGATGTATATTTTTTAGTTTACAACAGTTTATAAAAGACAATTTTTTTCTTTATAATCTGCTTTAAAAAATATATATATTAATCAGTGTTGCTGAAACCAAAAGGGATATCTCTGTTGGAATTTTGATTAGCAAGCAGTGGTGATCTGTACTAAAATTTTATAATGGAAAGTTTGGAAAAACTAATTTGGTATTTATCATGAATTAAGAGGGTAGGAATAAAAATCATGCAGACTTCCAAAATGAAGAAAATTGGACTTCTTCCCTATTTCTCTATGCTTTTGTGAAGAAATTTGAAGAATATTTTTCATTTTCATCTGTATTTGTTCCACTCGTCTAACAAAGATGGTTAAAAGAAAAAAAAAAAAAGGAGATATAATTTAATAAAAAAGAAAAAGGAAAAAAAAAAAAAAGATTAAGCCCAATCACATTTTAAAGTTTTGTATTCGATCCTACAAATTAGATAGTCTTGCTAGTCATTGCACAACTTTATTTCATGAAAATTGGCAACAAATTCAGCAAAAAAGTCCTATAGTTCTTGCTGTGTGTTGTTTTTTTTTATTATTATTTCAAAACACCTTCTAGATATTTAATCATGGTGATTTCTTATGGTTTCAAATGGACTTTTAAATGTATTTGCATGAGCTAATGATAAATGAAGCAGCTCCTAGCTCAACACACTGTAGTGTCAGACCAGCAAATGCTTTTCCAACAGCTGACTCTCCATAGTCGTAGCCATTCTTCTTGTGTAACAGAAAAAATACATTGCTCGCTCACTCTAATAGAAAAGGAGCTTTCTTTGTTTAAGTTCTCTACATAGCATGGGAAGGATTCATTCTTTGCAACTGAGAAAGAACAAGCAATACTGATAATTAAGTGTAATCTTTTTAACCATGTAACTTGTCACTCCTGTAGTAGAAAGATTTTTAAGACAGTGGCACTCCCTGATCTTCAAGGACAACATTAAAGCTTAGCAATTAAGATAATTCCCTCACATTCGATAAATTCGTTGAAAGGACACTTATTTTCTATATAAGAATTATATTGTTTAGAAAACACAGCTGCATTTAAGTTGATCTCCTTTATTATACATGCACTTGCTTTTGACATATGCTGTCATTTACTGTATCTCTTATGAAAGCAGTTGAATTAATAAATTTTTCTTTATTTTCTGAAGAAAACATCAAACTAGAGGAACAAAACCCTTAAAAGCATTTCTCAGTTTTCTGCAGCATGTCATAGAAGGAAAAATGCCAGACCATCTATCACTCGTATCAACACTACTGGATAAAACCATTGTAGGCAAGCATTTAGTCCTTAGAAGAAACACTTTGGCAGATGCTGAATGGAGCTGCTGACATTTTGCTGGGAAATTCAGACCGATCACATAGTACAGACAGGCTGAATATTAGATCAGATGTAGTTTCCTTTTATTGTGATTCAGTTTAAACTGCATGTTTAATTCCACATTGCTTGTTATTTCAGTTTTGCATTGGCTTCAGCAACTTTCAGGGTCTTTTACCAATAATCTACTGATAAATCCATGCAGATTTAAAACAGGAATCAATTCAGCAAGCCTTAAGTTATATGATTATTGAGGAAAAAAAGAATTAATAGATTATGCAGTAGCAACTTGTATATATCTTTTTCTAAAATAAGATTTACTATGAAGATAAAAGGATAGTATTTTACAACAGTAGAATTTCTGCAGAAAACTAAATGTTTCAGCAGATTTTCCACACAGTAAGGGCTTTCTTTACCTTGTTTCCCTACCTACCCATTTTTTCTGTTATAGACTCTTTAATTTTTCTTCTGTCAAAACTCACTGATTCTAATAGCTCATTTCAGGGATGTATTTAGTATTTATACCTATATTTCTTAAATGTATTTTCTATAAATTCACAAAGTCTATAAAGGTTTGTTCTGTTTATTTAAGTTCTTGTCTGGACAGTCTTCTTACTTTATGTTTATTATTATTTATATTTGAAGTGGGTACTGAACAAATAAAAGTACATGAACACACTTTCAAAGATATCAAACAGCCAAAGTTTCTATTGCCTTCAATAGAAGCTTTGTGCAGCATCTTCAAAAATGTGTGAATAGAGGCCTAGTTGAAGATGTATGTTTCAGTACAAATTAGTTAAAATTTCATGACTATACAGATGTCATGTCTCAATATTAAGAGGCAATTTCTGAAGGTGGATGAAGTAGTAGATGCTTTCTGCGGCTATCTTCTTAAAATGGAATGGCATTTTATTTGCATTAAGCTGGAAGCTGGACGGGTTTTTACAGGGTATGTGTAAAATAAGTTACAGTTATTGATAGACCTATCCTCAACATCTTTTTTTGTTCTTGTTGTTTCTTTCCATTTTGTGGCAGCCCTTGACAACCAAAATTGGTTTTACTTCACCCATGCTTCATATCAGAGAAATAAAATAGCAAGTACTGACATGTCTAAGACAAGTTACATCTACGTTATATCACTTCTTTTTCATTTTGGCCTGTCACCTTGTTTTCATTTCACACTCATCCTCACTCTCAATGAAGGGATGCGCTTAATTTGATAGTTCTGTTGAATAAATGCAGGAAATTCAGTTTCATCATCGGTATGCCCCATCTACTTCAAATGAGAAAGCATGTTTGAAAACATGATTTGAACTACATTTTAAAATATATTTTTCTAAATATATTTCCTATCCATTTTGCTTGCTTAAATGCTACCCATTCATGGATTTTGTCTTTTATATCAGTCTATTTTTCAGGTGAATTTCAAAAGTTGTTGCCTATTGATAAAGTCAAATTGTTATCTTAGACTGTATCTGTGGCTATTTCTTTGTTCTACCTACTGTCTCTAAGGATGAATTTTGAGAACAGAAGAATAGCTAAACACATTTGTGAGACGGGGAGAGAGAGAGAAAGACTGAAAAAATGTACTGTCCGCTATACCTAACTATTCCAACTAAATTTCCCACCAGTGAAAATCTGTCTCTTTTTAATCTCTGCCACCATCAGGATCTCTCTGCAGAGAATTCACTGAGAATAAGTGAGGCTTGGATACTATTTAGAAAAAGGGTTAGATGTGGATTTTGCCACTTGTTTACTATATGTACTCACAGTATCATATTCAAAGTGATTGTTTTATCTTTTTCATTTATTAACATACAAAATCATATGCTGTCTTCTCAAAATTTAGTCTGCTTTACTGCTAGTCATTAGTAACGAATCTCCGTGTTAGTGCCAATCATTCTACTAGCTGTTAAAAAAAAAAAAAAGGCATTATACTCCATTATGTTTATATCAATCTGTCATATCATATTGTAATATTATTGTATCTGGCAGAGTGCACAGCCAAGAAAAACTAACATTATTCACCAGAAATGTCTTAAATGGATGTTGTCCAAGTTCCAGTACTAACAACAGAGAATGACATATAGTAGGAAGGTTCCTTTGCAACAAGTTTGTTTTTCTCACAATAATGTTGAACTTTCTGTTGTAATCTCATGTAGCCATGTATGTTTATGTTTCATTTTACACTCAAGTGAAGTCAAGTTTAATTTTTCCATTTCAGCGTCACAGAATTTTCTAAATTCTAGAAGAAAATATAAATAAAAGGCAGAGGTTTTAGTAAATGTATACAGAAAAGGGTAGCACTTATTTCCTGCTTGTATGGGGACATAATTAGAGAAATACAATAGATTTTTAAACAAAACTTAGTGATCCCTGGTGTTGCATATATTTAATCTTTTTGCTAAACGTATGCACAGTGGTTAAATAAAATAGTGATGATTATTACATAACTAATAGACTACCCATCTTGGGATTTCTGCTGTTGGATGAATTCCTTTTGGTCTACAGTGTGTTGTCTAAGTCTGCATTTTACCTTCCAAAGGACAGTTAAAGAATGGACACCCAACCTAAATGTCAGTGATGCAGAGAAGCAGATGCTTTCCTGTTTCTGGGAAGCCATAAGAACAATCATTTCTCCCATTACCTCATTAATAATTTTCATTTCATTCTTACTGTTTTTACTACTTGCAGTACAACTTTTTCCTTGTGCTTTATTTTACTTTTTTTTTTTATATATGATATTGACTTTTTTTTTCAGTTAATATATTGTAATGTTTACTATAGAAAATATGGTGTGTTTTCTTGTCATACATAAATTATACCGATCAAAATTGATGGTTTATGGACATTTAATGTTGGCAAGCAAAAAAATTTTTTATTTTAAATATTGTGTTAGATTTCTGGAGAACTTCTGGCAAGGCAGTCACGCATGATGCCTGTACTTGTTAAAAACACTTTGAAAGAAATGGAAGCATTCTAATCATCTTTTTTCTGCAAGCACCAGGGGTGAGTGGCATCATGTGATGAAAACATATTCCGTATTTCCAAAGGTTATGAGCTTCTATGATTTGAAATTCAGGTAGTATCATCTGTGGCTTTACATGATGATAGGAATTCACAGAGGAGATTTTGTACTTGCTGTTATATAAACTACAGGAATTAAAGGAATGTTGAAGATGTATACACACTCACACAGTCAGTGTATACATGTGTATGTATATGCATTTTCTTTTTGTGCTCATCTTTTTTTTTTTTTTTTTTTTTTTTTTTTTTGCTTAGAAAGATGTATTTGCTTTTGGATCATCTCCCTTAAACAGATGGTATCTTTGTGATTGTTGTGACACTTCATTGTTGCTGCCGGCTGATGACTCACCAAAGGAAAATCCCAGCACACTCAGTAGGAGAAAATAAGGCTGTTTGGTGTTCTTTGATACATCTAATTTTCTAAAAGAATTTCAACAGATGTGACAATTTTGCTGAAATGTTGTCAAAACAATAGCAACAAGTTGACAAATCAAATCTGGCTCATATTCAGTCCCCTGGTATTATATCAGTTCAACTGCAATAACAAGGGAATTTATTCAGTGTCATCCTTGACAACTTGATCATTCTAGATGGCATATTATCATTTTTTTGTCTTTTCCCATGCCTTGCTATTTGTGTTGCATGTTATTCTTTCCCGTATTTTTAACAATTAACTTCAAAGATAGTGGGCCCTGATTCTCAAGGTTAAAAAAATAAATTAATAAAATCATAAGCACAGGAATTAGAAATCTGAGGTCAAAATATGATCAAAACAAAGTTTTAGTAGAGAATTGTCTTATTTTGTGCTATTTTCCAATATAAAATTGGGAATAGGAGCATTGGAGTCTCATAATAGTGAAATGAAGGAGTGTTTGATGGCATCTGATGAAATGTGATAAATAGGTTTTTTGAGGGATGTTATTTTGCTCACTCAACAAAATATTCCTGTGAATCCACAGTGAGATTTTTTTTTATGAAATGTTTTCCTCTCTGTTGAATAAAACTGATGTTGACAAAGATTTTGTTGGAATGACATGGGAAACATGAAAGAGAAGGAATCCAGACAGTCTCTGTGAATGACTGGAGATAAAAATTCTTGCTTTGTCCGATTCTGAAAACAGAAACAACAAAATCTCTATACCCGCTGCCTGAAATAACAGACTTCTACTATATTCACTTATTCACTGCATATATGATCGACTTCTCATCTTTGCAACTGTTTTTGTTGTTTGGTGGGTTTTGTTGCTGGTCTTTGTTTGTTTGCTTTTTTTACATGGAACATTAAATAGTCATAATGGACAGAAGCAAAAAAAAACAAAAAACAAAAAACCCCAAACCTTATTTCATAAATTGACAGTCATTCAGAAGAGAATTTTGAACTTTTCAGATCCCATCTCTTGATCTACTCAGTAGAGCTACTCAGTATCTTCCAGGCTTGGTTACTCTTTGTTGTGTAATGCAGCTGCTGAATTCTCTGCATCATCAGTGTGGATTCAGGAGCCAGAGATGCATTGTGAGAATATGCAAATTCACAACATTACATGATGAAAAAACTGAAGTGATATAAATCAATCAAAAAACTTCACATGCAGCCTGGTTTTCAGAGTATCTTGACTGATAAACCATTTTGCAGCAATGAAAACCGAACACAAAAGTTTAAAGAAAATGGGAATTGATGCTGTCAAATCTGAATGAGGTAGATGCTCTGGAGAGTGTCATGTGAAGCATAATGTCAATGTTCGGCATTTGGATGACATATGCAGAGAATGTAAAGAAAATGTGGGTAGATAGAAAATTTGACCTTCCACAGCAAGAGTAAAAAGTCATGTAATTTTTAAAAATATGTTGCATGCTTTCTGTAAACAAATAGAAACTTAGTCCTCACAATTGACATGTATTATATCATCAAATTACTCTTTTATATAGAAAATGCTAATGAAGAATTAAAACATACCTAGTACTTATCTTTCTACAGCACACTGGGTAACATCAAAAATGTTGTTTACAATTGTCTGGCACCTCTAAATGTCATTACAGTGTACCACTGTCTACAAAACATCTTCTGAAAAACTGATGTCAATGTGATCATGCCTATTTTATGATGACAGCTGCTAGGGGTATCACTCTAGCATATATATAAGGAAAAAGAATTACATGAAATAAATCAGGAAAAATTAGTATTCTGAAATAATTGCACAGATCTAAAATGAATCTTTTAACTCTTTACTTACTCACTCACCTCCTTTCCATTTCAGGGTTAATTTGAAAAAGTAGTTTAAAACATGTCAGATATATTGTTTAAAATATGTAAAATGACCTTTCTTTTTAAAAAAAAAAAAAGAGAATAAAAATAAAAATAAACAAAAAAAGAAAGAAAATAGTAAATGTGACTTAAAATTACATTCCGAATTGAAGTCAACTTAGACCTTTACCACAGTTCCAGATGGCACTGTGTGTGGCCTTGTTGCCTCTGCATCCAAGTACTTTTTAATGTTGAAGAAAGAAGAAAGTCCATAATTGAAGTATTATTCTGTTTGTGCTGTTATTCACCATCCAGTTTTTGGAAAATCTAGAGACAGCTTTGTGCTCATGAAGCCTTGAATAAAATTTCCAGAAGTGTTTGAGTGGCAAGAAGCTCAATCTATCAAAATTCAATGGGCTATAGACTTCTAAATTGCTCTGAGCCAGAATAGTTAACCTTCTGAATGGATTTGCAGATTTTATCATTGGATACTTTCAAACATTTTCTTCTTCTGTTTTTGCTCATCATCTTTGTCCATGTGGACAGAGATCACAGGCAAGCCATTAATAGCATTTTAATAGGAACTGTAATGAGGGGTTCACAGGCTATAACCTCAGCTTTTGCAAAAAATCATTTTCCTCATTCCAACCACCAGTTTGCAGTTTGTTGAGAGTACCGCTGCATTAGTTCTGTAAAATGTCCAAAGAAAAGCCAAAGTAAAATAATTAAACGTGCATAGCGCACAGATTGTTACAGTGTTAGGTAAAAAAAAACTTTGAAGCAAAGGGTTTTATATTCCTCCAAGGGAAATAAAAGTTTGTAACATTAAAGGCATCTTCTCCCAAGTTGATACAGAGCCCCTTCTTTTTCTTCCAAGTTTGGCATCACTTAGAGTTGAACTCCTTCTCTTCTTCTCTCAGTACAAATCATGATAGCTTAGCTGCCTAGACCTTTACCTCATTGCAAAAGAGCAGAATAGTTCTATAAATGCAGATTATGTGACTATAGATACATGGAAATTGTAGAGTGTTTTCAAATGATATTTTTCCAAATAATTTCCCATAGCTAGTCATTAGCAGAGTGCCTCTTAGTTAGATAATGTAACAGTGGTTTGCCCTTTATGTTGCTTTATGATACTTTGAATAATGGAAATCCTATAAAAACAGTCTGATATTATATCTGATAGGTGCATTCTGGCTCAGAATGGTATATTATAGTATGTTATATTATAAATATATATACTCATACATTTGCACAAACTCCATAGCATGTATTTCATTATGTTCCAGTATATCTTATGTAGTGGTCATAGCAATGGATTATGGCATTCTGAGAGCTTTAATCATACATTTCAAATATATATATTTTTTTATCTTGTTGAGAGAATGGCTTGTGTGAATTGCTTCGACTTGCAGATCCTGTTGTTCTGAAGTCACAAAACACAGAAGAATGTCTACACTGTTTTTCCTTTGGGAAAAAATAAATATTTTTAACAGCACTCTTTAAAGATCTGCAGGAATCATCACACATCATATATCCGTTTTCTTTCTTGTTCCCAGTATGTTTCTTCCCCCCCCCCCCTTTTTTTAATTGCTTTTTTTCCCCTTTTTTTGCTTTTTTCCCCTTTTTATTTCCTTTTCCTTTTTTCCTTCTTTTTCTTTTTTTTTTTTTTTTTCTTTTCTTTTTTTTTTTTTTTTCTTTTTTCTTTTTCATTTTTTCTTCACTGGAGAACAACTGTTGTTCTCTTTACCTGTATTTAGGACTTCTTGAATGACTCTTTATTCCATTCCACCTTGTATCTTACTTGCTGTCATGATTGTTTAATTGCAAAGGGATGTGATATGGTAGAAGATAAACTAGAGGATTAAGGCAAATATAATGCTCTCTTGAATTCCATTTGTATCAGAAGAGAAATCTTCATAATAGAGATGATGTTCCAAGATAGCTCAGGATGCTTTTTCCCACATGTTAAAGTTAGAAGAAGAGCAGAGTAAAGTGAATGGATCATGACCTCTCCTCTGCAGGGTGCTGACTATGTGAAATTAGAAGTCTCCCCTTGTTGGCTAATTCTTGAAGTGACTGTTGTTGCTGAGAACAAAGCAAAACAGGTCAGAGCACTGGTGACATTGAAGTAGAACTCTGATTGACTACTCCATGACCTTTGTGCTCCAACATAGCCCAGGGTCAATTCTTGATACTCAAATCCAACTTTGAGTAGTTCCATCTTTTGCCATATACCTAAAACAAGGTTGCTCTGCTAAGATAACATTTTCATTAATAGACATACCAAAGGGACATATTTGCCAAAGCCAGGGGCAGTGAACTTACCTGCCTTTTTCATGTTCTTTATTAATCTGTATTTATGTAGTCAGTGCAGGAAAATCTCTGGAGACATACAGACTCATTTGCAGGAAAACCACGCCAGCAGCACTGTATGATTAGTAACTTTCCATCTCAAATCAGAACATTTCAAAGAAATATGGATGGAAATGTGTTTTAAAAAAAAAAAAGTACTTACTGAGAGATTGGAATAATGCAGAATTTAAACACGATGTCGGCTAGTTACTGCTGGACTTGTTTATTATTTTTTTTATTATTTTTTAACAGACTATTTTATATGCTAGTACCCTATAGTCCTCATGATGAATGATAATCCCTGACCCTGTAAAACTTTAAAACTAATTTCAGCTATTACTCAGTGAAAAAAGTGGAAGGAATTAAATAGAAACAGGTAGACTGCAACAGGTCAGATCAGAATTTAAAAAGAAAAAAAGAAGAGCAGTCTATATTTTTTTTCAAAACCTTCAGTGTATACTAGTGGTCCTCTCCATAAGCAGGAATAGTTTATAAGTACCTGCCTTTTGTAGTGAATCTGTATTTCTGTGCACAAGACCATTCAGAAAACTGAAGATCAAGAAAAAAAAAGTTTCCTATTTCTGTAGTGTAAATGTGTGTAAGTGAGCTACGGACATGTCTTTGACAGTGCTATAGTTATACAGCATCCCTAGAAGGTTATTTAGATGGGATGGTGGCACTGCACTGGTCCCAGAGTTTGATTATCTGCTAACTTAAATACTCTCATGCTATGCTTCACTATTTATTTCAAGAGCATACCAACAACAGTCTAGAGGACTGCCAAGTCATAGGAGAAGATCTAAGCCTTTGGAATATGTTATTCATAAAGAAAGACTTATCCAAGAAGTAGTAAAATTAAATTGCTTTAAAGCCAGTTACTAAATTCTGCTTTCCACGAGAAAGCATAGCTTAGTTATAACGAGTTATGAGTTTTTGATCCAGTAGAGATCAAGTGGTTGATTCCTAACATATCTCCATAAAGCAATTTCTCTAAACATCATGAACCTTTGCACAATATCTGGAACATGCTGTGAATTTTGCTCTTATAGCTCCTATTTCTTCTTCTGTTTTCTTCTGTTATTTCTTTCACTATCAAAACATCAGTTTACTTTTCAGCCCTGTATTAAGTCAGCCTGTGGTTAATCTTAAAATCTAATTATTTTTTTTTTCCCCTTAAATTACAAAGAAAGGAGCAGCAATTTAAAAACATTCTATGTGTGGGAACAAGTCTGTGTGAATATGCTAGAATTACAATATCTTGTATTCTGCATGTGTCTCAGAGGAGCAAGACTGATCATTTTCAGTCAATAATGACCTTGTTTGAGTGACCCGTAAGACAAACTGCAGCCTTATTCAGAGCACCAGATTTCCATTTCTTCATCACTTCTTCTTTTTTATTAACACTTCACAACAAAGTGTCTAAAAGCTGCCTGTGAACCTCTCAGTGCAATAGATCCATAAAATCAGAACACCTGCAGGTGACATCACATCAGAGGAAACAGCTCATGCAGCACTCCCCCAGTAGCACTTTGGTTCCCGCCTGAGGACAAACACCAAGCAGAAAGTGATATGTTCCTGAAACCTTAGCAACAGTACAAGGCATGTAACAGCAACGAGGAAGCAGACTAAATGGTGGTTAGAATAGATGGTTTCTGTGGACCTGACTGCACAGTTAGTCTCAGGGTAAGGGGTAAGGTTCTGGCCTCCTGTTGCTGTGACTGGTGAAACACGTGTGTGTTGCTGGAAAAGTGTGCAAGTGGTTTGTGTTGCAAGTGACATTTCAACAGAGACATGAAGATGAGGGAATAAATTTGCAGGTTTTTTTGTTGCTTTTTTGCGTGTTGTTTTTTGTTGTTTTTTTCTTTTTTTAATTTGAGATTGATACAAAATAAAAAAGTGGAAAAAGAATATACTACATAGTTTAGGATAAAAAATTCTAACCTTTTAGGTCTGGAAGCTCTTTTAAGGGAACACAGTCTGGTGTCATACTGCATTAGGTAGGATAATTGGTAAAAACACTCTGAAAGTTTTTCACAAAACTGCCTCATCCATATACAAGTAATATACTCTATTAGACAGTGTCATCTGACCTTGTTATGTCTTATTCATTCCTAATTAGAAATGAGACATCCAGATGTGAAAGGTCATTACACTAGTTTCTATGACACCCGTCATAGCACATTTGTGTCACCTAGATTTTTATTAGAAAAGCACTGAACAAGCCCAGCTCTCTCCACCATATGTTTATTGCCATGTTCAAAGACCCACAGGTAAAAAGAATATTTTGTCTACCCATATGGCTATTGCCACGTTAGGGTTTTTTTTACTTCCATTGTGCTAATTGGTTCACACTGATGCCAGCATACAGAGATGTCATTTTCTGGTAATAACATTGATAGCAATTCCCCTGTAAACTGGAAAATTTTAGGACTTCCCTAGGCAAAAGCAAACATGAATTATTTTTAAATACTAATTTTTTTAGGGTACCTTTACTTAGGAGTGGAAGTTGTTGGGTAATCTTTTCCTTTTTCTTCTTATAGCTTTCTCAAAAGTAATTTCATGAATGTTTACTGAAATGCTTAAGGTAGAAATAAATTATAAGTAAATAAGTAAACAAAAAAAAGCTGTTAAAATAAGTTGTATTTCAAGTTATATGAAGCGTGTAGCAGTCATCATATTTTTTATTTGCTTTTATGGAAGACTCCTGATACTGTATTTAGTCTGAATATTTTCTTATTTGGCAGCTGATACCTTTAAAACCAATTGCGCCACTTGCTAAAAAAGGCAACATTCCATATAAATCCAGGATAACAGAATCTGGCTCAGAATGGATACCATCAAAATTGAGTGATTATACTTTTGTCTCAAACTCACTTCAGTACCAAAAAAATTCAGGGCCTTTCATAATCATCAGAAATGTTTCTGTAATGGCTTCTTCAGTCTCCAGTAATGACATGTGTAAGGAAAAATATTTGTTAGTTTGGAAGGAAAGATCTGTGATCCAAAACATGCTTTCAGCAAGCACCAGTACACACTGGCAAGTCAGCAAATTACTTATCCAATGTTAATACAAGGGCATTTCATTGCCTACATACTAGATTTAAGTTTTCCCTTTTCCCTGAAGGCTAAGATAGACTCTGAGGTCTCTAAAGATTGCCATGTATCTCGCTGTTTTTCTTAGAGTACAAGTATTTGATTTGTGACTGAATAAATACTGTCTGTTGCATTTTCTTGGGGTTTCAACATGCAATAAAAGAATTTTACATGTTAATCTTTCCTACAGTACAGTAAAAATTTAAGACACCCAAGGTCTTGCTGGAAAAACTGTATGTGTTATATATATTTTATGTATGTTTGGTAGCAGAAGTCTCAGTAGACTGATGATGTTTCATTCCGACATCTTGTTCACAGCTTCTAGCCCTAATAGTTTAGCAAGCTCTGCTGAGGATAGAAAAAAATGGAATATTGGCCCGTTCATAGATTAGTCAAATCTGAACAGGTTTTCCCTAGGATCGCCACAAACATTCTTCTAATCTCTTCCAAATTTTAGACATCCACAAATGATAAAAGTCTACTTAAAACTGCCTTGAGAGTTGTTTTTCTTTTTTGAAAACTTAGAAATATAATCTGGGTTTGGTTTTGGTTTTTAACTAAATGCTTAAATCACTATTACTTTTTTGGCATATCTTCTAAGACAGTAAACAGATGTAGGGTAGATAACAAATCTACCAGGAAACAGGTTCACAGGCTATTTGTTCTCTAGCCCTTAGACCGTCGTGGTACGGTATAGCTCCTGTTATAAGGACTAAAATGTTTTCCACCCCAAAGAGACTGGCATTTTCAAGGTGCCTTTGGGAAAGTGTTGACTTCAGACAGTTTCAGATATTGTCTGTATTACTCTAGGTGATACAAATACAACTGGGCATAGTCTGCATCAGAAGCTGTGAGGCTCTGTCAGAGGCCTCCCCTGGTGTGGGCTAGGGTGACATGCTCAGGAGACCTCATCTCCTGGGCATCCAGATTGCCTTCACAATCTCATGCCTAGGTTTCTTTAAAAAACTGGAAGATCTCCTAGGATCAGAAGCAGAGACATCAAGTGAAGGTAAATGCTTGTGATATTGATGATTGAAGATTTATCAAAGAAAATGTCTTTCTTGATTTTTTTTTTGAATCAGTGTATAGTACAATCAGTTGAAAGTATTTATGTGTGTTAGTAACCACATAAACCCATGTACTTTAAGGAGAAAAGAAGGGATAAACCTTATTGTTTTAAAACAAAACAAGCTGTGATGGTAAAGCAGAGACTCTCTGATGTTATAAATTAAATAAAATTACCCTACACAATTTTATCTTGAAAACTAAAATGAAATTTTAGAATAGAAAACTTCAGCTATTGTTTTTATTGCTAGCAACTGGCATTACCCATCCTAACTCCTTATCTCTGGTATGGAATATCTCAGTCTAGATGAGATTCTATGGTTGTCCATTATTTGCACTCTGTAGATCCAGCCTACAAGAATGAATAGACACACAGACTTAAAATCAGCACAGAGAAAACTTAGTCTTGAGCAAAAAATTTAAATGAATAGAAGGCATTAGCTAATCTGAAAGCAAATATTGTCAGGAATGTTATGCTATGTAGTTTGTAACAAATAGCATTTTACTACAAATGTGCAAGGTTCTTTCTCTGAGCACAAGCAATTTACACTAGTCTAGTTACTGAGTTTGAGGGTTTTTCACATTTCCCACAGTTTATTTTAAAACTATATATTTATTTTTAACAAAAGCTATTTAAGAAATATCTTAGATGCTTGGAGAATTTCTCTACAAACTTTAAGCTACAGTAGCTTCAGGGATTTTTTTTTAATCATTTTCAAACACAGTTGGATTTTCTAAGGGCACATCAAAATGTTGATGATTCTGACTGAAGTTTCCCTTTGCATTTCCAAGTCCTTTGGGTTTTTAAAATGAAAAGAAATAAAAAGAGAGAAAGAGACAGAGAGGGAGAGAAAATGTTACTTGAATTATTATACTATATAGTGAGGTCAAAAGTACCAATATTTATGGAGGCTGCCATAGCATTCATTTGGTAGTTGTTTTACAACCACAGGCCAAGTTGGCGGGGGGGGGGGGGGGGGGGCATAAGTTGGAAATTTTTTTATTAAAAAAATTAGAAATTAATGGTGGAAGATTGTGAGATAATTGACCGAAAAAAAAATGAAAAAGAAGGAAAAAAAAGCAATTACTGTGGCTGAACCCATCAGCTATATTGCAGGTATTTTCTGTGCTGTGAATCTAGTTGCTATGAAGCAGATGTTCAGTTGAAGATCAGTGGGACAAAATAGAATTAAGTCAGTACTGTTGCAAGATGTGAGGCAGCTTGGACTTGCATAAAAAGGGCAATTGCATTTCCCTGTCTCCTATCTCCATTCATCTTCACTCAAGAGAAAAGTGAGCTAGAGTTCGATCTGGAACATGGTCAAAATACTGGATCCAAAAGTACTAGGAAGGCAAGATCCCTGTGTTGGCAAATCTGTGATTTGAGGGATCTGTGGAATTTATTTATTTTAGAACAAGTTTAATAGCCTCCAAGTTACTGCATTCTATATAAACTCCACATTTGTACATTTGCTCACAGACTTGGAGGCAGAGGCAGCAGTCACTG